>CALSEM010000021.1:600000-1121291 GCA_943735885.1 Stelis phaeoptera
CGTTTTGATAAAAAACTGAGCAAAAGCGGCGATTCTGTGCACGAAACGCTCGTTTTGAGCCAATACTGAGCAAAAGCGGCAATTCTGTGCACGAAACGCACGTTTTGTGGCAGAAGGAGCAGTTCGGTGCACGAAACGCACGTTTTGTGCCAAAACTGAGCAAAAGCGGCGATTCTGTGCACGAAACGCTCGTTTTTAGCCAATACTGAGCAAAAGCGGCGATTCTGTGCACGAAACGCACGTTTTGATCCAAAACTGAGTAAAAGCGGCGATTCTGTGCGCGAAACGCTCGTTTTGATCCAAAACTGAGCAAAAGCGGTGATTCTGTGCACGAAACGCTCGTTTTTAGCCAATACTGAGCAAAAGCGGCGATTCTGTGCACGAAACGCACGTTTTGATCCAAAACTGGGTAAGCGCGAAACGCTCGTTTTGATCCAAAACTGAGCAAAAGCGGCGATTCTGTGCACGAAACGCTCGCTTTGAGCCAAAAGTGAGCAAAAGCGGCGATTCTGTGCACGAAACGCACGCTTTGTGATAAAACTGAGCAAAACCAACGATTCTGTGCATGACACGCACATTTTATGCCAAAACTGAGCAAAAGCGGCGATTCTGTGCACGAAACGCACGTTTTGTGAAAAAAGGAGCAATTCGGTGTGTGAAACGCACGTTTTGTGCCAAAATGGAGTAAAAGCGGCGATTCTGTGCACGAAGCCCCCGTTTAGTTGCAAAACTGTGCAAAGGCGGCGATTCATTGCACGAAACGCTCATTTTAAGCCAAAGCTGAGTAAAAGCGGCGATTCTGAGCACGAAACGCACGTTTTGTGCCAAAACTGAGGAAAAGCTGCGATTTTGTGCACGAAGCGCACGTTCTGTTGCAAAACTGTGCAAAAGCGGCGATTCAGTGCACGAAACGCTCATTTTAAGCCAAAACTGAGCAAAAGCGGCGTTTCTGTGCACGAACCGCACGTTTTGTGCCAAAACTGAGCAAAAGCGGTGATTCTGTGCATGAAACGCACGTTTTGTGGCAGAAGGAGCAGTTCTGTGCACGTAGCGCTCGTTTTGTGCAATAACTGAGCAAAAGCGGCGATTGTATGCGCGAAACGCACGCTTTGTGGAAAAACTGAGCAAAAGCGTCGATTCTGTGCATGAAACGCACGTTTTGTGGCAGAAGGAGCAATTCGGTGCACGAAACGCACGTTTTGTGCCAAAACTGAGCAAAAGCGGCGATTCTGTGCACGAAACGCACGTTTTGAGCCAATACTGAGCAAAAGCGGCGATTCTGTGCACGAAACGCTGGTTTTGAGCCAATACTGAGCAAAAGCGGCGATTCTGTGCACGAAACGCACGTTTTGTGGCAGAAGGAGCAGTTCGGTGCACGAAACGCACGTTTTGTGCCAAAAGTGAGCAAAAGCGGCGATTCTGTCCACGAAACACTCGTTTTTAGCCAATACTGAGCAAAAGCGGCGATTCTGTGCACGAAACGCACGTTTCGATCCAAAACTGAGCAAAAGCGGTGATTCTGTGCACAAAATGCTCGTTTTTAGCCAATACTGAGCAAAAGCGGCGATTCTGTGCACGAAACGCACGTTTTGATCCAAAACTGAGTAAAAGCGGCGATTCTGTGCACGAAACGCACGTTTTGTGATAAAACTGAGCAAAACCAACGATTCTGTGCATGACACGCACGTTTTATGCCAAAACTGAGCAAAAGCGGCGATTATGTGCATGAAAGGCACGTTTTGTGGCTGAGGGAGCAGTTCTGTGCACGTACCGCTCGTTTTGAGCCAAAACTGAGCAAAAGCGGCGATTCTGTGCGCGAAACGCTTGTTTTGAGCCAAAGCCGAGCAAAAGCGGCGATTCTGAGCACGTAACGCTCGTTTTGAGCCAAAACTGAGCAAAATCGGCGATTCTGCGCACGAAACGCACGTTTTGTGCCGAAACCGAGCAAAGGCGGCGATTCTGTGCACAAAATGCTCGTTTTGAGCCAAAACTGAGCAGAATCGGCGATTGTGTGCACGAAACGCTCGTTTTGACCCAAAACTGAGGAAAGGCGGCGATTCTGTGCACGAAACGCACGTTTTGTGCCAAAACTGAGCAAAAGCGGCGATTCTGTGCCCGAAACGCACGCTCTGTGCAAAAAGGAGCAATTCGGTGCGTGAATCGCACGTTTTGTGCCAAAACTGAGTAAAAGCGGCAATTCTGTGCACGAAACGCACGTTTTTCGCCAGAACTGAGCAAAAGCGTCGATTCAGAGCAGGAAACGCACGTTTTGTGCCAAAACTGAGCAAAAGCGACGATTCTGTGCACGAATACCCCGTTTTGTTGCAAAACTGTGCAAAAGCGGCGATTCATTGCACGAAACGCTCATTTTAAGCCAAAACTGAGCAAAAGCGGCGATTCTGAGCACGAAACGCACGTTTTGTGCCAAAACTGAGGAAAAGCTGCGATTTTGTGCACGAAACGCACGTTCTGTTGCAAAACTGTGCAAAAGCGGCGATTCAGTGCACGAAACGCTCATTTTAAGCCAAAACTGAGCAAAAGCGGCGTTTCTGTGTACGAACCGCACGTTTTGTGCCAAAACTGAGCAAAAGCGGAGATTCTATGCGCGAAACGCACGCTTTGTGGAAAAACTGAGCAAAAGCGTCGATTCTGTGCATGAAACGCACGTTTTGTGGCAGAAGGAGCAGTTCGGTGCACGAAACGCACGTTTTGTGCCAAAACTGAGCAAAAGCGGCGATTCTGTGCACGAAACGCACGCTTTGTGATAAAACTGAGCAAAACCAACGATTCTGTGCATGACACGCACATTTTATGCTGAAACTGAGCAAAAGCGGCGATTCTGTGCACGAAACGCACGTTTTGTTCCAAAAGGAGCAATTCGGTGTGTGAAACGCACGTTTTGTGCCAACATGGAGTAAAAGCGGCGATTCTGTGCGCGAAACGCTCGTTTTGATCCAAAACTGAGCAAAATAGGCAATTCTGTGCACGTAACGCTCGCTTTGAGCCAAAAGTGAGCAAAAGCGGCGATTCTGTGCACGAAACGCACGTTTTGTGATAAAACTGAGCAAAACCAGCGATTCTGTGCATGACACGCACGTTTTATGCCAAAACTGAGCAAAAGCGGCGATTCTGTGCACGAAACGCACGTTTTGTGCCAAAACTGAGCAAAAGCGGCGATTCTGTGCACGAAACGCACGTTTTGAGCCAATACTGAGCAAAAGCGGCGATTCTGTGCACGAAACGCACGTTTTGATCCAAAACTGAGTAAAAGCGGCGATTCTGTGCACGAAACGCTCGTTTTGATCCAAAACTGAGCAAAAGCGGCGATTCTGTGCGCGAAACGCTCGTTTTGATCCAAAACTGAGCAAAAGCGGCGATTCTGTGCACGAAACGCACGTTTTGAGCCAATACTGAGCAAAAGCGTCGATTCTGTGCACGAAACGCACGTTTTGTGGCAGAAGGAGCAGTTCGGTGCACGAAACGCACGTTTTGTGCCAAAACTGAGCAAAAGCGGCGATTCTGTGCACGAAACGCACGCTTTGTGATAAAACTGAGCAAAACCAACGATTCTGTGCATGACACGCACATTTTATGCTGAAACTGAGCAAAAGCGGCGATTCTGTGCACGAAACGCACGTTTTGTTCCAAAAGGAGCAATTCGGTGTGTGAAACGCACGTTTTGTGCCAACATGGAGTAAAAGCGGCGATTCTGTGCGCGAAACGCTCGTTTTGATCCAAAACTGAGCAAAATAGGCAATTCTGTGCACGTAACGCTCGCTTTGAGCCAAAAGTGAGCAAAAGCGGCGATTCTGTGCACGAAACGCACGTTTTGTGATAAAACTGAGCAAAACCAGCGATTCTGTGCATGACACGCACGTTTTATGCCAAAACTGAGCAAAAGCGGCGATTCTGTGCACGAAACGCACGTTTTGTGCCAAAACTGAGGATAAGCGGCGATTCAGTGCACGAAACGCACGTTTTGTGCCAAAAGGAGCAATTCGGAGCGTGAAACGCATGTTTTGTGCCAGAACTGAGCAAAAGCGGCGGTTCTGTGCAAGAAACGCACATTTTGATCCAAAACTGAGCAAAAGCGGCGATTCTGTGCACGAAACGCACGTTTTGTGATAAAACTGAGCAAAACCAGCGATTCTGTGCATGACACGCACGTTTTATGCCAAAACTGAGCAAAAGCAGCGATTCTGTGCACGAAACGCACGTTTTGTGCCAAAAGGAGCAATTTGGTGTGTGAAACGCACGTTTTGTGCCGAAGGGAGCAATTCGGAGCGTGAAACGCACGTTTTGTGCCATAAGTGAGCAAAAGCGGCGATTCTGTGGACGAAGCGCACGTTTTGTGCCAAAACTGAGCAAAAGCGGCAATTCTGAGCACGAAACGCACGTTTTGTGCCAAAACTGAGCAAAAGCGGCTATTCTGTGCACGAAACACACGTTTTGTGGCAAAAGAAGCAATTCGGTGCGTAGAACGCACGTTTTGTGCCAAAAGGAGCAATTCGGTGGGTGAAACGCCATTTTTGTGCCAAAAGGAGCAATTCGGTGCGTGAAACGCACGTTTTGTGCGAAAACTAAGCAAAACCATCGATTCTGTGCACGAAACGCACGTTTTGTGCCAAATGGAGCAATTCGGTGTGTGAAACGCACGATTTTTGCCAAAACTGAGCAAAAGCGGCGATTCTGTGCACGAAAGGCCCGTTTTGCGCCAAAACTCAGCAAAAGCGGCGATTCTGTGCATGAATCGCACGTTTTGTGCCAAAACTCAGCAAAAGCGGCGATTCTGTGCACGAAACCGCACGTTTTGTGCGAGAACAGAGCAAAAGCGGCGATACTGTGCACGAAACGCACGTTTTGTGCTAAAACTGAGCAAAAGCGGCGATTCTATGCTCGAAGTGCACGTTTTGTGCCAAAACTGACCAAAAGCGGCGATTCTGTTCACGAAACGCACGTTATGTGCCAAAAGGAGAAATTCGGAGCGTAAGACGCACGTTTTGTGAAAAACTGAGTAAAAGCGGCGATTCTATGCACGAAACGCACGTTTTGTGCGAAAACTGAGCAAAAGCGGCGGTTCTGTGCACGAAACGCACGTATTGTGCCAGAACTCAGCAAAAGCGGCGATTCTATGCTCGAAATGCACGTTTTATTCCAGAAGAAGCAATTGGGTGCGTGAAACGCACGTTTTGTGCCAAAACTCAGCAAAAGCGGCGATTCTGCGCACGAAACCGCACGTTTTGTGCGAGAACAGAGCAAAAGCGGCGATTCTGTGCACAAAACGCTGGTTTTGTTCCAAAACCGAGCAAAAGCGGCGATTCTGTGCACGAAAAGCAGGTTTTGTTCCAAAAACTGAGCAAAAGCGGCGATTCTGTGCACGAAACGCATGTTTTGTTGCAAAACTGAGCAAAAGCGGCGATTCTATGCACGAAAAGCACGTTTTGTGCCAAAAATGAGCAAAAGCGGCGATTGTGTGCACAAAACGCTGGTTTTGTTCCAAAACCGAGCAAAAGCGGCGATTCTGTGCACGAAACGCACGTTTAGATCGAAAACTGAGCAAAAGCGGCGATTCTGTGCACGAAACCGCACGTTTTATTCCAGAAGGAGCAATTGGGTGAGCGAAACGCAGGTTTTGTTCCAAAACTGAGCAAAAGCGGCGATTCTGTGCACGAAACGCAGGTTTCGTGCCAAAACTGAGCAAAAGCGGCGATTCTGTGCACGAAACTCGCGTTTTGTGCCAAAACTGAGCAAAAGCGGCGATTCTATGCGCGAAAAGGACGTTTTGTGTCAAAAATGAGCAAAAGCCGCGACTCTGTGCACGAAACACACGTTTTGTTGCAAAACTTAGCAAAAGCGCCGATTCTGTGCACGAAACGCACGTTTTGTGCTAAAACTGAGCAAAAGCGGCGATTCTGTGCATGAAACGCACGTTTTGTGCTTAATCAGAGCAAAAGCGGCGATTCTGTGCACGAAACGCACGTTTTATTCCAGAAGGAGCAATTGGCTTTGTGAAAAGCACGTTTTGTTCCAAAAATGAGCAAAAGCGGCGATTCTGTGCACGAAACACACGTTTTGTTTCAAAACTGAGCAGAAGCGGCGATTCTGTGCACGAAACGTACGTTTTGTGCTTAAACTGAGCAAAAGCGGCGATTCTATGCACGAAAAGCACGTTTTGTGCCCAAAATGAGCAAAGCGGCGATTCTGTGCACAAAACGCTGGTTTTGTTCCAAAACCGAGCAAAAGCGGCGATTCGGTGCACGAAAAGCAGGTTTTGTTCCAAAAACTGAGCAAAAGCGGCGACTCTGTGCACGAAACACACGTTTTGTTTCAAAACTGAGCAAAACGGCGATTCTGTGCACGAAACGCACGTTTTGTGCCAAAACTCAGCAAAAGCGGCGATTCTGTGCACGAAACGCTGGTTTTGTTCCAAAACCGAGCAAAAGCGACGATTCTGTGCACGAAAAGCAGGTTTTGTTCCAAAAACTGAGCAAAAGCGGCGATTCTGTGCACGAAACGCATGTTTTGTTGCAAAACTGAGCAAAAACGGCGATTCTGTGCACGAAACTCACGTTTTGTTCCAAAACTGTGCAAAAGCGGCGATTCTGAGCACCAAGCGCACGTTTTGTTGCATAACTGAGCAAAAACGGCGATTCTGTTCACGAAACGCACGTTTTGTTGCAAAACTGTGCAAATGCGGCGATTCTGAGCAACAATCGCACGTTTTGTTGCAAAACTGAGCAAAAACGGCGATTCTGTTCACGAAACGCACGTTTTGTTGCAAAACTGTGCAAAAGCGGCGATACTGTGCATGAAACGCACGTTTTGTGTTAGAACTGAGCAAAAGCGGCGATTCTGTGCACGAAACGCACGTTTTGTTCCAGAAGGAGTAATTAGGTGCGTGAAACGCACGTTTTGTGCCAAAACTGAGCAAAAGTGGCCAATCTGTGCACGAAATGCATGTTTTGTTGCAAAACTGAGCAAAAACGGCGATTCTGTGCACGAAACGCACGTTTAGATCGAAAACTAAGCAAAAGCGGCAATTCTGTTCACGAAACGCACGTTTTGTGCCTGAAGGAGCAATTCGGTGCTTGAAACACACGCTTTGTACCAAAACTGAGCAAAAGCGGCGATTCTGTGCACGAAACCACACGTTTTATGCAAAAACTGAGCAGAAGCGGCGATTCTGTGAACGAAATGCACGTTTTTAGCCAAACCTCAGCAAAAGCGGCGATTCTATGGACGAAACCGCTCGTTTTGTGCGAGAACGGAGCATAAGCGGCGATTCTGTGCACGAAATGCACGTTATGTTCCAAAACTGAGCAAAGACGGTGATTCTGTGCACGAAACGCACGTTTAGATCGAAAACTGAGCAAAAGCGGGGATTCTGTGCACGAAACGCACGATTTATTCCAGAAGGGGCTATTGGGTGCGTGAAACGCACGTTTTGAGACAAAACTGAGCAAAAGCGGCGATTCTGTGCACGAAACGCACGCTTTGTGCCAAAACTGAGCAAAAGCGGCGATTCTGTGCACGAAACTCACGTTTTTTGCGAGAACAGGGCAAAAGCGTCGATTCTGTGCACAAAACGCTGGTTTTGTTCCAAAACCGAGCAAAAGCGGCGATTCTGTGCACGAAAAGCAGGTTTTGATCCAAAAACTGAGCAAAAGCGGCGATTCTGTGCACGAAACCGCACGTTTTGTGCGAGAACAGAGCAAAAGCGGCGATTCTGTGCACAAAACGCTGGTTTTGTTCCAAAACCGAGCAAAAGCGACGATTCTGTGCACGAAAAGCAGGTTTTGTTCCAAAAACTGAGCAAAAGCGGCGATTCTGTGCACGAAACGCACGTTTTGTACCAAAACTGAGTAACAGCGGCGATTCTGTGCACGAAACACGGGATTTGTGCCAAAACTGAGCAAAAGCGGCGATTCTGTGCACGAAACGCATGTTTCGTGCCAAAACTGAGCAAAAGCGGCGATTCTGTGCACGAAACGCACGTTTTGTGCCAAAACTTAGCAAAAGCGGCGATTCTGTGCACGAAACACGGGATTTGTGCCAAAACTGAGCAAAAGCGGCGAATCTGTGCACTAAACCGCACGTTTTGTGCGAGAACTGTGCATGAGCGGCGCTTCTGTGCACGAAACGCTGGTTCTGTTCCAAAACTGAGCAAAAGCGGCGATTCTGCGCACGAAACGCAGGTTTTGTTCCAAAACTGAGCAAAAGCGGCGATTCTGGGCACGAAATGCACGTTTTTTGCCAAAATTTAGCGATAGCGGCGATTCTGTGCATGAAACGCACGGTTTGTGCCAAAACTGATCTAAAGTGGCGATTCCGTGCACGAAACGCACGTTTTGTGCCAAAACTCAGCAAAAGCGGCGATTCTATGCACGATACCGCTCGTTTTGTGCGAGAACTGAGCATAAGCGACGATTCTGTGCACGAAACGCACGTTTTGTTCCATAACTGAGCAAAAACGGCGATTCTGTGCACGAAACGCACGTTTTGTTCCAAAACTGAGCAAAAGCGGCGATTCTGTGCACGAAATGCACGTTTTTTTCCAAAACTGAGCAAAAGCGGCGATTCTGTGCACGAAACTCACGTTTTGTGCCAAAACTCAACAAAAGCGGCGATTCTGTGCACGAAACGCACATTTTGTGAAAAAACTGAGCAAAAGCGGCGATTCTGTGCAGGAAACGCACGTTTAGAGCCAAAGCTCAGCAAAAGCGGCGATACCGTGCACGAAACGCACGTTTTGTGCCAAAACTGAGCAAAGGCGGCGATTCTGTGCACGAAACGCACGTATTGTGCCAAAACTGAGCCAAGCGGCAATTCTGTTCACGAAACGCACGTTTGGTGCGAGAAGGAGCAATTCTGTGCGTGAAACGCACGTTTTGCACGTTTTGTGCCAGGATGAGCAATTCGTTGCGTGAAACACACGTTTTGTACCAAAACTGAGCCGAAGCGGCGATTCTGTGCACGAAACCGAACGTTTTGTGCGAGAACAGAGCAATAGCGACGATTCTGTGCACAAAACGCAGGTTTTGTGCCAAAACTGATCTAAAGTGGCGATTCCGTGTACGAAACGAACGTTTTGTGCCAAAACTCAGCAAAAGCGGCAATTCTATGCACGAAACCGCTCGTTTTGGGCGAGAACTGAGCATAAACGGCGATTCTGTGCACGAAACGCAGGTTTTATTCCAGAAGGAGCAATTCGGTGCGTGAAACACACGTTTTGCACCAAAACTGAGCAAAAGCGGCGATTCTGTGCTCGAAACCGCTCGTTTTGTGCGAGAACTGAGCATAAGCGGCGATTCTGTGCACGAAGTGCAGGTTGTGTTCCAAAACTGAGCACAAGCGGCGATTCTGTGCACGAAACGCAGGTTTCGTGCTAGAAGGAGCAATTGGGTGCGTGAAGCGCATGTTTTGTGCCAAAACTGAGCAAAAACGGCGATTCTGTGCACGAAACTCAGGTTTTGTGCCAGAAGGAGCAATTCTGTGCATGAAACGCACGATTTGAGACAAAACTGAGCAAAAGCGGCGATTCTGTGCACGAAAAGAACGTTTTGTGCCAAAACTGAGAAAAAGCGGCGATTCTGTGCACGAAACCCACGTTTTGTGCAAAAACTGAGCAAAAGCTGCCATTCTGTGCACGAAGCGCTCGTTTTGTGCCAAAACTGAGCAAAAGCGGCGATTCTGTGCACGAAACGCACGTTTTATGCCAAGAGGAGCAATTCGGTGCGTGGAACGCACGTTTTGTCCGAAAACTGAGCAAAAGCGGCTATTCTGTGCACGAAGCGCACGTTTTGTGCCAAAACTGAGCAAAAGCGGCGATTCTGCGCACGAAACCCACGTTTTGTGCAAAAACTGAGCAAAAATGGCGATTTTGTGCTCGAAACGCAGGTTTTCTTCCAAAACTGAACAAAAGCGGCGATTCTGTTCACGAAACGCTCGTTTTGTGCCAGAAAGAGCAATTAGGTGCATGAAACACACGTTTTGTGCCAAAGCTGAGCAAAAGCGGCGATTCTGTGCACGAAAACGCACGTTTTGTGCGAGAACTGAGCATTAGCGGCGATTCTGTGCACGAAACGCACGTTTTGTTCCAGAAGGAACAATTGGGTGCGTGAAACACACGTTTTGTACCAAAACTGAGCCAAAGCGGCGATTCTGTGCACGAAACCGAACGTTTTGTGCGAGAACAGAGCAAAAGCGGCGATTCTGTGCACGAAACGCACGTTTTGTGCCAAAACTCAGCAAAAGCGGCGATTCTTTGCACGAAACCGCTCGTTTTGGGCGAGAACTGAGCATTAGCGGCGATTCTGTGCACGAGAAGGACGTTTTCTGCCAAAACTGAGCAAAAGCGGCGATTCTGTGCACGAAACCCACGTTTTGTGCTAAAACTGAGCAAAAGCTGCCATTCTGTGCACGAAGCGCTCGTTTTGTGCCAAAACTGAGCAAAAGCGGCGATTCTGTGCACGAAACGCACGTTTTATGCCAAGAGGAGCAATTCGGTGCGTGGAACGCACGTTTTGTCCGAAAACTGAGCAAAAGCGGCTATTCTGTGCACGAAGCGCAGGTTTTGTGCCAAAACTGAGCAAAAGCGGGGATCTGCGCACGAAACCCACGTTTTATGCCAAACCTGAGCAAAAGCGGCGATTCTGTGCACGAAACTCACGTTTTGTGCCAAAACTGAGCAAAAGTGGCGATTTTGTGCTCGAAACGCAGGTTTTCTTCCAAAACTGAACAAGAGCGGCGATTCTGTTCACGAAACGCTCGTTTTGTGCCAGAAGGAGCAATTAGGTGCATGAAACACACGTTTTGTGCCAAAGCTGAGCAAAAGCGGCGATTCTGTGCACGAAAACGCACGTTTTGTGCGAGAACTGAGCATTAGCGGCGATTCTGTGCACGAAAAGGACGTTTTGTGCAAAAACTGAGCAAAATCGGCGATTCTGTGCACGAAACGCACGTTTTATGCCAAGAGGAGCAATTCGGTGCGTGGAACGCACGTTTTCTGCCAAAACTGAGCAAAATCGGCGATTCTGTGCACGAAACGCACGTTTTATGCCAAGAGGAGCAATTCGGTGCGTGGAACGCACGTTTTGTGCCAAAACTGAGCAAACGCGGCGATTCTGTGCACGAAACGCACGTTTCGTTGCAAAACTGAGCAAAAGCGGCAATTCTGTGCACGAAACGCACGTTTTGCTGCAAAACTGAGCAAAAGCGGCGATTCTGTGCACGAAACGCACGTTTTGTGCTACAACTGAGCATAAGCGGCGATTCTGCGCACGAAACGCTCGTTTTGTGCCAAAACTGAGCAAAAGCGGCGATTCTGTGCACGAAACTCACGTTTCGTGCCAAAACTGAGCAGAGGCGGCGATTCTGTGCACGAAACGCACGTATTGTGCCAAAACTGAGCCAAGCGGCGATTCTCTTCACGAAACGCACGTTTGGTGCGAGAAGGAGCAATTGGGTGCGTGAAACGCACGTTTTGTACCAAAGCTGAGCAAAAGCGGCGATTCTGTGCACGAAAACGCACGTTTGGTGCGAGAAGGAGCAATTGGGTGCGTGAAACGCACGTTTTGTACCAAAGCTGAGCAAAAGCGGCGATTCTGCGCACGAAACCCACGTTTTGTGCAAAAACTGAGCAAAAATGGCGATTTTGTGCTCGAAACGCAGGTTTTCTTCCAAAACTGAACAAAAGCGGCGATTCTGTTCACGAAACGCTCGTTTTGTGCCAGAAAGAGCAATTAGGTGCATGAAACACACGTTTTGTGCCAAAGCTGAGCAAAAGCGGCGATTCTGTGCACGAAAACGCACGTTTTGTGCGAGAACTGAGCATTAGCGGCGATTCTGTGCACGAAACGCACGTTTTGTTCCAGAAGGAACAATTGGGTGCGTGAAACACACGTTTTGAGACAAAACTGAGCAGAAGCGGCGATTCTGTGCACGAAACCGCACCTTTTGTGCGAGAACTGAGCATAAGCGGCGATTCTGTGCACGAAACGCAAGTTGTGAGACAAAACTGAGCAGAAGCGGCGATTCTGTGCACGAAACGCACGTATTTTGCCAAAACTGAGCCAAGCGGCGATTCTGTTCACGAAACGCACGTTTGGTGCGAGAAGGAGCAATTGGGTGCGTGAAACGCACGTTTTGTACCAAAGCTGAGCAAAAGCGGCGATTCTGTGCACGAAAACGCACGTTTTGTGCGACAACTGAGCATTAGCGGCGATTCTGTGCACGAAAAGGACGTTTTGTGCCAAAACTGAGCAAAAGTTGCCATTCTGTGCACGAAGCGCTCGTTTTGTGCCAAAACTGAGCAAAAGCGGCGATTCTGTGCACGAAACGCACGTTTTATGCCAAGAGGAGCAATTCGGTGCGTGGAACGCACGTTTTGTCCGAAAACTGAGCAAAAGCGGCTATTCTGTGCACGAAACGCACGTTTTGTGCCAAAACTGAGCAAAAGCGGCGATTCTGCGCACGAAACCCACGTTTTGTGCCAAAACTGAGCAAAAGCGGCGATTCTGTGCACGAAACGCACGTTTTGTGCCAAAACGGAGCAAAAGTGGCGATTTTGTGCTCGAAACGCAGGTTTTCTTCCAAAGCTGAACAAAAGCGGCGATTCTGTTCACGAAACGCTCGTATTGTGCCAGAAGGAGCAATTAGGTGCATGAAACACACGTTTTGTGCCAAAACTGAGCAAAAGCGGCGATTCTGCTCACGAAACACGGGATTTGTGCCAAAACTGAGCATAAGCGGCGATTCTGTGCACGAAACGCACGCTTTGTGCCAAAACGGAGCTAAAGCGGCGATTCTGTTCACGAAACGCACGTTTTGTGCCAGAAGGAGCAATTGGGAGCGTGGAACGCGCGTTTTTTTACCAAAACTGAGCAAAAGCGGCGATCCTGATCACGAAACCGCACGTTTTGTGCGAGAACAGAGCAAATCCGGCGATTCTGTGCACGAAACGCTGGTTTTGTTCCAAAACTGAGCAAAAGCGGCGATTCTGAGCACGAAACGCACGTTTTGTGACAGAGCAAGGCAAAAGCGGCGATTCTGTTCACGAAACGCACGTTTTGCCCCGAAACTGAGCAAAAGCGGCGATTCTGTGCACGAATCGCACGTTTTGAGACAAAAGTGAGCAGAAGCGGCAATTCTGTGCACGAAACCGCACCTTTTGTGCGAGAACTGAGCATAAGCGGCGATTCTGTGCACGAAATGCACGTTTTGTGCCAGAGCAGAGCAAAAGCGGCGATTCTGTTCACGAAACGCACGTTTTGTGCCAGAAGGAGCAATTCGGTGCGTGAAACGCACGTTTTGCCCCAAAACTGAGCAAAAGCGGCGATTCTGTGCACGAAACGCACGTTTTTCGACAAAACTGAGCAGAAGCGGCGATTCTGTGCACGAAACCGCACCTTTTGTGCGAGAACTGAGCATAAGCGGCGATTCTGTGCACGAAACGCAAGTTGTGAGACAAAACTGAGCAAAAGCGGCGATTCTGTGAACGAAACGCACATTTTGAGCCAAAACTGAGCAAAATCGGCGATTCTGTGCACGATACCGCACGTTTTGTGCGAGAACTGAGCATGAGCGGCGATTCTGTACACGAAACGCACGTTTTGCGCCAGAAGGAGCAATTCTGTGCGTGAATCGCTCGTTTTGCACGTTTTGTGCCAGAATGAGCAATTCGGTGCGTGAAACACACGTTTTGTACCAAAACTGAGCCAAAGCGGCGATTCTGTGCACGAAACCGAACGTTTTGTGCGAGGCAGAGCAAAAGCGGCGATTCTGTGCACAAAACGCAGGTTTTGTTCCAAAACTGAGCAAAAGCGGCGATTCTGTGCACGAAATACACGTTTTTTGCCAAAATTGAGCGATAGCGGCGATTCTGTGCATGAAACGCACGGTTTGTGCCAAAACTGAGCAAAAGCGGCGATTCTGAGCACGAAACGCACGTTTTGTGCCAGAGCAAGGCAAAAGCGGCGATTCTGTTCGCGAAACGCACGTTTTGCCCCGAAACTGAGCAGAAGCGGCGATTCTGTGCACGAAACGGCCGTTTTGTGCCACAACTCAGCAAAAGCGGCGATTCTTTGCACAAAACCGCTCGTTTTGGGCGAGGACTGAGCATAAGCGGCGATTCTGTGCACGAAACGCACGTTTTGTTCCAAAACAGAGCAAAAACGGCGGACCTGTGCACGAAACGCACGTTTAGATCGAAAACTGAGCAAAAGTGGCGATTCTGTGAACGAAACGCGCGTTTTATTCCAGAAGGAGCAATTGGGTGCGTGAAACGCACGTTTTGAGACAAAACTGAGCAAAAGCGGCGATTCTGTGCACGAAACCCACGTATTGTGCAAAAACTGAGCAAAAGCGGCGATTCTGTGCACGAAACTCACGTTTTGTGCCAAAACTGAGCAAAAGCGGCGATTCTGTGCACGAAACTCACGTTTTGTGCCAAAAGTGAGCAGAAGCGGCGATTCTGTGCACGAAACGCACGTATTGTGCCAAAACTGAGCCAAGCGGCGATTCTGTTCACGAAACGCACGTTTGGTGCGAGAAGGAGCAATTGGGTGCGTGAAACGCACGTTTTGTACCAAAGCTGAGCAAAAGCGGCGATTCTGTGCACGAAAACGCACGTTTTGTGCGAGAACTGAGCATTACCGGCGATTCTGTGCACAAAACGCAGGTTTTGTTCCAAAACTGAGCAAAAGCGGCGATTCTGTGCACGAAATACACGTTTTTTGCCAAAATTGAGCGATAGCGGCGATTCTGTGCATGAAACGCACGGTTTGTGCCAAAACTGATCTAAAGTGGCGATTCCGTGTACGAAACGCACGTTTTGTGCCAAAACTCAGCAAAAGCGGCGATTCTTTGCACGAAACCGCTCGTTTTGGGCGAGGACTGAGCATATGCGGCGATTCTGTGCACGAAACGCACGTTTTGTTCCAAAACAGAGCAAAAACGGCGGACCTGTGCACGAAACGCACGTTTAGATCGAAAACTGAGCAAAAGCGGCGATTCTGTGAACGAAACGCGCGTTTTATTCCAGAAGGAGCAATTGGGTGCGTGAAACGCACGTTTTGAGACAAAACTGAGCAAAAGCGGCGATTCTGTGCACGAAACCCACGTTTTGTGCCAAAACTGAGCAAAAGCGGCGATTCTGTGCACGAAACTCACGTTTTGTGCCAAAACTGAGCAGAAGCGGCGATTCTGTGCACGAAACGCACGTATTGTGCCAAAACTGAGCCAAGCGGCGATTCTGTTCACGAAACGCACGTTTGGTGCGAGAAGGAGCAATTGGGTGCGTGAAACGCACGTTTTGTACCAAAGCTGAGCAAAAGCGGCGATTCTGTGCACGAAAACGCACGTTTTGTGCCAAAACTTAGCAAAAGCGGCGATTCTGTGCACGAAACACGGGATTTGTGCCAAAACTGAGCAAAAGCGGCGATTCTGAGCACGAAACGCACGTTTTGTGCAAAAACTGAGCAAAAGCGGCGATTCTGTGCACGAAACACGGGATTTGTGCCAAAACTGAGCAAAAGCGGCGATTCTGTGCACGAAACGCACGTATTGTGCCAAAACTGAGCCAAAGAGGCGATTCTGTTAACGAAACGCACGTTATGTGCCAAAAGGAGAAATTCGGAGCGTAAAACGCACGTTTTGTGCCAAAACTGAGCAAAAGCGGCGATTGTATGCACGAAACGCACGTTTTATGCCAAGAGGAGCAATTCGGTGCGTGGAACGCACGTTTTGTTCCAAAACTGAGCAAAATCGGCGATTCTGTGCACGAAACGCACGTTTTATGCCAAGAGGAGCAATTCGGTGCGTGGAACGCACGTTTTGTGCCAAAACTGAGCAAAAGCGGCGATTCTGTGCACGAAACGCACGTTTTGTTGCAAAACTGAGCAAAGGCGGCGATTCTGTGCACGAAACGCACGTTTTGTGCTAAAACTGAGCATAAGCGGCGATTCTGCGCACGAAACGCTCGTTTAGTGCCAAAACTGAGCCAAGCGGCGATTCTGTTCACGAAACGCACGTTTGGTGCGAGAAGGAGCAATTGGGGCCGTGAAACGCACGTTTTGTACCAAAGCTGAGCAAAAGCGGCGATTCTGTGCACGAAAACGCACGTTTTGTGCGAGAACTGAGCATTAGCGGCGATTCTGTGCACGAAAAGGACGTTTTGTGCCAAAACTGAGCAAATGCTGCCATTCTGTGCACGAAGCGCTCGTTTTGTGCCAAAACCGAGCAAAAGCGGCGATTCTGTGCACGAAACGCTCGTATAGTGCCAATACTGAGCAAAAGCGTCGAATCTATGCACGAAACGCATGTGTTGCGACAAAACTGAACAAAACCGGCGATTCTGTTCACGAAACGCACGTTTTGTGCCAAAACTGAGCAAAAGCGGCGATTCTGTGCACGAAACGCACGTATTGTGCCAAAACTGAACAAAACCGGCGATTCTGTTCACGAAACGCGCGTTTTGTGCCAAAACTGAGCAAAAGAGGCGATTCTGTGCACGAAACGCACGTTTTGTGAAAAAACTAAGCAAAAGCGGCGATTCTGTGCAGGAAACGCACGCTTATAGCCAAAGCTGAGCAAAAGCGGCGATACCGTGCACGTAACGCACGTTTTGTGCCAAAACTTAGCAAAAGCGGCGATTCTGTGCACGAAACACGGGATTTGTGCCAAAACTGAGCAAAAGCGGTGATTCTGAGCACGAAACGCACGTTTTGTGCAAAAACTGAGCAAAAGCGGCGATTCTGTGCACGAAACGCACGTATTGTGCCAAAACTGAGCCAAAGCGGCGATTCTGTCCACGAAACGCACGTTATGTACCAAAAGAGAAAATTGGAGCGTAAAACGCACGTTTTGTGAAAAAACTGAGCAATAGCGGCGATTTTATGCACGAAACGCACGTTTTATGCCAAGAGGAGCAATTCGGTGCGTGGGACGAACGTTTTGTGCCAATACTGAGCAAAAGCGGCGATTGTGTGCACGAAACGCACGTATTGTGATAAAACTGAGGGAAAAGCGGCGATTCTATGCTTGCAATGCACGTTTTGTGCCAAAACTGAGCAAAAGCGGCGATTCTGTGCACGAAACGCACGTATTGTGCCAAAACTGAGCCAAAGAGGCGATTCTGTTAACGAAACGCACGTTATGTCCCAAAAGGAGAAATTCGGAGCGTAAAACGCACGTATTGTGCCAAAACTGAGCAAAAGCGGCGATTGTATGCACGAAACGCACGTTTTATGCCAAGAGGAGCAATTCGGTGCGTGGAACGCACGTTTTGTGCCAAAACTGAGCAAAAGCGGCTATTCTGTGCACGAAACGCACGTTTTGTGCCAGAAGGAGCAATACGGTCCGTGCAACGCACGTTTTGTCCGAAAACTGAGCAAAAGCGGCGATTCTGTGCACGAAACGCACGTTTTGTGAAAAAACTGAGCAAAAGCGGCGATTCTGTGCACGAAACGCACGTTTTGTGCTAAAACTGAGCATAAGCGGCGATTCTGCGCACGAAACGCTCGTTTTGTGACAAAACTGAGCAAAAGCGGCGATTCTGTGCACGAAACGCACGTGTTGCGCCAAAACTGAACAAATGCGGCGATTCTGTGCACGAAACACGGGATTTATGCCAAAACTGAGCAAAAACGGCGATTCTGTGCACGAAACGCACGTTTTGGGCCAAAACTGAGCAAGAACGGCGAGTCTGTGCACGAAACGCTCGTATAGTGCCAATACTGAGCAAAAGCGGCGATTCTATGCTCGAAATGCACGTTTTGTGCCAAAACTGAGCCAAGCGGCGATTCTGTTCACGCAACGCACGTT
Organism: Stelis phaeoptera; assembly: GCA_943735885.1. NCBI lineage: Eukaryota > Metazoa > Arthropoda > Insecta > Hymenoptera > Megachilidae > Stelis > Stelis phaeoptera. The sequence continues at coordinate 617,821 of CALSEM010000021.1, forward strand.
TGGTGCGAGAAGGAGCAATTGGGTGCGTGAAACGCACGTTTTGTACCAAAGCTGAGCAAAAGCGGCGATTCTGTGCACGAAAAGCAGATTGTGTTGCAAAACTGAGCAAAAGCGGCGATTCTGTGCACGAAGCCACACGTTTTGTGCGAGAAATGAGCATGAGCGGCGATTCTGTGCACGAAACGCAGGTTCTGTTCCACAACTGAGCAAAAGCGGCGATTCCGTACACGAAACGCACGTTTTGTGCCAAAACTCAGCAAAAGCGGGGATTCTGTGCACGATACGCACGATTTGTGCCCGAAGGAGTAATTCGATTCGTGAAAAGCACGTTTTGCACCAAAACTGAGCAAAAGCGGCGATTCTGTGCACGAAACGCTGGTTCTGTTGAAAAACTGAGCAAAAGCGGCGATTCTGTGCACGAAAAGCAGATTGTGTTGCAAAACTGAGCAAAAGCGGCGATTCTGTGCACGAAACCGCACGTTTTGCGCGAAGACTGTGCATGAGCGGCGATTCTGTGCACGAAACGCTGGTTCTGTTGAAAAACTGAGCAAAAGCGGCGATTCTGTGCATGAAACGCTCGTTTTGCGCCAGAGCTGAGCAAAAGCAGCGATTCTGTTCTCGAAACGCACGTTTTGTGCCAGAAGGAGCAATTCGGTGCGTGAAACGCACGTTTTGCCCCAAACCTGAGCAAAAGCGGCGATTCTGTGCACGAAATGCACGTTTTGTCCCAGAGCAGAGCAAAAGCGGCGATTCTGTTCACGAAACGCACGTTTTCTGCCAGAAGCAGCAATTCGGTGCGTGAAACGCATGTTTTGTGCCAAAACTGAGCAAAAACGGCGATTCTGTGCATGAAACGAACGTTTTGTGCTAAAACTGATCAAAAAAGGCGATTCTGTTCACGAAACGCAGGTTTCGTGCCAGAAGGAGCAATTGGGTGCGTGAAGCGCATGTTTTGTGCCAAAACTCAGCAAAAGCGGCGATTCTTTGCACGAAACCGCTCGTTTTGGGCGAGGACTGAGCATAAGCGGCGATTCTGTGCACGAAACGCACGTTTTGTTCCAAAACAGAGCAAAAACGGCGGACCTGTGCACGAAACGCACGTTTAGATCGAAAACTGAGCAAAAGCGGCGATTCTGTGAACGAAACGCACGTTTTATTCCAGAAGGAGCAATTGGGTGCGTGAAACGCACATTTTGAGACAAAACTGAGCAAAAACGGCGATTCTGTGCACGAAACCGAACGTTTTGTGCCAAAACTGAGCAAAAGTGGCGATTCTGCGTACGAAACACGGGATTTGTGCCAAATCTGAGCAAAATCGGCGATTCTGAGCACGAAACGCACGTTTTGTTGCAAAACTGAGCAAAAACGGCGATTCTGTGCACGAAACTCACGGTCTGTGCCAAAAATGAGATAAAGCGGCGAATCCGTGCACCAAACGCACGTTTTGTGCCGAAACTGTGCAAAAGCGGCGAATCTCTGCACGAAACGCACGTTGTGTGCCAAAGCTGAGCAAAAGCGGCGGTGCTGTTCACGAAACGCAGGTTTTGTGCCAGAAGGAGCAATTCGGTGCGAGAAACGCACGTTTTGCACGTTTTGTGCCAAAACTGAACAAAAGCGGCGATTCTGTTCACGAAACGAACGTTTTGTGCCAGAAGGAGCAATTCGGTGCGTGAAACACACGTTTTGTACCAAAACTGAGCCAAAGCTGCGATTCTGTGCAGGAAACCGCACGTTTTGTGCGAGAACAGAACAAAAGCGGCGATTCTGTGCACGAAACGCTGGTTCTGTTCCAAAACTGAGCAAAAGCGGCGATTCTGCGCACGAAACGCAGGTTTTGTTCCAAAACTGAGCAAAAGCTGCGAATCTGGGCACGAAATGCCCGTTTTTTGCCAAAATTTAGCGATAGCGGCGATTCTGTGCATGAAACGCACGGTTTGTGCCAAAACTGATCTAAAGTGGCGATTCTGTGCACGAAACGCACGTTTTGTGCGAGAACTGAGCATGAGCGGCGATTCTGTTCACGAAACGCACGTTTTGTGCCAGAAGGAGCAATTCGGTGCGTGAAACACACGTTTTGTACCAAAACTGAGCCAAAGCGGCGATTCTGTGAACGAAACGCTGGTTCTGTTCCAAAACTGAGCAAAAGCGGCGATTCTGTGCACGAAACACGGGATTTGTGCCAAAACTGAATAAAAGCGTCGATTCTGTGCACGAAACTCACGTTTTGTCCTAAAACTGTGCCAAAGCGGCGATTCTGCGCACGAAACACGGGATTTGTGCCAAAACTGAATAAAAGCGTCGATTCTGTGCACAAAACTCACGTTTAGAGCGAAAACTGAGCAAAAGCGGCGATTCTGTGCACGAAACGCACGTTTTGTTCCAGAAGGAACAATTGGGTGCGTGAAACGCACATTTTGTGCCAAAACTGAGAAAAAGTGGCGATTTTGTGCTCGAAACGCAGGTTTTGTTCCAAAACTGAACAAAAGCGGCGATTCTGTTCACGAAACGCTCGTTTTGTGCCAGAAGGAGTAATTCGGTGCGTGAAACACACGTTTTGTGCCAAAACTGAGCAAAAGCGGCGATTCTGCTCACGAAACACGGGATTTGTGCCAAAACTGAGCAAAAGCGGCGATTCTGTGCACGAAACGCACGTATTGTGCCAAAACCGAGCTAAAGCGGCGATTCTGTTCACGAAACGCACGTTTTGTGCCAGAAGGAGCAATTGGGAGCGTGGAACGCACGTTTTTTTACCAAAACTGAGCAAAAGCTGCGATTCTGTGCACGAAACGCACGTTTTGTGCCAGAGCAGAGCAAAAGCGGCGATTCTGTTCACGAAACGCACGTTTTGTGCCAGAAGGAGCTATTCGGCGCGCGAAACGCACGTTTTGCCCCAAAACTGAGCAAAAGCGGCGATTCTGTGCACGAAATGCACGTTTTGTCCCAGAGCAGAGCAAAAGCGGCGATTCTGTTCACGAAACGCACGTTTTGTGCCAGAAGGAGCAATTCGGTGCGTGAAACGCATGTATTGTTGCCAAAACTGAGCAAAAACGGCGATTCTGTGCATGAAACGCACGTTTTGTGCTAAAACTGATCAAAAAAGGCGATTCTGTTCACGAAACGCAGGTTTCGTGCCAGGAGGAGCAATTGGGTGCGTGAAGCGTATGTTTTGTGCCAAAACTGAGCAAATCGGCGATTCTGTGCACGAAACTCAGGTTTTGTGCCAGAAGGAGCAATTCTGTGCACGAAACGCACGATTTGAGACAAAACTGAGCAAAAGCGGCGATTCTGTGCACGAAACCGCAAGTTTTGTGCCAAAACTGAGAAAAAGTGGCGATTTTGTTCTCGAAACACAGGTTTTGTTCCAAAACTGAACAAAAGCGGCGATTCTGTTCACGAAACGCTCGTTTTGTGCCAGAAGGAGTAATTCGGTGCGTGAAACACACGTTTTGTGCCAAAACTGAGCAAAAGCGGCGATTCTGCTCACGAAACACGGGATTTGTGCCAAAACTGAGCAAAAGCGGCGATTCTGTGCACGAAACGCACGTATTGTGCCAAAACCGAGCTAAAGCGGCGATTCTGTTCACGAAACGCATGTTTTGTGCCAGAAGGAGCAATTGGGAGCGTGGAACGCACGTTTTTTTACCAAAACTGAGCAAAAGCGGCGATTCTGTGCACGAAACGCACGTTTTGTGCCAGAGCAGAGCAAAAGCGGCGATTCTGTTCACGAAACGCACGTTTTGTGCCAGAAGGAGCTATTCGGTGCGTGAAACGCACGTTTTGCCCCAAAACTGAGCAAAAGCGGCGATTCTGTGCACGAAACGCACGTTTTGAGACAAAACTGAGCAGAAGCGGCGATTCTGTGCACGAAACCGCACGTTTTGTGCGAGAACTGAGCATAAGCGGCGATTCTGTGCACGAAACGCATGTTGTGAGACAAAACTGAGCAAAAGCGGCGATTCTGTGAACGAAACGCACATTTTGAGCCAAAACTGAGCAAAATCGGCGATTCTGTGCACGAAACCGAACGTTTTGTGCGAGAACAGAGCAATAGCGGCGATTCTGTGCACGAAACGCAAGTTGTGAGACAAAACTGAGCAAAAGCGGCGATTCTGTGCACGAAATACACGCTTTTTGCCAAAATTGAGCGATAGCGGCGATTCTGTGCATGAAACGCACGATTTGTGCCAAACTGATCTAAAGTGGCGATTCCGTGTACGAAACGCACGTTTTGTGCCAAAACTCAGCAAAAGCGGCGATTCTTTGCACGAAACCGCTCGTTTTGGGCGAGGACTGAGCATAAGCGGCGATTCTGTGCACGAAACGCACGTTTTGTTCCAAAACAGAGCAAAAACGGCGGACCTGTGCACGAAACGCACGTTTAGATCGAAAACTGAGCAAAAGCGGCGATTCTGTGAACGAAACGCACGTTTTATTCCAGAAGGAGCAATTGGGTGCGTGAAACGCACGTTTTGAGACAAAACTGAGCAAAAGCGGCGATTCTGTGCACGAAACCGAACGTTTTGTGCCAAAACTGAGCAAAAGTGGCGATTCTGCTCACGAAACACGGGATTTGTGCCAAAACTGAGCAAAAGCGGCGATTCTGTGCACGAAACGCACGTATTGTGCCAAAACCGAGCTAAAGCGGCGATTCTGTTCACGAAACGCACGTTTTGTGCCAGAAGGAGCAATTGGGAGCGTGGAACGCACGTTTTTTTACCAAAACTGAGCAAAAGCTGCGATTCTGTGCACGAAACGCACGTTTTGTGCCAGAGCAGAGCAAAAGCGGCGATTCTGTTCACGAAACGCACGTTTTGTGCCAGAAGGAGCTATTCGGCGCGCGAAACGCACGTTTTGCCCCAAAACTGAGCAAAAGCGGCGATTCTGTGCACGAAATGCACGTTTTGTCCCAGAGCAGAGCAAAAGCGGCGATTCTGTTCACGAAACGCACGTTTTGTGCCAGAAGGAGCAATTCGGTGCGTGAAACGCATGTTTTGTTGCCAAAACTGAGCAAAAACGGCGATTCTGTGCATGAAACGCACGTTTTGTGCTAAAACTGATCAAAAAAGGCGATTCTGTTCACGAAACGCAGGTTTCGTGCCAGGAGGAGCAATTGGGTGCGTGAAGCGTATGTTTTGTGCCAAAACTGAGCAAATCGGCGATTCTGTGCACGAAACTCAGGTTTTGTGCCAGAAGGAGCAATTCTGTGCACGAAACGCACGATTTGAGACAAAACTGAGCAAAAGCGGCGATTCTGTGCACGAAACCGCAAGTTTTGTGCCAAAACTGAGAAAAAGTGGCGATTTTGTTCTCGAAACACAGGTTTTGTTCCAAAACTGAACAAAAGCGGCGATTCTGTTCACGAAACGCTCGTTTTGTGCCAGAAGGAGTAATTCGGTGCGTGAAACACACGTTTTGTGCCAAAACTGAGCAAAAGCGGCGATTCTGCTCACGAAACACGGGATTTGTGCCAAAACTGAGCAAAAGCGGCGATTCTGTGCACGAAACGCACGTATTGTGCCAAAACCGAGCTAAAGCGGCGATTCTGTTCACGAAACGCATGTTTTGTGCCAGAAGGAGCAATTGGGAGCGTGGAACGCACGTTTTTTTACCAAAACTGAGCAAAAGCGGCGATTCTGTGCACGAAACGCACGTTTTGTGCCAGAGCAGAGCAAAAGCGGCGATTCTGTTCACGAAACGCACGTTTTGTGCCAGAAGGAGCAATTCGGTGCGTGAAACGCACGTTTTGCCCCAAAACTGAGCAAAAGCGGCGATTCTGTGCACGAAACGCACGTTTTTCGACAAAACTGAGCAGAAGCGGCGATTCTGTGCACGAAACCGCACCTTTTGTGCGAGAACTGAGCATAAGCGGCGATTCTGTGCACGAAACGCAAGTTGTGAGACAAAACTGAGCAAAAGCGGCGATTCTGTGAACGAAACGCACATTTTGAGCCAAAACTGAGCAAAATCGGCGATTCTGTGCACGATACCGCACGTTTTGTGCGAGAACTGAGCATGAGCGGCGATTCTGTACACGAAACGCACGTTTTGTGCCAGAATGAGCAATTCGGTGCGTGAAACACACGTTTTGTACCAAAACTGAGCCAAAGCGGCGATTCTGTGCACGAAACCGAACGTTTTGTGCGAGGTAGAGCAAAAGCGCCGATTCTGTGCACAAAACGCAGGTTTTGTTCCAAAACTGAGCAAAAGCGGCGATTCTGTGCACGAAATACACGTTTTTTGCCAAAATTGAGCGACAGCGGCGATTCTGTGCATGATACGCACGGTTTGTGCCAAAACTGATCTAAAGTGGTGATTCCGTGTACGAAACGCACGTTTTGTGCCACAACTCAGCAAAAGCGGCGATTCTTTGCACGAAACCGCTCGTTTTGGGCGAGGACTGAGCATAAGCGGCGCTTCTGTGCACGAAACGCACGTTTTGTTCCAAAACAGAGCAAAAACGGCGGACCTGTGCACGAAACGCACGTTTAGATCGAAAACTGAGCAAAAGCGGCGATTCTGTGCACGAAACCCACGTTTTGTGCAAAAACTGAGCAAAAGCGGCGATTCTGTGCACGAAACTCACGTTTTGTGCCAAAACTGAGCAAAAGCGGCGATTCTGTGCACGAAACTCACGTTTTGTGCCAAAAGTGAGCAGAAGCGGCGATTCTGTGCACGAAACGCACGTTTTGTGCTAAAACTGAGCATAAGCGGCGATTCTGCGCTCGAAACGCTCGTTTAGTGCCAAAACTGAGCCAAGCGGCGATTCTGTTCACGAAACGCACGTTTGGTGCCAGAAGGAGCAATTGGGTGCGTGAAGCGCACGTTTTGTACCAAAGCTGAGCAAAAGCGGCGATTCTGTGCACGAAGACGCACGTTTTGGGCGAGAACTGAGCAAAAGCGGCGATTGTATACACGAAAAGCACGTTTTATGCCAAAACTGAGCAAAAGCGGCGATTCTGTGCACGAAACGCACGTTTAGAGCCAAAACTGAGCAAAAGGGCGATTCTGTGCACGAAACGCACGTTTTTTCCAGAAGGATCAATTGGGTGCGTGAAACGCCCGTTTTGTGCAAAAACAGAGCAAAAGCGGCAATTCTGTGCACGAAACGCACGTTTTTCGACAAAACTGAGCAGAAGCGGCGATTCTGTGCACGAAACCGCACCTTTTGTGCGAGAACTGAGCATAAGCGGCGATTCTGTGCACGAAACGCAAGTTGTGAGACAAAACTGAGCAAAAGCGGCGATTCTGTGAACGAAACGCACATTTTGAGCCAAAACTGAGCAAAATCGGCGATTTTGTGCACGATACCGCACGTTTTGTGCGAGAACTGAGCATGAGCGGCGATTCTGTACACGAAACGCACGTTTTGCGCCAGAAGGAGCAATTCTGTGCGTGAATCGCTCGTTTTGCACGTTTTGTGCCAGAATGAGCAATTCGGTGCGTGAAACACACGTTTTGTACCAAAACTGAGCCAAAGCGGCGATTCTGTGCACGAAACCGAACGTTTTGTGCGAGGCAGAGCAAAAGCGGCGATTCTGTGCACAAAACGCAGGTTTTGTTCCAAAACTGAGCAAAAGCGGCGATTCTGTGCACGAAATACACGTTTTTTGCCAAAATTGAGCGATAGCGGCGATTCTGTGCATGAAACGCACGGTTTGTGCCAAAACTGAGCAAAAGCGGCGATTCTGAGCACGAAACGCACGTTTTGTGCCAGAGCAAGGCAAAAGCGGCGATTCTGTTCACGAAACGCACGTTTTGCCCCGAAACTGAGCAAAAGCGGCGATTCTGTGCACGACACGCACGTTTTGAGACAAAACTGAGCAGAAGCGGCGATTCTGTGCACGAAACCGCACCTTTTGTGCGAGAACTGAGCATAAGCGGCGATTCTGTGCACGAAACGCACGTTTTGTGCCAGAGCAGAGCAAAAGCGGCGATTCTGTTCACGAAACGCACGTTTTGTGCCAGAAGGAGCAATTCGGTGCGTGAAACGCACGTTTTGCCCCAAAACTGAGCAAAAGCGGCGATTCTGTGCACGAAACGCACGTTTTTCGACAAAACAGAGCAGAAGCGGCGATTCTGTGCACGAAACCGCACCTTTTGTGCGAGAACTGAGCATAAGCGGCGATTCTGTGCACGAAACGCAAGTTGTGAGACAAAACTGAGCAAAAGCGGCGATTCTGTGAACGAAACGCACATTTTGAGCCAAAACTGAGCAAAATCGGCGATTCTGTGCACGATACCGCACGTTTTGTGCGAGAACTGAGCATGAGCGGCGATTCTGTACACGAAACGCACGTTTTGCGCCAGAAGGAGCAATTCTGTGCGTGAATCGCTCGTTTTGCACGTTTTGTGCCAGAATGAGCAATTCGGTGCGTGAAACACACGTTTTGTACCAAAACTGAGCCAAAGCGGCGATTCTGTGCACGAAACCGAACGTTTTGTGCGAGGTAGAGCAAAAGCGCCGATTCTGTGCACAAAACGCAGGTTTTGTTCCAAAACTGAGCAAAAGCGGCGATTCTGTGCACGAAATACACGTTTTTTGCCAAAATTGAGCGATAGCGGCGATTCTGTGCATGATACGCACGGTTTGTGCCAAAACTGATCTAAAGTGGTGATTCCGTGTACGAAACGCACGTTTTGTGCCACAACTCAGCAAAAGCGGCGATTCTTTGCACGAAACCGCTCGTTTTGGGCGAGGACTGAGCATAAGCGGCGATTCTGTGCACGAAACGCACGTTTTGTTCCAAAACAGAGCAAAAACGGCGGACCTGTGCACGAAACGCACGTTTAGATCGAAAACTGAGCAAAAGCGGCGATTCTGTGAACGAAACGCGCGTTTTATTCCAGAAGGAGCAATTGGGTGCGTGAAACGCACGTTTTGAGACATAACTGAGCAAAAGCGGCGATTCTGTGCACGAAACCCACGTTTTGTGCAAAAACTGAGCAAAAGCGGCGATTCTGTGCACGAAACTCACGTTTTGTGCCAAAACTGAGCAAAAGCGGCGATTCTGTGCACGAAACTCACGTTTTGTGCCAAAAGTGAGCAGAAGCGGCGATTCTGTGCACGAAACGCACGTTTTGTGCTAAAACTGAGCATAAGCGGCGATTCTGCGCTCGAAACGCTCGTTTAGTGCCAAAACTGAGCCAAGCGGCGATTCTGTTCACGAAACGCACGTTTGGTGCGAGAAGGAGCAATTGGGGCCGTGAAACGCACGTTTTGTACCAAAGCTGAGCAAAAGCGGCGATTCTGTGCACGAAACGCACGTATTGTGCCAAAACTGAGCCAAAGCGGCGAATCTGTTCACGAAACGCACGTTTGGTGCGAGAAGGAGCAATTGGGTGCGTGAAACGCTCGTTTTGTACCAAAGCTGAGCAAAAGCGGCGATTCTGTGCACGAAAACGCACGTTTTGTGCGAGAACTGAGCATTAGCGGCGATTCTGTGCACAAAACGCAGGTTTTGTTCCAAAACTGAGCAAAAGCGGCGATTCTGCGCCCGAAACGCACGTTTTGTACAAAACTGCGCAAATGCGGCGATTCTGTGCACCAAACACGGGATATGTGCACAAACTGATCAAAAGCGGCGATTCTGTACACGAAACGCACGTGTTGCGACAAAACTGAACAAAACCGGCGATTCTGTTCACGAAACGCACGTTTTGTGCCGGAAGGAGCAATTCGGTGCGTGAAACGCACGTTTTGTGAAAAAACTGAGCAAAAGCGGCGATTCTGTGCACGAAACGCACGTTTTGTTGCAAAACTGAGCAAAAGCGGCGATTCTGTGCACGAAACGCACGTTTTGTGCTAAAACTGAGCATAAGCGGCGATTCTGCGCTCGAAACGCTCGTTTAGTGCCAAAACTGAGCCAAGCGGCGATTCTGTTCACGAAACGCACGTTTGGTGCGAGAAGGAGCAATTGGGGCCGTGAAACGCACGTTTTGTACCAAAGCTGAGCAAAAGCGGCGATTCTGTGCACGAAAACGCACGTTTTGTGCGAGAACTGAGCATTAGCGGCGATTCTGTGCACGAAAAGGACGTTTTGTGCCAAGACTGAGCAAAAGCGGCGATTCTGTGCACGAAACCCACGTTTTGTGCCAAAACTGAGCAAAAGCTGCAATTCTGTGCACGAAGCGCTCGTTTTGTGCCAAAACCGAGCAAAAGCGGCGATTCTGTGCACGAAACGCTCGTATAGTGCCAATACTGAGCAAAAGCGGCGAATCTATGCACGAAACGCACGTGTTGCGACAAAACTGAACAAAACCGGCGATTCTGTTCACGAAACGCACGTTTTGTGCCAAAACTGAGCAAAAGCGGCGATTCTGTGCACGAAACGCACGTATTGTGCCAAAACTGAACAAAACCGGCGATTCTGTTCACGAAACGCACGTTTTGTGCCAAAACTGAGCAAAAGAGGCGATTCTGTGCACGAAACGCACGTTTTGTGAAAAAAACTAAGCAAAAGCGGCGATTCTGTGCAGGAAACGCACGCTTATAGCCAAAGCTGAGCAAAAGCGGCGATAACGTGCACGTAACGCACGTTTTGTGCCAAAACTTAGCAAAAGCGGCGATTCTGTGCACGAAACACGGGATTTGTGCCAAAACTGAGCAAAAGCGGCGATTCTGAGCACGAAACGCACGTTTTGTGCAAAAACTGAGCAAAAGCGGCGATTCTGTGCACGAAACGCACGTATTGTGCCAAAACTGAGCCAAAGCGGCGAATCTGTTCACGAAACGCACGTTATGTACCAAAAGAGAAAATTGGAGCGTAAAACGCACGTTTTGTGAAAAAACTGAGCAATAGCGGCGATTTTATGCACGAAACGCACGTTTTATGCCAAGAGGAGCAATTCGGTGCGTGGGACGAACGTTTTGTGCCAATACTGAGCAAAAGCGGCGATTGTGTGCACGAAACGCACGTATTGTGATAAAACTAAGGGAAAAGCGGCGATTCTATGCTTGCAATGCACGTTTTGTGCCAAAACTGAGCAAAAGCGGCGATTCTGTGCACGAAACGCACGTGTTGCGCCAAAACTGAACAAATGCGGCGATTCTGTGCACGAAACACGGGATTTATGCCAAAACTGAGCAAAAACGGCGATTCTGTGCACGAAACGCACGTTTTGGGCCAAAACTGAGCAAGAACGGCGAGTCTGTGCACGAAACGCTCGTATAGTGCCAATACTGAGCAAAAGCGGCGATTCTATGCTCGAAATGCACGTTTTGTGCCAAAACTGAGCCAAGCGGCGATTCTGTTCACGCAACGCACGTTTGGTGCGAGAAGGAGCAATTGGGTGCGTGAAACGCACGTTTTGTACCAAAGCTGAGCAAAAGCGGCGATTCTGTGCACGAAAAGCAGATTGTGTTGCAAAAATGAGCAAAAGCGGCGATTCTGTGCACGAAGCCACACGTTTTGTGCGAGAAATGAGCATGAGCGGCGATTCTGTGCACGAAACGCAGGTTCTGTTCCACAACTGAGCAAAAGCGGCGATTCCGTACACGAAACGCACGTTTTGTGCCAAAACTCAGCAAAAGCGGGGATTCTGTGCACGATACGCACGATTTGTGCCCGAGGGAGTAATTCGATTCGTGAAAAGCACGTTTTGCACCAAAACTGAGCAAAAGCGGCGATTCTGTGCACGAAACGCTGGTTCTGTTGAAAAACTGAGCAAAAGCGGCGATTCTGTGCACGAAAAGCAGATTGTGTTGCAAAACTGAGCAAAACCGGCGATTCTGTGCACGAAACCGCACGTTTTGCGCGAGGACTGTGCATGAGCGGCGATTCTGTGCACGAAACGCTGGTTCTGTTGAAAAACTGAGCAAAAGCGGCGATTCTGTGCATGAAACGCTCGTTTTGCGCCAGAGCTGAGCAAAAGCAGCGATTCTGTTCTCGAAACGCACGTTTTGTGCCAGAAGGAGCAATTCGGTGGGTGAAACGCACGTTTTGCCCCAAACCTGAGCAAAAGCGGCGATTCTCTGCACGAAACCGCACGTTTTGTGCGAAAACTGAGTATAAGCGGCGATTCTGTGCACGAAACGCTGGTTCTGTTCGCAAACTGTGCAAAAGCGGCGATTCTGCGAACGAAACGTAGGTTTTGTTCCAACACTGAGCAAAAGCGGTGATTCTGTGCACGAAATGCACGTATTTTGCCAAAATTGAGCGATAGCGGCGGTTCTGTGCATGAAACGCACCGTTTGTGCCAAAACTGATCTAAAGCGGCGATTCCGTGCACGAAACGCACGTTTTGTGCCAAAACTCAGCAAAAGCGGGGATTCTGTGCACGAAACGCACGATTTGTGCCCGAAGGAGTAATTCGGTTCGTGAAAAGCACGTTTTGCACCAAAACTGAGCAAAAGCGGGGATTCTGTGCACGAAACTCACGTTTTGTGCCAGAAGGAGCAATTCGGTGCGTGAAACACACGTTTTGTACCAAAACTGAACAAAAGCGGCGATTCTGTGCACGAAATGCACATTTTGTCCCAGAGCAGAGCAAAAGCGGCGATTCTGTTCACGAAACGCACGTTTTCTGCCAGAAGCAGCAATTCGGTGCGTGAAACGCATGTTTTGTGCCAAAACTGAGCAAAAACGGCGATTCTGTGCATGAAACGAACGTTTTGTGCTAAAACTGATCAAAAAAGGCGATTCTGTTCACGAAACGCAGGTTTCGTGCCAGAAGGAGCAATTGGGTGCGTGAAGCGCATGTTTTGTGCCAAAACTGAGCAAAACGGCGATTCTGTGCACGAAACTCAGGTTTTGTGTCAGAAGGAGCAATTCTGTGCACGAAACGCACGATTTGAGACAAAACTGAGCAAAAGCGGCGATTCTGTGCACGAAACACGGGATTTGTGCCAAAACTGAATAAAAGCGTCGATTCTGTGCACGAAACTCACGTTTTGTCCTAAAACTGTGCCAAAGCGGCGATTCTGCGCACGAAACACGGGATTTGTGCCAAAACTGAATAAAAGCGTCGATTCTGTGCACGAAACGCACGTTTTGTTCCAGAAGGAACAATTGGGTGCGTGAAACGCACATTTTGTGCCAAAACTGAGAAAAAGTGGCGATTTTGTGCTCGAAACGCAGGTTTTGTTCCAAAACTGAACAAAAGCGGCGATTCTGTTCACGAAACGCTCGTTTTGTGCCAGAAGGAGTAATTCGGTGCGTGAAACACACGTTTTGTGCCAAAACTGAGCAAAAGCGGCGATTCTGCTCACGAAACACGGGATTTGTGCCAAAACTGAGCAAAAGCGGCGATTCTGTGCACGAAACGCACGTATTGTGCCAAAACCGAGCTGAAGCGGCGATTCTGTTCACGAAACGCACGTTTTGTGCCAGAAGGAGCAATTGGGAGCGTGGAACGCACGTTTTTTTACCAAAACTGAGCAAAAGCGGCGATTCTGTGCACGAAACGCACGTTTTGTGCCAGAGCAGAGCAAAAGCGGCGATTCTGTTCACGAAACGCACGTTTTGTGCCAGAAGGAGCTATTCGGCGCGTGAAACGCACGTTTTGCCCCAAAACTGAGCAAAAGCGGCGATTCTGTGCACGAAATGCACGTTTTGTCCCAGAGCAGAGCAAAAGCGGCGATTCTGTTCACGAAACGCACGTTTTGTGCCAGAAGGAGCAATTCGGTGCGTGAAACGCATGTTTTGTTGCCAAAACTGAGCAAAAACGGCGATTCTGTGCATGAAACGCACGTTTTGTGCTAAAACTGATCAAAAGAGGCGATTCTGTTCACGAAACACAGGTTTCGTGCCAGGAGGAGCAATTGGGTGCGTGAAGCGTATGTTTTGTGCCAAAACTGAGCAAATCGGCGATTCTGTGCACGAAACTCAGGTTTTGTGCCAGAAGGAGCAATTCTGTGCACGAAACGCACGATTTGAGACAAAACTGAGCAAAAGCGGCGATTCTGTGCACGAAACCGCAAGTTTTGTGCCAAAACTGAGAAAAAGTGGCGATTTTGTTCTCGAAACACAGGTTTTGTTCCAAAACTGAACAAAAGCGGCGATCCTGTTCACGAAACGCTCGTTTTGTGCCAGAAGGAGTAATTCGGTGCGTGAAACACACGTTTTGTGCCAAAACTGAGCAAAAGCGGCGATTCTGCTCACGAAACACGGGATTTGTGCCAAAACTGAGCAAAAGCGGCGATTCTGTGCACGAAACGCACGTATTGTGCCAAAACCGAGCTAAAGCGGCGATTCTGTTCACGAAACGCACGTTTTGTGCCAGAAGGAGCAATTGGGAGCGTGGAACGCACGTTTTTTTACCAAAACTGAGCAAAAGCGGCGATTCTGTGCACGGAACGCACGTTTTGTGCCAGAGCAGAGCAAAAGCGGCGATTCTGTTCACGAAACGCACGTTTTGTGCCAGAAGGAGCTATTCGGTGCGTGAAACGCACGTTTTGCCCCAAAACTGAGCAAAAGCGGCGATTCTGTGCACGAAACGCACGTTTTGAGACAAAACTGAGCAGAAGCGGCGATTCTGTGCACGAAACCGCACGTTTTGTGCGAGAACTGAGCATAAGCGGCGATTCTGTGCACGAAACGCATGTTGTGAGACAAAACTGAGCAAAAGCGGCGATTCTGTGAACGAAACGCACATTTTGAGCCAAAACTGAGCAAAATCGGCGATTCTGTGCACGAAACCGAACGTTTTGTGCGAGAACAGAGCAATAGCGGCGATTCTGTGCACAAAACGCAGGTTTTGTGCCAAAACTGATCTAAAGTGGCGATTCCGTGTACGAAACGCACGTTTTGTGCCAAAACTCAGCAAAAGCGGCAATTCTATGCACGAAACCGCTTGTTTTGGGCGAGAACTGAGCATAAACGGCGATTCTGTGCACGAAACGCACGTTTTATTCCAGAAGGAGCAATTCGCTGCGTGAAACACACGTTTTGTACCAAAACTGAGCCAAAGCGGCGATTCTGTGCACGAAACCGAACGTTTTGTGCGAGAACAGAGCAAAAGCGGCGATTCTGTGCACGAAACGCACGTATTGTGCCAAAACTGAGCCAAAGCGGCGAATCTGTTCACGAAACGCACGTTATGTACCAAAAGAGAAAATTGGAGCGTAAAACGCACGTTTTGTGAAAAAACTGAGCAATAGCGGCGATTTTATGCACGAAACGCACGTTTTGGGCCAAAACTGAGCAAGAACGGCGAGTCTGTGCACGAAACGCTCGTATAGTGCCAATACTGAGCAAAAGCGGCGATTCTATGCTCGAAATGCACGTTTTGTGCCAAAACTGAGCCAAGCGGCGATTCTGTTCACGCAACGCACGTTTGGTGCGAGAAGGAGCAATTGGGTGCGTGAAACGCACGTTTTGTACCAAAGCTGAGCAAAAGCGGCGATTCTGTGCACGAAAAGCAGATTGTGTTGCAAAAATGAGCAAAAGCGGCGATTCTGTGCACGAAGCCACACGTTTTGTGCGAGAAATGAGCATGAGCGGCGATTCTGTGCACGAAACGCAGGTTCTGTTCCACAACTGAGCAAAAGCGGCGATTCCGTACACGAAACGCACGTTTTGTGCCAAAACTCAGCAAAAGCGGGGATTCTGTGCACGATACGCACGATTTGTGCCCGAGGGAGTAATTCGATTCGTGAAAAGCACGTTTTGCACCAAAACTGAGCAAAAGCGGCGATTCTGTGCACGAAACGCTGGTTCTGTTGAAAAACTGAGCAAAAGCGGCGATTCTGTGCACGAAAAGCAGATTGTGTTGCAAAACTGAGCAAAACCGGCGATTCTGTGCACGAAACCGCACGTTTTGCGCGAGGACTGTGCATGAGCGGCGATTCTGTGCACGAAACGCTGGTTCTGTTGAAAAACTGAGCAAAAGCGGCGATTCTGTGCATGAAACGCTCGTTTTGCGCCAGAGCTGAGCAAAAGCAGCGATTCTGTTCTCGAAACGCACGTTTTGTGCCAGAAGGAGCAATTCGGTGGGTGAAACGCACGTTTTGCCCCAAACCTGAGCAAAAGCGGCGATTCTCTGCACGAAACCGCACGTTTTGTGCGAAAACTGAGTATAAGCGGCGATTCTGTGCACGAAACGCTGGTTCTGTTCGCAAACTGTGCAAAAGCGGCGATTCTGCGAACGAAACGTAGGTTTTGTTCCAACACTGAGCAAAAGCGGTGATTCTGTGCACGAAATGCACGTATTTTGCCAAAATTGAGCGATAGCGGCGGTTCTGTGCATGAAACGCACCGTTTGTGCCAAAACTGATCTAAAGCGGCGATTCCGTGCACGAAACGCACGTTTTGTGCCAAAACTCAGCAAAAGCGGGGATTCTGTGCACGAAACGCACGATTTGTGCCCGAAGGAGTAATTCGGTTCGTGAAAAGCACGTTTTGCACCAAAACTGAGCAAAAGCGGGGATTCTGTGCACGAAACTCACGTTTTGTGCCAGAAGGAGCAATTCGGTGCGTGAAACACACGTTTTGTACCAAAACTGAACAAAAGCGGCGATTCTGTGCACGAAATGCACATTTTGTCCCAGAGCAGAGCAAAAGCGGCGATTCTGTTCACGAAACGCACGTTTTCTGCCAGAAGCAGCAATTCGGTGCGTGAAACGCATGTTTTGTGCCAAAACTGAGCAAAAACGGCGATTCTGTGCATGAAACGAACGTTTTGTGCTAAAACTGATCAAAAAAGGCGATTCTGTTCACGAAACGCAGGTTTCGTGCCAGAAGGAGCAATTGGGTGCGTGAAGCGCATGTTTTGTGCCAAAACTGAGCAAAACGGCGATTCTGTGCACGAAACTCAGGTTTTGTGTCAGAAGGAGCAATTCTGTGCACGAAACGCACGATTTGAGACAAAACTGAGCAAAAGCGGCGATTCTGTGCACGAAACACGGGATTTGTGCCAAAACTGAATAAAAGCGTCGATTCTGTGCACGAAACTCACGTTTTGTCCTAAAACTGTGCCAAAGCGGCGATTCTGCGCACGAAACACGGGATTTGTGCCAAAACTGAATAAAAGCGTCGATTCTGTGCACGAAACGCACGTTTTGTTCCAGAAGGAACAATTGGGTGCGTGAAACGCACATTTTGTGCCAAAACTGAGAAAAAGTGGCGATTTTGTGCTCGAAACGCAGGTTTTGTTCCAAAACTGAACAAAAGCGGCGATTCTGTTCACGAAACGCTCGTTTTGTGCCAGAAGGAGTAATTCGATGCGTGAAACACACGTTTTGTGCCAAAACTGAGCAAAAGCGGCGATTCTGCTCACGAAACACGGGATTTGTGCCAAAACTGAGCAAAAGCGGCGATTCTGTGCACGAAACGCACGTATTGTGCCAAAACCGAGCTAAAGCGGCGATTCTGTTCACGAAACGCACGTTTTGTGCCAGAAGGAGCAATTGGGAGCGTGGAACGCACGTTTTTTTACCAAAACTGAGCAAAAGCGGCGATTCTGTGCACGAAACGCACGTTTTGTGCCAGAGCAGAGCAAAAGCGGCGATTCTGTTCACGAAACGCACGTTTTGTGCCAGAAGGAGCTATTCGGTGCGTGAAACGCACGTTTTGCCCCAAAACTGAGCAAAAGCGGCGATTCTGTGCACGAAACGCACGTTTTGAGACAAAACTGAGCAGAAGCGGCGATTCTGTGCACGAAACCGCACGTTTTGTGAAAAAACTGAGCAAAAGCGGCGATCCTGTGCAGGAAACGCACGCTTAGAGCCAAAGCTGAGCAAAAGCGGCGATACCGTGCACAAAACGCTGGTTTTGTTCCAAAACCGAGCAAAAGCGGCGATTCTGTGCACGAAAAGCAGATTGTGTTGCAAAACTGAGCAAAAGCGGCGATTCTGTGAACGAAACGCACATTTTGAGCCAAAACTGAGCAAAATCGGCGATTCTGTGCACGATACGGCACGTTTTGTGCGAGAACTGAGCATGAGCCGCGATTCTGTACACGAAACGCACGTTTTGCGCCAGAAGGAGCAATTCTGTGCGTGAATCGCACGTTTTGCACGTTTTGTGCCAGAATGAGCAATTCGCTGCGTGAAACACACGTTTTGTACCAAAACTGAGCCAAAGCGGCTATTCTGTGCACGAAACCGAACGTTTTGTGCGAGAACAGAGCAAAAGCGGCGATTCTGTGCACAAAACGCTGGTTTTGTTCCAAAACCGAGCAAAAGCGGCGATTCTGTGCACGAAAAGCAGATTGTGTTGCAAAACTGAGCAAAAGCGGCGATTCTGTGCACGAAACCGCACGTTTTGTGCGAGAACTGAGCATAAGCGGCGATTCTGTGCACGAAACGCACGTTTTGTGCCAAAACTGAGCAAAAGCGGCGATTCTGTGCACGAAACGCACGTATTGTGCCAAAACTGCGCCAAGCGGTGATTCTGTTCACGAAACGCACGTTTGGTGCGAGAAGGAGCAATTGGGTGCGTGAAACGCACGTTTTGTACCAAAGCTGAGCAAAAGCGGCGATTCTGTGCACGAAAACCCACGTTTTGTGCGAGAACTGAGCATTAGCGGCGATGCTGTGCACGAAAAGGACGTTTTGTGCCAAAACTGAGCAAAAGCGGCGATTCTGTGCACGAAACCCACGTTTTGTGCCAAAACTGAGCAAAAGCAGCGATTCTGTGCACGAAACGCACGTATTGTGCCAAAAACTGAGCCAAAGCGGCGATTCTGTTCACGAAACGCACGTATGGTGCCAGAAGGAGCAATTGGGAGCGTGGAACGCACGTTTTTTTTACCAAAACTGAGCAAAAGCGGCGATTGTGATCACGAAACCGCACGTTTTGTGCGAGAACAGAGCAAATCCGGCGATTCTGTGCACGAAACGCTGGTTTTGTTCCAAAACTGAGCAAAAGCGGCGATTCTGAGCACGAAACGCACGTATTGTGCCAAAACTGAGCAAAAACGGCGATTCTGTGCACGAAACTCACGGTCTGTGCCAAAAATGAGATAAAGCGGCGAATCCGTGCACCAAACGCACGTTTTGTGCCGAAACTGTGCAAAAGCGGCGAATCTCTGCACGAAACGCACGTTGTGTGCCAAAGCTGAGCAAAAGCGGCGGTGCTGTTCACGAAACGCACGTTTTGTGCCAGAAGGAGCAATTCGGTGCGAGAAACGCACGTTTTGCACGTTTTGTGCCAAAACTGAACAAAAGCGGCGATTCTGTTCACGAAACGAACGTTTTGTGCCAGAAGGAGCAATTCGGTGCGTGAAACACACGTTTTGTACCAAAACTGAGCCAAAGCTGCGATTCTGTGCAGGAAACCGCACGTTTTGTGCGAGAACAGAACAAAAGCGGCGATTCTGTGCACGAAACTCACGTTTTGTCCTAAAACTGTGCCAAAGCGGCGATTCTGCGCACGAAACACGGGATTTGTGCCAAAACTGAATAAAAGCGTCGATTCTGTGCACAAAACTCACGTTTAGAGCGAAAACTGAGCAAAAGCGGCGATTCTGTGCACGAAACGCACGTTTTGTTCCAGAAGGAACAATTGGGTGCGTGAAACGCACATTTTGTGCCAAAACTGAGAAAAAGTGGCGATTTTGTGCTCGAGACGCAGGTTTTGTTCCAAAACTGAACAAAAGCGGCGATTCTGTTCACGAAACGCTCGTTTTGTGCCAGAAGGAGTAATTCGGTGCGTGAAACACACGTTTTGTGCCAAAACAGAGCAAAAGCGGCGATTCTGCTCACGAAACACGGGATTTGTGCCAAAACTGAGCAAAAGCGGCGATTCTGTGCACGAAACGCACGTATTGTGCCAAAACCGAGCTAAAGCGGCGATTCTGTTCACGAAACGCACGTTTTGTGCCAGAAGGAGCAATTGGGAGCGTGGAACGCACGTTTTTTTACGAAAACTGAGCAAAAGCGGCGATTCTGTGCACGAAACGCACGTTTTGTGCCAGAGCAGAGCAAAAGCGGCGATTCTGTTCACGAAACGCACGTTTTGTGCCAGAAGGAGCTATTCGGTGCGTGAAACGCACGCTTTGCCCCAAAACTGAGCAAAAGCGGTGATTCTGTGCACGAAATGCACGTTTTGTCCCAGAGCAGAGCAAAAGCGGCGATTCTGTTCACGAAACGCACGTTTTGTGCCAGAAGGAGCAACTCGGTGCGTGAAACGCATGTTTTGTTGCCAAAACTGAGCAAAAACGGCGATTCTGTGCATGAAACGCACGTTTTGTGCTAAAACTGATCAAAAAAGGCGATTCTGTTCACGAAACGCAGGTTTCGTGCCAGGAGGAGCAATTGGGTGCGTGAAGCGTATGTTTTGTGCCAAAACTGAGCAAATCGGCGATTCTGTGCACGAAACTCAGGTTTTGTGCCAGAAGGAGCAATTCTGTGCACGAAACGCACGATTTGAGACAAAACTGAGCAAAAGCGGCGATTCTGTGCACGAAACCGCAAGTTTTGTGCCAAAACTGAGAAAAAGTGGCGATTTTGTTCTCGAAACACAGGTTTTGTTCCAAAACTGAACAAAAGCGGCGATTCTGTTCACGAAACGCTCGTTTTGTGCCAGAAGGAGTAATTCGATGCGTGAAACACACGTTTTGTGCCAAAACTGAGCAAAAGCGGCGATTCTGCTCACGAAACACGGGATTTGTGCCAAAACTGAGCAAAAGCGGCGATTCTGTGCACGAAACGCACGTATTGTGCCAAAACCGAGCTAAAGCGGCGATTCTGTTCACGAAACGCACGTTTTGTGCCAGAAGGAGCAATTGGGAGCGTGGAACGCACGTTTTTTTACCAAAACTGAGCAAAAGCGGCGATTCTGTGCACGAAACGCACGTTTTGTGCCAGAGCAGAGCAAAAGCGGCGATTCTGTTCACGAAACGCACGTTTTGTGCCAGAAGGAGCTATTCGGTGCGTGAAACGCACGTTTTGCCCCAAAACTGAGCAAAAGCGGCGATTCTGTGCACGAAACGCACGTTTTGAGACAAAACTGAGCAGAAGCGGCGATTCTGTGCACGAAACCGCACGTTTTGTGAAAAAACTGAGCAAAAGCGGCGATCCTGTGCAGGAAACGCACGCTTAGAGCCAAAGCTGAGCAAAAGCGGCGATACCGTGCACAAAACGCTGGTTTTGTTCCAAAACCGAGCAAAAGCGGCGATTCTGTGCACGAAAAGCAGATTGTGTTGCAAAACTGAGCAAAAGCGGCGATTCTGTGAACGAAACGCACATTTTGAGCCAAAACTGAGCAAAATCGGCGATTCTGTGCACGATACGGCACGTTTTGTGCGAGAACTGAGCATGAGCCGCGATTCTGTACACGAAACGCACGTTTTGCGCCAGAAGGAGCAATTCTGTGCGTGAATCGCACGTTTTGCACGTTTTGTGCCAGAATGAGCAATTCGCTGCGTGAAACACACGTTTTGTACCAAAACTGAGCCAAAGCGGCTATTCTGTGCACGAAACCGAACGTTTTGTGCGAGAACAGAGCAAAAGCGGCGATTCTGTGCACAAAACGCTGGTTTTGTTCCAAAACCGAGCAAAAGCGGCGATTCTGTGCACGAAAAGCAGATTGTGTTGCAAAACTGAGCAAAAGCGGCGATTCTGTGCACGAAACCGCACGTTTTGTGCGAGAACTGAGCATAAGCGGCGATTCTGTGCACGAAACGCACGTTTTGTGCCAAAACTGAGCAAAAGCGGCGATTCTGTGCACGAAACGCACGTATTGTGCCAAAACTGCGCCAAGCGGTGATTCTGTTCACGAAACGCACGTTTGGTGCGAGAAGGAGCAATTGGGTGCGTGAAACGCACGTTTTGTACCAAAGCTGAGCAAAAGCGGCGATTCTGTGCACGAAAACCCACGTTTTGTGCGAGAACTGAGCATTAGCGGCGATGCTGTGCACGAAAAGGACGTTTTGTGCCAAAACTGAGCAAAAGCGGCGATTCTGTGCACGAAACCCACGTTTTGTGCCAAAACTGAGCAAAAGCAGCGATTCTGTGCACGAAACGCACGTATTGTGCCAAAAACTGAGCCAAAGCGGCGATTCTGTTCACGAAACGCACGTATGGTGCCAGAAGGAGCAATTGGGAGCGTGGAACGCACGTTTTTTTTACCAAAACTGAGCAAAAGCGGCGATTGTGATCACGAAACCGCACGTTTTGTGCGAGAACAGAGCAAATCCGGCGATTCTGTGCACGAAACGCTGGTTTTGTTCCAAAACTGAGCAAAAGCGGCGATTCTGAGCACGAAACGCACGTATTGTGCCAAAACTGAGCAAAAGCGGCGATTCTGTTCACGAAACGCACGTTTGGTGCCAGAAGGAGCAATAGGGTGCGTGAAGCGCATGTTTTGTGCCATAACTGAGCAAAAGCGGCGATTCTGTGCAGGAAACTCACGTTTTGTGCCAGAGCAGAGCAAAAGCGGCGATTCTGTTCACGAAACGCACGTTTTGTGCCAGAAGGAGCAATTCGGTGCGTGAAACGCACGTTTTGCCCCAAAACTGAGCAAAAGCGGCGATTCTGTGCACGAAACGCACGTTTTTCGACAAAACTGAGCAGAAGCGGCGATTCTGTGCACGAAACCGCACCTTTTGTGCGAGAACTGAGCATAAGCGGCGATTCTGTGCACGAAACGCAAGTTGTGAGACAAAACTGAGCAAAAGCGGCGATTCTGTGAACGAAACGCACATTTTGAGCTAAAACTGAGCAAAATCGGCGATTCTGTGCACGATACCGCACGTTTTGTGCGAGAACTGAGCATGAGCGGCGATTCTGTACACGAAACGCACGTTTTGCGCCAGAAGGAGTAATTCTGTGCGTGAATCGCACGTTTTGCACGTTTTGTGCATGAATGAGCAATTCGGTGCGTGAAACACACGTTTTGTACCAAAACTGAGCCAAAGCGGCGATTCTGTGCACGAAACCGAACGTTTTGTGCGAGAACAGAGCAAAAGCGGCGATTCTGTGCACGAAAAGGACGTTTTGTGCCAAAACTGAGCAAAAGCGGCGATTCTGTGCACGAAACGCACGTTTTGTGCCAGAGCAGAGCAAAAGCGGCGATTCTGTTCACGAAACGCACGTTTTGTGCCAGAAGGAGCTATTCGGTGCGTGAAACGCACGTTTTGCCCCAAAACTGAGCAAAAGCGGCGATTCTGTGCACGAAACGCACGTTTTGAGACAAAACTGAGCAGAAGCGGCGATTCTGTGCACGAAACCGCACGTTTTGTGAAAAAACTGAGCAAAAGCGGCGATCCTGTGCAGGAAACGCACGCTTAGAGCCAAAGCTGAGCAAAAGCGGCGATACCGTGCACAAAACGCTGGTTTTGTTCCAAAACCGAGCAAAAGCGGCGATTCTGTGCACGAAAAGCAGATTGTGTTGCAAAACTGAGCAAAAGCGGCGATTCTGTGAACGAAACGCACATTTTGAGCCAAAACTGAGCAAAATCGGCGATTCTGTGCACGATACGGCACGTTTTGTGCGAGAACTGAGCATGAGCCGCGATTCTGTACACGAAACGCACGTTTTGCGCCAGAAGGAGCAATTCTGTGCGTGAATCGCACGTTTTGCACGTTTTGTGCCAGAATGAGCAATTCGCTGCGTGAAACACACGTTTTGTACCAAAACTGAGCCAAAGCGGCTATTCTGTGCACGAAACCGAACGTTTTGTGCGAGAACAGAGCAAAAGCGGCGATTCTGTGCACAAAACGCTGGTTTTGTTCCAAAACCGAGCAAAAGCGGCGATTCTGTGCACGAAAAGCAGATTGTGTTGCAAAACTGAGCAAAAGCGGCGATTCTGTGCACGAAACCGCACGTTTTGTGCGAGAACTGAGCATAAGCGGCGATTCTGTGCACGAAACGCACGTTTTGTGCCAAAACTGAGCAAAAGCGGCGATTCTGTGCACGAAACGCACGTATTGTGCCAAAACTGCGCCAAGCGGTGATTCTGTTCACGAAACGCACGTTTGGTGCGAGAAGGAGCAATTGGGTGCGTGAAACGCACGTTTTGTACCAAAGCTGAGCAAAAGCGGCGATTCTGTGCACGAAAACCCACGTTTTGTGCGAGAACTGAGCATTAGCGGCGATGCTGTGCACGAAAAGGACGTTTTGTGCCAAAACTGAGCAAAAGCGGCGATTCTGTGCACGAAACCCACGTTTTGTGCCAAAACTGAGCAAAAGCAGCGATTCTGTGCACGAAACGCACGTATTGTGCCAAAAACTGAGCCAAAGCGGCGATTCTGTTCACGAAACGCACGTATGGTGCCAGAAGGAGCAATTGGGAGCGTGGAACGCACGTTTTTTTTACCAAAACTGAGCAAAAGCGGCGATTGTGATCACGAAACCGCACGTTTTGTGCGAGAACAGAGCAAATCCGGCGATTCTGTGCACGAAACGCTGGTTTTGTTCCAAAACTGAGCAAAAGCGGCGATTCTGAGCACGAAACGCACGTATTGTGCCAAAACTGAGCAAAAACGGCGATTCTGTGCACGAAACTCACGGTCTGTGCCAAAAATGAGATAAAGCGGCGAATCCGTGCACCAAACGCACGTTTTGTGCCGAAACTGTGCAAAAGCGGCGAATCTCTGCACGAAACGCACGTTGTGTGCCAAAGCTGAGCAAAAGCGGCGGTGCTGTTCACGAAACGCACGTTTTGTGCCAGAAGGAGCAATTCGGTGCGAGAAACGCACGTTTTGCACGTTTTGTGCCAAAACTGAACAAAAGCGGCGATTCTGTTCACGAAACGAACGTTTTGTGCCAGAAGGAGCAATTCGGTGCGTGAAACACACGTTTTGTACCAAAACTGAGCCAAAGCTGCGATTCTGTGCAGGAAACCGCACGTTTTGTGCGAGAACAGAACAAAAGCGGCGATTCTGTGCACGAAACTCACGTTTTGTCCTAAAACTGTGCCAAAGCGGCGATTCTGCGCACGAAACACGGGATTTGTGCCAAAACTGAATAAAAGCGTCGATTCTGTGCACAAAACTCACGTTTAGAGCGAAAACTGAGCAAAAGCGGCGATTCTGTGCACGAAACGCACGTTTTGTTCCAGAAGGAACAATTGGGTGCGTGAAACGCACATTTTGTGCCAAAACTGAGAAAAAGTGGCGATTTTGTGCTCGAAACGCAGGTTTTGTTCCAAAACTGAACAAAAGCGGCGATTCTGTTCACGAAACGCTCGTTTTGTGCCAGAAGGAGTAATTCGGTGCGTGAAACACACGTTTTGTGCCAAAACAGAGCAAAAGCGGCGATTCTGCTCACGAAACACGGGATTTGTGCCAAAACTGAGCAAAAGCGGCGATTCTGTGCACGAAACGCACGTATTGTGCCAAAACCGAGCTAAAGCGGCGATTCTGTTCACGAAACGCACGTTTTGTGCCAGAAGGAGCAATTGGGAGCGTGGAACGCACGTTTTTTTACGAAAACTGAGCAAAAGCGGCGATTCTGTGCACGAAACGCACGTTTTGTGCCAGAGCAGAGCAAAAGCGGCGATTCTGTTCACGAAACGCACGTTTTGTGCCAGAAGGAGCTATTCGGTGCGTGAAACGCACGCTTTGCCCCAAAACTGAGCAAAAGCGGTGATTCTGTGCACGAAATGCACGTTTTGTCCCAGAGCAGAGCAAAAGCGGCGATTCTGTTCACGAAACGCACGTTTTGTGCCAGAAGGAGCAACTCGGTGCGTGAAACGCATGTTTTGTTGCCAAAACTGAGCAAAAACGGCGATTCTGTGCATGAAACGCACGTTTTGTGCTAAAACTGATCAAAAAAGGCGATTCTGTTCACGAAACGCAGGTTTCGTGCCAGGAGGAGCAATTGGGTGCGTGAAGCGTATGTTTTGTGCCAAAACTGAGCAAATCGGCGATTCTGTGCACGAAACTCAGGTTTTGTGCCAGAAGGAGCAATTCTGTGCACGAAACGCACGATTTGAGACAAAACTGAGCAAAAGCGGCGATTCTGTGCACGAAACCGCAAGTTTTGTGCCAAAACTGAGAAAAAGTGGCGATTTTGTTCTCGAAACACAGGTTTTGTTCCAAAACTGAACAAAAGCGGCGATTCTGTTCACGAAACGCTCGTTTTGTGCCAGAAGGAGTAATTCGATGCGTGAAACACACGTTTTGTGCCAAAACTGAGCAAAAGCGGCGATTCTGCTCACGAAACACGGGATTTGTGCCAAAACTGAGCAAAAGCGGCGATTCTGTGCACGAAACGCACGTATTGTGCCAAAACCGAGCTAAAGCGGCGATTCTGTTCACGAAACGCACGTTTTGTGCCAGAAGGAGCAATTGGGAGCGTGGAACGCACGTTTTTTTACCAAAACTGAGCAAAAGCGGCGATTCTGTGCACGAAACGCACGTTTTGTGCCAGAGCAGAGCAAAAGCGGCGATTCTGTTCACGAAACGCACGTTTTGTGCCAGAAGGAGCTATTCGGTGCGTGAAACGCACGTTTTGCCCCAAAACTGAGCAAAAGCGGCGATTCTGTGCACGAAACGCACGTTTTGAGACAAAACTGAGCAGAAGCGGCGATTCTGTGCACGAAACCGCACGTTTTGTGAAAAAACTGAGCAAAAGCGGCGATCCTGTGCAGGAAACGCACGCTTAGAGCCAAAGCTGAGCAAAAGCGGCGATACCGTGCACAAAACGCTGGTTTTGTTCCAAAACCGAGCAAAAGCGGCGATTCTGTGCACGAAAAGCAGATTGTGTTGCAAAACTGAGCAAAAGCGGCGATTCTGTGAACGAAACGCACATTTTGAGCCAAAACTGAGCAAAATCGGCGATTCTGTGCACGATACGGCACGTTTTGTGCGAGAACTGAGCATGAGCCGCGATTCTGTACACGAAACGCACGTTTTGCGCCAGAAGGAGCAATTCTGTGCGTGAATCGCACGTTTTGCACGTTTTGTGCCAGAATGAGCAATTCGCTGCGTGAAACACACGTTTTGTACCAAAACTGAGCCAAAGCGGCTATTCTGTGCACGAAACCGAACGTTTTGTGCGAGAACAGAGCAAAAGCGGCGATTCTGTGCACAAAACGCTGGTTTTGTTCCAAAACCGAGCAAAAGCGGCGATTCTGTGCACGAAAAGCAGATTGTGTTGCAAAACTGAGCAAAAGCGGCGATTCTGTGCACGAAACCGCACGTTTTGTGCGAGAACTGAGCATAAGCGGCGATTCTGTGCACGAAACGCACGTTTTGTGCCAAAACTGAGCAAAAGCGGCGATTCTGTGCACGAAACGCACGTATTGTGCCAAAACTGCGCCAAGCGGTGATTCTGTTCACGAAACGCACGTTTGGTGCGAGAAGGAGCAATTGGGTGCGTGAAACGCACGTTTTGTACCAAAGCTGAGCAAAAGCGGCGATTCTGTGCACGAAAACCCACGTTTTGTGCGAGAACTGAGCATTAGCGGCGATGCTGTGCACGAAAAGGACGTTTTGTGCCAAAACTGAGCAAAAGCGGCGATTCTGTGCACGAAACCCACGTTTTGTGCCAAAACTGAGCAAAAGCAGCGATTCTGTGCACGAAACGCACGTATTGTGCCAAAAACTGAGCCAAAGCGGCGATTCTGTTCACGAAACGCACGTATGGTGCCAGAAGGAGCAATTGGGAGCGTGGAACGCACGTTTTTTTTACCAAAACTGAGCAAAAGCGGCGATTGTGATCACGAAACCGCACGTTTTGTGCGAGAACAGAGCAAATCCGGCGATTCTGTGCACGAAACGCTGGTTTTGTTCCAAAACTGAGCAAAAGCGGCGATTCTGAGCACGAAACGCACGTATTGTGCCAAAACTGAGCAAAAGCGGCGATTCTGTTCACGAAACGCACGTTTGGTGCCAGAAGGAGCAATAGGGTGCGTGAAGCGCATGTTTTGTGCCATAACTGAGCAAAAGCGGCGATTCTGTGCAGGAAACTCACGTTTTGTGCCAGAGCAGAGCAAAAGCGGCGATTCTGTTCACGAAACGCACGTTTTGTGCCAGAAGGAGCAATTCGGTGCGTGAAACGCACGTTTTGCCCCAAAACTGAGCAAAAGCGGCGATTCTGTGCACGAAACGCACGTTTTTCGACAAAACTGAGCAGAAGCGGCGATTCTGTGCACGAAACCGCACCTTTTGTGCGAGAACTGAGCATAAGCGGCGATTCTGTGCACGAAACGCAAGTTGTGAGACAAAACTGAGCAAAAGCGGCGATTCTGTGAACGAAACGCACATTTTGAGCTAAAACTGAGCAAAATCGGCGATTCTGTGCACGATACCGCACGTTTTGTGCGAGAACTGAGCATGAGCGGCGATTCTGTACACGAAACGCACGTTTTGCGCCAGAAGGAGTAATTCTGTGCGTGAATCGCACGTTTTGCACGTTTTGTGCATGAATGAGCAATTCGGTGCGTGAAACACACGTTTTGTACCAAAACTGAGCCAAAGCGGCGATTCTGTGCACGAAACCGAACGTTTTGTGCGAGAACAGAGCAAAAGCGGCGATTCTGTGCACGAAAAGGACGTTTTGTGCCAAAACTGAGCAAAAGTGGCGATTCTGTGCACGAAACCCACGTTTTGTGCCAAAACTGAGCAAAAGCGGCGATTCTGTGCACGAAACGCACGTATTGTGCCAAAAACTGAGCCAAAGCGGCGATTCTGTTCAAGAAACGCACGTATGGTGCCAGAAGGAGCAATTGGGAGCGTGGAACGCACGTTTTTTTACCAAAACTGAGCAAAAGCGGCGATTGTGATCACGAAACCGCACGTTTTGTGCGAGAACAGAGCAAATCCGGCGATTCTGTGCACGAAACGCTGGTTTTGTTCCAAAACTGAGCAAAAGCGGCGATTCTGAGCACGAAACGCACGTATTGTGCCAAAACTGAGCAAAAGCGGCGACTCTGTTCACGAAACGCACGTTTGGTGCCAGAAGGAGCAATTGGGTGCGTGAAGCGCATGTTTTGTGCCATAACTGAGCAAAAGCGGCGATTCTGTGCAGGAAACGCACGTTTTGTGCCAGAGCAGAGCAAAAGCGGCGATTCTGTTCACGAAACGCACGTTTTGTGCCAGAAGGAGCAATTCGGTGCGTGAAACGCACGTTTTGCCCCAAAACTGAGCAAAAGCGGCGATTCTGTGCTCGAAACGCACGTTTTTCGACAAAACTGAGCAGAAGCGGCGATTCTGTGCACGAAACCGCACCTTTTGTGCGAGAACTGAGCATAAGCGGCGATTCTGTGCACGAAACGCAAGTTGTGAGACAAAACTGAGCAAAAGCGGCGATTCTGTGAACGAAACGCACATTTTGAGCCAAAACTGAGCAAAATCGGCGATTCTGTGCACGATACCGCACGTTTTGTGCGAGAACTGAGCATGAGCGGCGATTCTGTACACGAAACGCACGTTTTGCGCCAGAAGGAGTAATTCTGTGCGTGAATCGCACGTTTTGCACGTTTTGTGCCAGAATGAGCAATTCGGTGGGTGAAACACACGTTTTGTACCAAAACTGAGCCAAAGCGGCGATTCTGTGCACGAAACCGAACGTTTTGTGCGAGAACAGAGCAAAAGCGGCGATTCTGTGCACAAAACGCAGGTTTTGTTCCAAAACTGTGCAAAAGCGGCGATTCTGTGCACGAAATACACGTTTTTTGCCAAAATTGAGCGATAGAGGCGATTCTGTGCATGAAACGCACGGTTTGTGCCAAAACTGATCTAAAGTGGCGATTCCGTGTACGAAACGCACGTTTTGTGCCAAAACTCAGCAAAAGCGGCGATTCTTTGCACGAAACCGCTCGTTTTGGGCGATGACTGAGCATAAGCGGCGATTCTGTGCACGAAACGCACGTTTTGTTCCAAAACAGAGCAAAAACGGCGGACCTGTGCACGAAACGCACGTTTAGATCGAAAACTGAGCAAAGGCGGCGATTCTGTGAACGAAACGCACGTTTTATTCCAGAAGGAGCAATTGGGTGCGTGAAACGCACGTTTTGAGACAAAACTGAGCAAGAACGGCGATTCTGTGCACGAAACCCACGTTTTGTGCCAAAACTGAGCAAAAGCGGCGATTCTGTGCACGAAACTCACGTTTTGTGCCAAAACTGAGCAAAAGCGGCGATTCTGAGTGCGAAACGCACGTTTTGTGCCAAAACTGAGCAAAAGCGGCGATTCTGTGCACGAAACGCACGTATTGTGCCAAAACTGAGCCAAGCGGCGATTCTGTTCACGAAACGCACGTTTGGTGCGAGAAGGAGCAATTGGGTGCGTGAAACGCACGTTTTGTACCAAAGCTGAGCAAAAGCGGCGATTCTGTGCACGAAAACGCACGTTTTGTGCGAGAACTGAGCATAAGCGGCGATTCTGTGCACGAAAAGGACGTTTTGTGCCAAAACTGAGCAAAAGCGGCGATTCTGTGCACGAAACGCACGTATTGTGCCAAAACTGAGCTAAGCGGCGATTCTGTTCACGAAACGCACGTTTGCTACGAGAAGGAGCAATTGGGTGCGTGAAACGCACGTTTTGTACCAAAGCTGAGCAAAAGCGGCGATTCTGTGCACGAAAACGCACGTTTTGTGCGAGAACTGAGCATAAGCTGCGATTCTGTGCACGAAAAGGACGTTTTGTGCCAAAACTGAGCAAAAGCGGCGATTCTGTGCACGAAACCCACGTTTTGTGCCAAAACTGAGCAAAAGCGGCGATTCTGTGCACGAAACGCACGTATTGTGCCAAAAACTTAGCCAAAGCGGCGATTCTGTTCACGAAACGCACGTATGGTGCCAGAAGGAGCAATTGGGAGCGTGGAACGCACGTTTTTTTTACCAAAACTGAGCAAAAGCGGCGATTGTGATCACGAAACCGCACGTTTTGTGCGAGAACAGAGCAAATCCGGCGATTCTGTGCACGAAACGCTGGTTTTGTTCCAAAACTGAGCAAAAGCGGCGATTCTGAGCACGAAACGCACGTATT
Organism: Stelis phaeoptera; assembly: GCA_943735885.1. Taxonomy (NCBI): domain Eukaryota; kingdom Metazoa; phylum Arthropoda; class Insecta; order Hymenoptera; family Megachilidae; genus Stelis; species Stelis phaeoptera. The sequence goes on from CALSEM010000021.1 coordinate 648,638, forward strand.
GTGCCAAAACTGAGCAAAAGCGGCGATTCTGTTCACGAAACCCACGTTTGGTGCCAGAAGGAGCAATTGGGTGCGTGAAGCGCATGTTTTGTGCCATAACTGAGCAAAAGCGGCGATTCTGTGCAGGAAACGCACGTTTTGTGCCAGAGCAGAGCAAAAGCGGCGATTCTGTTCACGAAACGCACGTTTTGTGCCAGAAGGAGCAATTCGGTGCGTGAAACGCACGTTTTGCCCCAAAACTGAGCAAAAGCGGCGATTCTGTGCACGAAACGCACGTTTTTCGACAAAACTGAGCAGAAGCGGCGATTCTGTGCACGAAACCGCACCTTTTGTGCGAGAACTGAGCATAAGCGGCGATTCTGTGCACGAAACGCAAGTTGTGAGACAAAACTGAGCAAAAGCGGCGATTCTGTGAACGAAACGCACATTTTGAGCCAAAACTGAGCAAAATCGGCGATTCTGTGCACGATACCGCACGTTTTGTGCGAGAACTGAGCATGAGCGGCGATTCTGTACACGAAACGCACGTTTTGCGCCAGAAGGAGTAATTCTGTGCGTGAATCGCACGTTTTGCACGTTTTGTGCCAGAATGAGCAATTCGGTGCGTGAAACACACGTTTTGTACCAAAACTGAGCCAAAGCGGCGATTCTGTGCACGAAACCGAACGTTTTGTGCGAGAACAGAGCAAAAGCGGCGATTCTGTGCACAAAACGCAGGTTTTGTTCCAAAACTGTGCAAAAGCGGCGATTCTGTGCACGAAATACACGTTTTTTGCCAAAATTGAGCGATAGCGGCGATTCTGTGCATGAAACGCACGGTTTGTGCCAAAACTGATCTAAAGTGGCGATTCTGTGCACGAAACAAACGTTTTGTGCCAAAACTGAGCAAAAGCGACGATTCTGTGCACGAAACGCACGTATTGTGCCAAAAACTGAGCCAAAGCGGCGATTCTGTTCACGAAACGCACGTATGGTGCCAGAAGGAGCAATTGGGTGCGTGAAACGCACGTTTTGTACCAAAGCTGAGCAATAGCGGCGATTCTGTGCACGAAAACGCACGTTTTGTGCGAGAACTGAGCATTAGCGGCGATTCTATGCACGAAAAGGACGTTTTGTGCCAAAACTGAGCAAAATCGGCGATTCTGTGCACGAAACGCACGTTTTATGCCAAGAGGAGCAATTCGGTGCGTGGAACGCACGTTTTGTGCCAAAACTGAGCAAAATCGGCGATTCTGTGCACGAAACGCACGTTTTATGCCAAGAGGAGCAATTCGGTGCGTGGAACGCACGTTTTGTGCCAAAACTGAGCAAAAGCGGCGATTCTGTGCACGAAACGCACGTTTCGTTGCAAAACTGAGCAAAAGCGGCGATTCTGTGCACGAAACGCACGTTTTGTGCCAGAAGGAGCAATACGGTCCGTGAAACGCACGTTTTGTCCGAAAACTGAGCAAAAGCGGCGATTCTGTGCACGAAACGCACGTTTTGTGAAAAAACTGAGCAAAAGCGGCGATTCTGTGCAGGAAACGCACGTTTAGAGCCAAAGCTGAGCAAAAGCGGCGATACCGTGCACGAAACACACGTTTTGTGCCAAGACTGAGCAGAAGCGGCGATTCTGCGTAAGAATCACACGCTTTTTGCCAAAACTGAGCCAAAGAGGCGATTCTGTTCACGAAACGCACGTTTGGTGCCAGAAGGAGCAATACGGTCCGTGAAACGCACGTTTTGTCCGAAAACTGAGCAAAAGCGGCGATTCTGTGCACGAAACGCACGTTTTGTGCTAAAACTGAGCATAAGCGGCGATTCTGTGCAGGAAACGCACGCTTAGAGCCAAAGCTGAGCAAAAGCGGCGATACCGTGCACGAAACGCACGTTTTGTGCCAAAACTTAGCAAAAGCGGCGATTCTGTGCACGAAACACGGGATTTATGCCAAAACTGAGCAAAAACGGCGATTCTGTGCACGAAACGCACGTTTTGTGCCAAAACTGAGCCAAAGCGGCGATTCTGTTCACGAAACGCACGTATGGTGCCAGAAGGAGTAATTGGGTGCGTGAAACGCACGCTTTGTACCAAAGCTGAGCAATAGCGGCGATTCTGTGCACGAAAACGCACGTTTTGTGCGAGAACTGAGCATTAGCGGCGATTCTATGCACGAAAAGGACGTTTTGTGCCAAAACTGAGCAAAATCGGCGATTCTGTGCACGAAACGCACGTTTTATGCCAAGAGGAGCAATTCGGTGCGTGGAACGCACGTTTTGTGCCAAAACTGAGCAAAAGCGGCGATTGTGTGCACGAAACGCACGTTTCGTTGCAAAACTGAGCAAAAGCGGCGATTCTGTGCACGAAACGCACGTTTTGTGCCAGAAGGAGCAATACGGTCCGTGAAACGCACGTTTTGTCCGAAAACTGAGCAAAAGCGGCGATTCTGTGCACGAAACGCACGTTTTGTGCTAAAACTGAGCATAAGCGGCGATTCTGTGCAGGAAACGCACGCTTAGAGCCAAAGCTGAGCAAAAGCGGCGATACCGTGCACGAAACGCACGTTTTGTGCCAAAACTTAGCAAAAGCGGCGATTCTGTGCACGAAACACGGGATTTATGCCAAAACTGAGCAAAAACGGCGATTCTGTGCACGAAACGCACGTTTTGTGCCAAAACTGAGCAAAAGCGGCGATTCTGTGTACGAAACGCACGTATTGTGCCAAAACTGAGCCAAAGAGGCGATTCTGTTAACGAAACGCACGTTATGTGCCAAAAGGAGAAATTCGGAGCGTAAAACGCACGTTTTGTGCCAAAACTGAAAAAAAGCGGCGATTGTATGCACGAAACGCACGTTTTAAGCCAAGAGGTGCGATTCGGTGCGTGGAACGCACGTTTTGTGCCAAAACTGAGCAAAAGCGGCTATTCTGTGCACGAAACGCACGTTTTGTGCCAGAAGGAGCAATACGGTCCGTGAAACGCACGTTTTGTCCGAAAACTGAGCAAAAGCGGCGATTCTGTGCACGAAACGCACGTTTTGTGCTAAAACTGAGCATAAGCGGCGATTCTGCGCACGAAACGCTCGTTTTGTGACAAAACTGAGCAAAAGCGGCGATTCTGTGCACGAAACTCACGTTTTGTGCCAAAACTGAGCAAAAGCGGCGATTCTGTGCTCGAAACGCACGTATTGTGCCAAAACTGAGCCAAGCGGCGATTCTGTTCACGAAACGCACGTATGGTGCCAGAAGGAGCAATTCGGTGCGTGAAACGCACGTTTTGCCCCAAAACTGAGCAAAAGCGGCGATTCTGTGCACGAAACGCACGTTTTTCGACAAAACTGAGCAGAAGCGGCGATTCTGTGCACGAAACCGCACCTTTTGTGCGAGAACTGAGCATAAGCGGCGATTCTGTGCACGAAACGCAAGTTGTGAGACAAAACTGAGCAAAAGCGGCGATTCTGTGAACGAAACGCACATTTTGAGCCAAAACTGAGCAAAATCGGCGATTCTGTGCACGATACCGCACGTTTTGTGCGAGAACTGAGCATGAGCGGCGATTCTGTACACGAAACGCACGTTTTGCGCCAGAAGGAGTAATTCTGTGCGTGAATCGCACGTTTTGCACGTTTTGTGCCAGAATGAGCAATTCGGTGCGTGAAACACACGTTTTGTACCAAAACTGAGCCAAAGCGGCGATTCTGTGCACGAAACCGAACGTTTTGTGCGAGAACAGAGCAAAAGCGGCGATTCTGTGCACAAAACGCAGGTTTTGTTCCAAAACTGTGCAAAAGCGGCGATTCTGTGCACGAAATACACGTTTTTTGCCAAAATTGAGCGATAGCGGCGATTCTGTGCATGAAACGCACGGTTTGTGCCAAAACTGATCTAAAGTGGCGATTCTGTGCACGAAACAAACGTTTTGTGCCAAAACTGAGCAAAAGCGACGATTCTGTGCACGAAACGCACGTATTGTGCCAAAAACTGAGCCAAAGCGGCGATTCTGTTCACGAAACGCACGTATGGTGCCAGAAGGAGCAATTGGGTGCGTGAAACGCACGTTTTGTACCAAAGCTGAGCAATAGCGGCGATTCTGTGCACGAAAACGCACGTTTTGTGCGAGAACTGAGCATTAGCGGCGATTCTATGCACGAAAAGGACGTTTTGTGCCAAAACTGAGCAAAATCGGCGATTCTGTGCACGAAACGCACGTTTTATGCCAAGAGGAGCAATTCGGTGCGTGGAACGCACGTTTTGTGCCAAAACTGAGCAAAATCGGCGATTCTGTGCACGAAACGCACGTTTTATGCCAAGAGGAGCAATTCGGTGCGTGGAACGCACGTTTTGTGCCAAAACTGAGCAAAAGCGGCGATTCTGTGCACGAAACGCACGTTTCGTTGCAAAACTGAGCAAAAGCGGCGATTCTGTGCACGAAACGCACGTTTTGTGCCAGAAGGAGCAATACGGTCCGTGAAACGCACGTTTTGTCCGAAAACTGAGCAAAAGCGGCGATTCTGTGCACGAAACGCACGTTTTGTGAAAAAACTGAGCAAAAGCGGCGATTCTGTGCAGGAAACGCACGTTTAGAGCCAAAGCTGAGCAAAAGCGGCGATACCGTGCACGAAACACACGTTTTGTGCCAAGACTGAGCAGAAGCGGCGATTCTGCGTAAGAATCACACGCTTTTTGCCAAAACTGAGCCAAAGAGGCGATTCTGTTCACGAAACGCACGTTTGGTGCCAGAAGGAGCAATACGGTCCGTGAAACGCACGTTTTGTCCGAAAACTGAGCAAAAGCGGCGATTCTGTGCACGAAACGCACGTTTTGTGCTAAAACTGAGCATAAGCGGCGATTCTGTGCAGGAAACGCACGCTTAGAGCCAAAGCTGAGCAAAAGCGGCGATACCGTGCACGAAACGCACGTTTTGTGCCAAAACTTAGCAAAAGCGGCGATTCTGTGCACGAAACACGGGATTTATGCCAAAACTGAGCAAAAACGGCGATTCTGTGCACGAAACGCACGTTTTGTGCCAAAACTGAGCCAAAGCGGCGATTCTGTTCACGAAACGCACGTATGGTGCCAGAAGGAGTAATTGGGTGCGTGAAACGCACGCTTTGTACCAAAGCTGAGCAATAGCGGCGATTCTGTGCACGAAAACGCACGTTTTGTGCGAGAACTGAGCATTAGCGGCGATTCTATGCACGAAAAGGACGTTTTGTGCCAAAACTGAGCAAAATCGGCGATTCTGTGCACGAAACGCACGTTTTATGCCAAGAGGAGCAATTCGGTGCGTGGAACGCACGTTTTGTGCCAAAACTGAGCAAAAGCGGCGATTGTGTGCACGAAACGCACGTTTCGTTGCAAAACTGAGCAAAAGCGGCGATTCTGTGCACGAAACGCACGTTTTGTGCCAGAAGGAGCAATACGGTCCGTGAAACGCACGTTTTGTCCGAAAACTGAGCAAAAGCGGCGATTCTGTGCACGAAACGCACGTTTTGTGCTAAAACTGAGCATAAGCGGCGATTCTGTGCAGGAAACGCACGCTTAGAGCCAAAGCTGAGCAAAAGCGGCGATACCGTGCACGAAACGCACGTTTTGTGCCAAAACTTAGCAAAAGCGGCGATTCTGTGCACGAAACACGGGATTTATGCCAAAACTGAGCAAAAACGGCGATTCTGTGCACGAAACGCACGTTTTGTGCCAAAACTGAGCAAAAGCGGCGATTCTGTGTACGAAACGCACGTATTGTGCCAAAACTGAGCCAAAGAGGCGATTCTGTTAACGAAACGCACGTTATGTGCCAAAAGGAGAAATTCGGAGCGTAAAACGCACGTTTTGTGCCAAAACTGAAAAAAAGCGGCGATTGTATGCACGAAACGCACGTTTTAAGCCAAGAGGAGCGATTCGGTGCGTGGAACGCACGTTTTGTGCCAAAACTGAGCAAAAGCGGCTATTCTGTGCACGAAACGCACGTTTTGTGCCAGAAGGAGCAATACGGTCCGTGAAACGCACGTTTTGTCCGAAAACTGAGCAAAAGCGGCGATTCTGTGCACGAAACGCACGTTTTGTGCTAAAACTGAGCATAAGCGGCGATTCTGCGCACGAAACGCTCGTTTTGTGACAAAACTGAGCAAAAGCGGCGATTCTGTGCACGAAACTCACGTTTTGTGCCAAAACTGAGCAAAAGCGGCGATTCTGTGCTCGAAACGCACGTATTGTGCCAAAACTGAGCCAAGCGGCGATTCTGTTCACGAAACGCACGTTTGGTGCGAGAAGGAGCAATTGGGTGCGTGAAACGCACGTTTTGTACCAAAGCTGAGCAAAAGCGGCGATTCTGTGCACGAAAACGCACGTTTTGTGCGAGAACTGAGCATAAGCGGCGATTCTGTGCACGAAAAGGATGTTTTGTGCCAAAACTGAGCAAAAGCGGCGATTCTGTGCACGAAACGCACGTATTGTGCCAAAACTGAGCTAAGCGGCGATTCTGTTCACGAAACGCACGTTTGGTACGAGAAGGAGCAATTGGGTGCGTGAAACGCACGTTTTGTACCAAAGCTGAGCAAAAGCGGCGATTCTGTGCACGAAAACGCACGTTTTGTGCGAGAACTGAGCATAAGCGGCGATTTTGTGCACGAAAAGGACGTTTTGTGCCAAAACTGAGCAAAAGCGGCGATTCTGTGCACGAAACCCACGTTTTGTGCTAAAACTGAGCAAAAGCGGCGATTCTGTGCACGAAACGCACGTATTGTGCCAAAAACTGAGCCAAAGCGGCGATTCTGTTCACGAAACGCACGTATGGTGCCAGAAGGAGCAATTGGGAGCGTGAAGCGCATGTTTTGTGCCATAACTGAGCAAAAGCGGCGATTCTGTGCAGGAAACGCACGTTTTGTGCCAGAGCAGAGCAAAAGCGGCGATTCTGTTCACGAAACGCACGTTTTGTGCCGGAAGGAGCAATTCGGTGCGTGAAACGCACGTTTTGTGCCATAACTGAGCAAAAGCGGCGATTCTGTGCAGGAAACGCACGTTTTGTGCCAGAGCAGAGCAAAAGCGGCGATTCTGTTCACGAAACGCACGTTTTGTGCCGGAAGGAGCAATTCGGTGCGTGAAACGCACGTTTTGCCCCAAAACTGAGCAAAAGCGGCGATTCTGTGCACGAAACGCACGTTTTTCGACAAAACTGAGCAGAAGCGGCGATTCTGTGCACGAAACCGCACCTTTTGTGCGAGAACTGAGCATAAGCGGCGATTCTGTGCACGAAACGCAAGTTGTGAGACAAAACTGAGAAAAAGCGGCGATTCTGTGAACGAAACGCACATTTTGAGCAAAAACTGAGCAAAATCGGCGATTCTGTGCACGATACCGCACGTTTTGTGCGAGATCTGAGCATGAGCGGCGATTCTGTACAAGAAACGCACGTTTTGCGCCAGAAGGAGTAATTCTGTGCGTGAATCGCACGTTTTGCACGTTTTGTGCCAGAATGAGCAATTCGGTGCGTGAAACACACGTTTTGTACCAAAACTGAGCCAAAGCGGCGATTCTGTGCACGAAACCGAACGTTTTGTGCGAGAACAGAGCAAAAGCGGCGATTCTGTGCACAAAACGCAGGTTTTGTTCCAAAACTGTGCAAAAGCGGCGATTCTGTGCACGAAATACACGTTTTTTGCCAAAATTGAGCGATAGCGGCGATTCTGTGCATGAAACGCACGGTTTGTGCCAAAACTGATCTAAAGTGGCGATTCCGTGTACGAAACGCACGTTTTGTGCCAAAACTCAGCAAAAGCGGCGATTCTTTGCACGAAACCGCTCGTTTTGGGCGAGGACTGAGCATAAGCGGCGATTCTGTGCACGAAACGCACGTTTTGTTCCAAAACAGAGCAAAAACGGCGGACCTGCGCACGAAACGCACGTTTTGTGCTAAAACTGAGCAAAAGCGGCGATTCTGTGCACGAAACGCACGTATTGTGCCAAAAACTGAGCCAAAGCGGCGATTCTGTTCACGAAACGCACGTATGGTGCCAGAAGGAGCAATTGGGAGCGTGGAACGCACGTTTTTTTTACCAAAACTGAGCCAAAGCGGCGATTGTGATCACGAAACCGCACGTTTTGTGCGAGAACAGAGCAAATCCGGCGATTCTGTGCACGAAACGCTGGTTTTGTTCCAAAACTGAGCAAAAGCGGCGATTCTGAGCACGAAACGCACGTATTGTGCCAAAACTGAGCAAAAGCGGCGATTCTGTTCACGAAACGCACGTTTGGTGCCAGAAGGAGCAATTGGGTGCGTGAAACGCACGTTTTGTGCCATAACTGAGCAAAAGCGGCGATTCTGTGCAGGAAACGCACGTTTTGTGCCAGAGCAGAGCAAAAGCGGCGATTCTGTTCACGAAACGCACGTTTTGTGCCGGAAGGAGCAATTCGGTGCGTGAAACGCACGTTTTGCCCCAAAACTGAGCAAAAGCGGCGATTCTGTGCACGAAACGCACGTTTTTCGACAAAACTGAGCAGAAGCGGCGATTCTGTGCACGAAACCGCACCTTTTGTGCGAGAACTGAGCATAAGCGGCGATTCTGTGCACGAAACGCAAGTTGTGAGACAAAACTGAGAAAAAGCGGCGATTCTGTGAACGAAACGCACATTTTGAGCAAAAACTGAGCAAAATCGGCGATTCTGTGCACGATACCGCACGTTTTGTGCGAGATCTGAGCATGAGCGGCGATTCTGTACAAGAAACGCACGTTTTGCGCCAGAAGGAGTAATTCTGTGCGTGAATCGCACGTTTTGCACGTTTTGTGCCAGAATGAGCAATTCGGTGCGTGAAACACACGTTTTGTACCAAAACTGAGCCAAAGCGGCGATTCTGTGCACGAAACCGAACGTTTTGTGCGAGAACAGAGCAAAAGCGGCGATTCTGTGCACAAAACGCAGGTTTTGTTCCAAAACTGTGCAAAAGCGGCGATTCTGTGCACGAAATACACGTTTTTTGCCAAAATTGAGCGATAGCGGCGATTCTGTGCATGAAACGCACGGTTTGTGCCAAAACTGATCTAAAGTGGCGATTCCGTGTACGAAACGCACGTTTTGTGCCAAAACTCAGCAAAAGCGGCGATTCTTTGCACGAAACCGCTCGTTTTGGGCGAGGACTGAGCATAAGCGGCGATTCTGTGCACGAAACGCACGTTTTGTTCCAAAACAGAGCAAAAACGGCGGACCTGCGCACGAAACGCACGTTTAGATCGAAAACTGAGCAAAAGCGGCGATTCTGTGCACGAAACGCACGTATTGTGCCAAAACTGAGCCAAGCGGCGATTCTGTTCACGAAACGCACGTTTGGTGCGAGAAGGAGCAATTGTGTGCGTGAAACGCACGTTTTGTACCAAAGCTGAGCAAAAGCGGCGATTCTGTGCACGAAAACGCACGTTTTGTGCGAGAACTGAGCATTAGCGGCGATTCTGTGCACGAAAAGGACGTTTTGTGCCAAAACTGAGCAAAAGCGGCGATTCTGTGCACGAAACCCACGTTTTGTGCCAAAACTGAGCAAAAGCGGCGATTCTGTGCACGAAACGCACGTTTTGTGCAAAAACTGAGCAAAAGCGGCGATTCTGTGCACGAAACGCACGTATTGTGCCAAAACTGAGCCAAAGAGGCGATTCTGTTAACGAAACACACGTTATGTGCCAAAAGGAGAAATTCGGAGCGTAAAACGCACGTTTTGTGCCAAAACTGAGCAAAAGCGGCGATTGTATGCACGAAACGCACGTTTTGTTGCAAAACTGAGCAAAAGCGGCGATTCTGTGCACGAAACGCACGTTTTGTGCTAAAACTGAGCATAAGCGGCGATTCTGCGCACGAAACGCTCGCTAAGTGCCAAAACTGAGCCAAGCGGCGATTCTGTTCACGAAACGCACGTTTGGTGCGAGAAGGAGCAGTTGGGGCCGTGAAACGCACGTTTTGTACCAAAGCTGAGCAAAAGCGGCGATTCTGTGCGCGAAAACGCACGTTTTGTGCGAGAACTGAGCATTAGCGGCGATTCTGTGCTCGAAAAGGACGTTTTGTGCCAAAACTGAGCAAAATCGGCGATTCTGTGCACGAAACGCACGTTTTATGCCGAGAGGAGCAATTCGGTGCGTGGAACGCACGTTTTGTGCCAAAACTGAGCAAAATCGGCGATTCTGTGCACGAAACGCACGTTTTATGCCAAGAGGAGCAATTCGGTTCGTGGAACGCACGTTTTGTGCCAAAAGTGAGCAAAAGCGGCGATTCTGTGCACGAAACGCACGTTTTGTTGCAAAACTGAGCAAAAGCGGCGATTCTATGCTCGAAATGCACGTTTTGTGCAAAAACAGAGCAAAAGCGGCAATTCTGAGCACGAAACGCACGTGTTGCGCCAAAACTGAACAAATGCGGCGATTCTGTGCACGAAACAGGGGATTTATGCCAAAACTGAGCAAAAACGGCGATTCTGTGCACGAAACGCACGTTTTGGGCCAAAACTGAGCAAGAGCGGCGAGTCTGTGCACCAAACGCACGTGTTGCGACAAAACTGAACAAAACCGGCGATTCTGTTCACGAAACGCACGTTATGTACCAAAAGAGAAATTCGGAGCGTAAAACGCACGTTTTGTGAAAAAACTGAGCAATAGCGGCGATTTTATGCACGAAACGCACGTTTTATGCCAAGAGGAGCAATTCGGTGCGTGGGACGAACGTTTTGTGCCAATACTGAGCAAAAGCGGCAATTCTGTGCACGAAACGCACGTATTGTGATAAAACTGAGGGAAAAGCAGCGATTCTATGCTCGCAATGCACGTTTTGTGCCAAAACTGAGCAAAAGCGGCGATTCTGTGCACGAAACGCACGTTTTGTGCCAGAAGGAGCAATACGGTCCGTGAAACGCACGTTTTGTCGGAAAACTGAGCAAAAGCGGCGATTCTGTGCACGAAACGCACGTTTTGTGAAAAAACTGAGCAAAAGCGGCGATTCTGTGCAGGAAACGCACGTTTAGAGCCAAAGCTGAGCAAAAGCGGCGATACCGTGCAAAACTAAGCAAAAGCGGCAATTCTGCGCACGAAACGCTCGTTTTGTGCCAAAACTGAGCAAAAGCGGCGATTCTGTGCACGAAACGCACGTTTTGCTGCATAAGTGAGCAAAAGCGGCGATACTGTGCACGAAACGCACGTTTTGTGCTAAAACTGAGCAAAAGCGGCGATTCTGCGCAAGAAACACGGGATTTGTGCCAAAACTGAGCAAAAGCGGCGATTCTGTGCACGAAACGCACGTGTTGTGCCAAAACTGAACAAATGCAGCGATTCTGTGCACGAAACGCACGTTTTGTGCTAGAAGGAGCAAGGCGGTCCGTGAAACGCGCGTTTTGTCCGAAAACTGAGCAAAAGCGGCGATTCTGGGCACGAAATGCACGTTTTGTGTCAAAACTGAGCAAAAGCGGCGATTCTGTGCACGAAACACGGGATTTGTGAAAAAACCGAGCAAAAACGGCGATTCCGTGCACGAAACACACGTTTTGTGCCAAAACTGACCAAAAGCGGCGATTCTGTGCACGAACCGCACGTTTTGGGCCAAAACTGAGCAAAAGCGGCGGGTCTGTGCACGAAACGCACGTATTGTGCTTAAGCTGAGCAAAAGCGGCGATTCTGAGCACGAAAAACGGGATTTGTGCCAAGACTGAGATAAAGCGGCGATTCTGAGCACGAAACGCACGTTTTGTGCCAAAATCTGAGCAAAAGCGGCGATTCTGTGCACGAAACGCACGGTTTGTGCCAAAATTGAGCCAAATCGGTGATTCCGTGCACGAAACACACGTTTTGTGCCAAAACTGAGCAAAAGCGGCGATTCTATCCACGAAACTCACGGTTTGTGCCAAAAATGAGATAAAGCGGCGAATCCGTGCACCAAACGCACGTTTTGTGCCGAAACTGTGCAAAAGCGGCGAATCTCTGCACGAAACGCACGTTGTGTGCCAAAGGTGAGCCAAAGCTGCGATTCTGTGCACGAAACGCTGGTTCTGTTCCAAAACTGAGCAAAAGCGGCGATTCTGCGCACGAAACGCAGGTTTTGTTCCAAAACTGTGCAAAAGCGGCGATTCTGGGCACGAAATGCACGTTTTTTGCCAAAATTTAGCGATAGCGGCGATTCTGTGCATGAAACGCACGGTTTGTGCCAATACTGAGCAAAAGCAGCGATTCTGTGCACGAAACGCACGTTTTGTGCCAAGACTGAGCAAAAGCGGTGATTCTGTGCACGAAAGGCGCGTTTTGTTTCATAGCTTAGCAAAGGCTTCGACTCTATGCACGAAACGCATGTTTTGTGCCAAAACTGAGTAAAAGCAGCGATGCTGTGCACGAAAGGCACGTTTTGTTCCAAAACTGATCAAAAGCAGCGATTCTATGCACGAAACGCACGTTCTGTGCCAGAAACAGCAATTCGGTGCGTGAAACGCACGTTTTGTACCAAAACTGAGCAAAAGCGGCGATTCTGTGCACGAAACGCACGTGTTGTGCCAATAATGAGCAAAAGCGGCGATTCTGTGCTCGAAACGCACGTTTTGTGCCAAAAGTGAGCAAAAGCGGCGATTCTGTGCACGAAATGCACGTTATGTCCGAAAACTGAGCAAAAGCGGCGATTCTGAGCACGAAACGCCTGTTTTGTGCCAAAACTGAGCAACAGCTGCGATTCTGTGCTCGAAGCGCACATTTTGTGCCACAACTGAGCAAAAGCGACGATTCTGTGCACGAAACGCACGTTTTGTGGAAATAATGTGCAAAAGCGGCGATTCTGTGCTCCAATCGCACGTTTTGTGCCAAAAGTGAGCAAAAGCGGCGATTCTGTGCATGAAACGCACGTTTTGTTCCAACACTTAGCAAAAGCGGCGATACTGTGCACGAAACGCACGTTTTGTGGAAATAATGTGCAAAAGCGGCGATTCTGTGCTCCAAACGCACGTTTTGTGCCAAAAGTGAGCAAAAGCGGCGATTCTGTGCATGAAACGCACGCTTTGTTCCAACACTGAGCAAAAGCGGCGATACTGTGCACGAAACGCACGTTTTGTGCCATAACTGAGCAAAAGCGGCGGTTCTGTGCACGATACGCACGTTTTGTGCTAAAACTGAGCAAAAGCAGTTATTCTGTGCACGAAACACCCGTTTTGTGCCAAACCTGAGCAAAAGCGGCGATTAAGAGCACGAAACGCCCGTTTTGTGCCAAAACTGAGAAAAAGCGGCATTTCTGTGCACGAAACGCGGGATTCGTGCCAAAACTGAGCAAAAGCGGCGATTCCGAGCACGAAACGCACTTTTTGTGCCAAAACTGAGCCAAAGCGGTGATTCTGTCCACGAAACGTCCGTTTTGTTTCAAAACTGAGCCAAAGCGGCGATTCTGTGCACGAAACGCACGTTTTGTGCCAGAAACAGCGATTCGGTGCGTGAAACGCTCGTTTAGTACCAATACTGAGCAAAAGCGGCGATTCTCCGCACGAAACGCCCGTTTTGTGCCAATAATGAGCAAAAGCGGTGATTCTGTGCACGAAACACCCGTTTTGTGCCAAAACAGAGCAAAAGCGGCGGTTCTGTGCACGATACGCACGTTTTGTGAAAATAATGAGCAAAAGCGGCGATTCTGTGAACGAAACGCCCGTTTGGTTACAAAACTGAGCAAAAGAAGCGATTCTAAGCTCGAAACGCACGTTTTGTGCCAGAACTGAGCAAAAGTGGCGATTCTGAGCTCGAAACGCTCGTTTTGTGCGAAAACTGAGCAAAAGCGGCGATTCTGTACACGAAAAACACGCTTTGTGCCAAAACTGAGCAAAAGCGGCGATTCTGAGCACGAAACCCACGATTTGTGCCACAACTGAGGATAAGCTGCGATTCTGTGCACGAAACGCGGGTTTTGTGAAAAAACTGAGCAAAAGCGGCGATTCTGTGCACCAAACGCACGTTGTGTGCCAAAACTGAGCAAAAGCGGCGATTCTGTGCACGAAACGCACGTTTTGTGCCAAAACTGATCAAATGCGGCGATTCTGTGCACGAGACGCGAGTTTTGTGCCAAAACAGAGCAAAAGCGGAGATTCTGTGCCCGAATCACACGTTTTGTGCCAACACTGAGCTGATGCGGCGATTCCAAGCACGAAACGCACGTTTTGCGCCAAAACTGAGCAAAAGCGGCGATTCTGGACATGAAACGCCCGTTTTGTGCAAAAAGGAGCAGTTCCGTTAGTGAAGCGCACGACTTGTGCCAAAACTGAGCAAAAGCGGCGATTCTGGGCACGAAACGCGTTTATTGTGCCAATACTGAGCAGAAGCGGCGATTCTGTGCACGTAACGCGGGTATTGTGCAAAACTGAGCAAAAGCGGCGATTCTGTGCACGAAACGCACGTTTTGAGCCAAAAGGAGCAATTCCGTTCGTGAAGCGCACGATTTGTGCCAGAACTGAGCAAAATCGGCGATTCTGGGCACGAAACGCGTTCTTTGTGCCAGAACTGAGCAAAAGCGGCGATTCTGTGCACGAAACGCACATTTTGTGAAAAAACTGAGCAAAAGCGGTGATTCTGTGCACGAAACGCACGTTTTGTGCCAAAACTGAGCAAAAGCGGCGATTCTGTGCACGAAACACACGTTTTGTGCCAAAACTGAGCAAAGGCGGCGATTCTGCGCACGAAACGCACGTTTTGTGAAAAAACTGAGCAAAAGCGGGGATTCTGTGCACGAAACGCATGTTTTGTGCCAAAACTGAGCAAAAGCGGCAATTCTGTGCACGAAACGCCCGTTTTGTGCCAAAAGGAGCAATTCGGTTAGTGAAGCGCACGATTTGTGCCAAAACTGAGCAAAAGTGGGGATTCTGTGCACGAAACGCGCGTTTTGTTTCAAAACTGAGCAAATGCTTCGACTCTGTGCACGAAACGCATGTTTTGTGACAAATATGAGCAAATGCGGCGATTCTGTGCACGAAACGCACGTTTTGTGCCAAAACTGAGTAAAAGCAGCGATTCTGTGCACGAAACTCCCGTTTTGTGGCAATAATGAGCAAAAGCGTCGATTCTGTGCACGAAACGCAAGTTTTGTGCAAAAACTGAGCAAAAGCGGTGATTCTGGGCACGAAACGCTTGCTTTGTGCCAAAACTGAGCAACAGCTGCGATTCTGTGATCGAAGCGAAAGTTTTGTGCCACAACTGAGCAAAAGCGGCGATTCTGTGCACGAAATGCACGTTTTGTCCGAAAACTGAGCAAAGGCGGCGATTCTGAGCACGAAACGCACGTTTTGTGCAAGAAACAGCAATTCGGTGCGTGAAACGCACGTTTTGTTCCAAAACTGAGCAAAAGCGGCGATTCTGTGCACGAAACGCACGTTTTGTGCCAAAACTGATCAGAAGCGGCGATTAAGTGCAAGAAACGCACGTTTTGTGCCAAAACTGAGCCAAAGCGGCGATTCTGTGCACGAAACGCACGTTTTGTGCCAAGACTGAGCAAAAGCGGTGATTCTGTGCACGAAAGGCGCGTTTTGTTTCATAGCTTAGCAAAGGCTTCGACTCTATGCACGAAACGCATGTTTTGTGCCAAAACTGAGTAAAAGCAGCGATGCTGTGCACGAAAGGCACGTTTTGTTCCAAAACTGAGCAAAAGCGGCGATTCTGCGCACGAAACGCAGGTTTTGTTCCAAAACTGTGCAAAAGCGGCGATTCTGGGCACGAAATGCACGTTTTTTGCCAAAATTTAGCGATAGCGGCGATTCTGTGCATGAAACGCACGGTTTGTGCCAATACTGAGCAAAAGCAGCGATTCTGTGCACGAAACGCACGTTTTGTGCCAAGACTGAGCAAAAGCGGTGATTCTGTGCACGAAAGGCGCGTTTTGTTTCATAGCTTAGCAAAGGCTTCGACTCTATGCACGAAACGCATGTTTTGTGCCAAAACTGAGTAAAAGCAGCGATGCTGTGCACGAAAGGCACGTTTTGTTCCAAAACTGATCAAAAGCAGCGATTCTATGCACGAAACGCACGTTCTGTGCCAGAAACAGCAATTCGGTGCGTGAAACGCACGTTTTGTACTAAAACTGAGCAAAAGCGGCGATTCTGTGCACGAAACGCACGTGTTGTGCCAATAATGAGCAAAAGCGGCGATTCTGTGCTCGAAACGCACGTTTTGTGCCAAAAGTGAGCAAAAGCGGCGATTCTGTGCACGAAATGCACGTTTTGTCCGAAAACTGAGCAAAAGCGGCGATTCTGAGCACGAAACGCCTGTTTTGTGCCAAAACTGAGCAACAGCTGCGATTCTGTGCTCGAAGCGCACGTTTTGTGCCACAACTGAGCAAAAGCGACGATTCTGTGCACGAAACGCACGTTTTGTGGAAATAATGTGCAAAAGCGGCGATTCTGTGCTCCAAACGCGCGTTTTGTGCCAAAAGTGAGCAAAAGCGGCGATTCTGTGCATGAAACGCACGTTTTGTTCCAACACTTAGCAAAAGCGGCGAAACTGTGCACGAAACGCACGTTTTGTGGAAATAATGTGCAAAAGCGGCGATTCTGTGCTCCAAACGCACGTTTTGTGCCAAAAGTGAGCAAAAGCGGCGATTCTGTGCATGAAACGCACGCTTTGTTCCAACACTGAGCAAAAGCGGCGATACTGTGCACGAAACGCACGTTTTGTGCCATAACTGAGCAAAAGCGGCGGTTCTGTGCACGATACGCACGTTTTGTGCTAAAACTGAGCAAAAGCAGTTATTCTGTGCACGAAACACCCGTTTTGTGCCAAACCTGAGCAAAAGCGGCGATTAAGAGCACGAAACGCCCGTTTTGTGCCAAAACTGAGAAAAAGCGGCATTTCTGTGCACGAAGCGCGGGATTCGTGCCAAAACTGAGCAAAAGCGGCGATTCCGAGCACGAAACGCACTTTTTGTGCCAAAACTGAGCCAAAGCGGTGATTCTGTCCACGAAACGTCCGTTTTGTTTCAAAACTGAGCCAAAGCGGCGATTCTGTGCACGAAACGCACGTTTTGTGCCAGAAACAGCGATTCGGTGCGTGAAACGCTCGTTTAGTACCAATACTGAGCAAAAGCGGCGATTCTCCGCACGAAACGCCCGTTTTGTGCCAATAATGAGCAAAAGCGGTGATTCTGTGCACGAAACACCCGTTTTGTGCCAAAACTGAGCAAAAGCGGCGGTTCTGTGCACGATACGCACGTTTTGTGAAAATAATGAGCAAAAGCGGCGATTCTGTGAACGAAACGCCCGTTTGGTTACAAAACTGAGCAAAAGAAGCGATTCTGAGCACGAAACGCACGTTTTGTGCCAGAACTGAGCAAAAGTGGCGATTCTGAGCTCGAAACGCTCGTTTTGTGCGAAAACTGAGCAAAAGCGAAGGTTCTGTGCCGAAACGCACGTTTTGTGCCAAAACTGAGCAAAAGCGGCGATTCTGTGAACGAAACGCCCGTTTTGTGCCAAAACTGAGCATAAGCGGCGATTATGAGCACGAAACGGACGAGTTGTGCCAAAACTGAGCAAATGCGGCGATTCTGTGCACGAAGAACACGTTTTGTGCCAAAACTGAGCAAAAGCGGCGATTCTGTACACGAAAAACACGCTTTGTGCCAAAACTAAGCAAAAGCGGCGATTCTGAGCACGAAACCCACGATTTGTGCCACAACTGAGGATAAGCTGCGATTCTGTGCACGAAACGCGGGTTTTGTGAAAAAACTGAGCAAAAGCGGCGATTCTGTGCACCAAACGCACGTTGTGTGCCAAAACTGAGCAAAAGCGGCGATTCTGTGCACGAAACGCACGTTTTGTGCCAAAACTGATCAAATGCGGCGATTCTGTGCACGAGACGCGAGTTTTGTGCCAAAACAGAGCAAAAGCGGAGATTCTGTGCCCGAATCACACGTTTTGTGCCAACACTGAGCTGATGCGGCGATTCCAAGCACGAAACGCACGTTTTGCGCCAAAACTGAGCAAAAGCGGCGATTCTGGACATGAAACGCCCGTTTTGTGCAAAAAGGAGCAGTTCCGTTAGTGAAACGCACGACTTGTGCCAAAACTGAGCAAAAGCGGCGATTCTGGGCACGAAACGCGTTTATTGTGCCAATACTGAGCAGAAGCGGCGATTCTGTGCACGTAACGCGGGTATTGTGCAAAACTGAGCAAAAGCGGCGATTCTGTGCACGAAACGCACGTTTTGAGCCAAAAGGAGCAATTCCGTTCGTGAAGCGCACGATTTGTGCCAGAACTGAGCAAAAGCGGCGATTCTGGGCACGAAACGCGTTCTTTGTGCCAGAACTGAGCAAAAGCGGCGATTCTGTGCACGAAACGCACATTTTGTGAAAAAACTGAGTAAAAGCGGTGATTCTGTGCACGAAACGCACGTTTTGTGCCAAAACTGAGCAAAAGCGGCGATTCTGTGCACGAAACACACGTTTTGTGCCAAAACTGAGCAGATGCGGCGATTCTGTGCACGCAACGCACGTTTTGTGCCAAAACTGAGCAAAGGCGGCGATTCTGCGCACGAAACGCACGTTTTGTGAAAAAACTGAGCAAAAGCGGGGATTCTGTGCACGAAACGCATGTTTTGTGCCAAAACTGAGCAAAAGCGGCAATTCTGTGCACGAAACGCCCGTTTTGTGCCAAAAGGAGCAATTCGGTTAGTGAAGCGCACGATTTGTGCCAAAACTGAGCAAAAGTGGGGATTCTGTGCACGAAACGCACGTTTTGTGGCAATAATGAGCAAAAGCGTCGATTCTGTGCACGAAACGCAAGTTTTGTTTCAAAACTGAGCAAAAGCGGCGATTCTGGACACGAAACGCCCATTTTGTGGCAATAATGAGCAAAGGCGGTGATTCTGTGCACGAAACGCGCGTTTTGTTTCAAAACTGAGCAAATGCTTCGACTCTGTGCACGAAACGCATGTTTTGTGACAAATATGAGCAAATGCGGCGATTCTGTGCACGAAACGCACGTTTTGTGCCAAAACTGAGTAAAAGCAGCGATTCTGTGCACGACACTCCCGTCTTGTGGCAATAATGAGCAAAAGCGTTGATTCTGTGCACGAAACGCACGTTTTGTGCAAAACCTGAGCAAAAGCGGTGATTCTGTGCACGAAACGCATGTTTTGTGCCAAAACTGAGCAACAGCTGCGATTCTGTGATCGAAGCGAACGTTTTGTGCCACAACTGAGCAAAAGCGGCGATTCTGTGCACGAAACGCACGTTTTGTTCGAAAACTGAGCAAACGCGGCGATTCAGAGCACGAAACGCACGTTTTGTGCAAGAAACAGCAATTCGGTGCGTGAAACGCACGTTTTGTTCCAAAACTGAGCAAAAGCGGCGATTCTGAGCACGAAACGCACGTTTTGTGACAAAACTGATCAGAAGCGGCGATTAAGTGCAAGAAACGCACGTTTTGTGCCAAAACTGAGCCAAAGCGGCGATTCTGTTCACGAAACGAGGTTCTTGTGCCAAAACTGAGCCAAAGCGGTGAATCTTTCCACGAAACGCCCGTTTTGTGCCAAAACTGAGCAAAAGCGGCGATTCTGTGCACGAAACGCACGTTTTGTGCCAAGACTGAGCAAAAGCGGTGATTCTGTGCACGAAACGCGCGTTTTGTTTCATAGCTGAGCAAAGGCTTCGACTCTATGCACGAAACGCATGTTTTGTGCCAAAACTGAGTAAAAGCAGCGATGCTGTGCACGAAACGCACGTTTTGTTCCAAAACTGATCAAAAGCAGCGATTCTATGCACGAAACGCACGTTTTGTTCCAAAACTGATAAAAAGCAGCGAATCTGTGCACGAAACGCACGTTTTGTGCCAGAAACAGCAATTCGGTGCGTGAAACGCACGATTTGTACCCAAACTGAGCAAAAGCGGCGATTCTGTGCACGAAACGCACGTTTTGTGCCAATAATGAGCAAAAGCGGCGAATTCTGTGCTCGAAACGCACGTTTTGTGCCAAAAGTGAGCAAAAGCGGCGATTCTGAGCATGAAACGCACGTTTTGTACCAAAACTGAGCGAAAGCGGCGATTCTGTGCACGGAACGCACGTTTTGTGCCAATAATGAGCAAAAGCGGCGATTCTGTGCACGAAACGAACGTTTTGTTCCAAAACTGAGCAAAAGCGGCGATTCTGTGCACGAAACGCACGTTTTGTGCCAATAATGAGCAAAAGCAGGGATTCTGTGCACGAAACGCACGTTTTGTGCCAAAACTGAGCAAAAGCAGCGATTCTGAGCACAAAACGCGGGTTTTGTGCCAAAACTGAGCAAAAGCGGTGATTCTGTGCACGAAACGCACGTTTTGTGCCAAAACTAATGAGAAGCGGCGATTCTGTGCACGAAACGCGGGATTCGTGCTAAAACTGAGCAAAAGCGGCGATTCTGAGCACGAAACGCCCGTTTTGTTCCAAAACTGAGAAAAAGCGCCGATTCATTGCACGAAGCGCGGGTTTTGTGCCATAACTGAGCATCAGCGGCGATTCTGTGCACGAAACGCACGTTTTGTGCCAAAAGTGAGCAAAAGCGGCGATTCTTAGCATGAAACGCACGTTTTGTACCAAAACTGAGCGAAAGCGGCGATTCTGTGCACGGAACGCACGTTTTGTGCCAATAATGAGCAAAAGCGGCGATTCTGTGCACGAAACGCACGTTTTGTGCCAATAATGAGCAAAAGCGGCGATTCTTAGCATGAAACGCACGTTTTGTTCCAAAACTGAGCAAAAGCGGCGATTCTGTGCATGAAAGGAGGGTATTGTGACAAAAAGAGCAATTCGTTGCGTGAAACGCACGTTTTGTACCAAAACTGAGCAAAAGCGGCGATTCTGTGCATGAAAGGAGGGTATTGTGACAAAAAGAGCAATTCGGTGCGTGAAACGCACGTTTTGTACCAAAACTGAGCAAAAGCGGCGATTCTGTGCTCGAAGCGCGGGTTCTGTGCCAAAACTGAGCAAAAGCGGCGATTCTGAGCACGAAACGCCCGTTTTGTTCAAAAAATGAGAAAAAGCGCCGATTCTTTGCACGAAACGCGGGTTTTTGTGCCATAACTGAGCAACAGCGGCGATTCTGTGCTCGAAGCGCACGATTTGTGCCAAAACTGACTGAGCAAAAGCGGCGATTCTGTGCACGAAACGCGCGTTTTGTTTCAAAACTGAGCAAAAGCGGCGATTCTGTGCATGAAAGGAGGGTATTGTGACAAAAAGAGCAATTCGGTGCGTGAAACGCACGTTTTGTACCAAAACTGAGCAAAAGCGGCGATTCTGTGCTCGAAGCGCACGTTTTGTGCCAAAACTGACTGAGCAAAAGCGGCGATTCTGTGCACGAAATGCACGTTTTGTCCGAAAACTGAGCAAAAGCGGCGATTCTGTGCACGAAACGCACGTTTTGTGCAAATAATGAGCAAAAGCGGCGATTCTATGCACGAAACGCACGTTTTGTGCCAAAACTGAGCAAAAGCGGCGATTCTGTGCACGAAGCGCACGTTTTTTGCCAAAAGGAGCAATTCGGTGCGTGAAACGCACGTTTTGTGCCCAACCTGACCAAAAGCAGCGATTCTGTGCACGAAACGCACCTTTCGTGCCAAAACTGAGCAAAAGCGGCGATTCTGTGCTTGAAAAGCACGTTTTGTGCGAAAACTGAGCAAAAGCGACGATTCTATGCGCGAAACGCACGTTTTGTGCCAATAATGAGCAAAAGCGGCGATTCTGTGCACGAAACGCGCGTTTTGTTTCAAAACTGAGCAAAAGCGGCGATTCTGGACACGAAACGCCCGTTTTGTGGCAATAATGAGCAAAGGCGGTGATTCTGTGCACGAAACGCGCGCTTTGTTTCAAAACTGAGCAAAGGCTTCGACTCTGTGCACGAAACGCATGTTTTGTGACAAATATGAGCAAATGCGGCGATTCTGTGCACGAAACACACGTTTTGTGCCAAAACTGAGTAAAAGCAGCGATTCTGTGCACGACACTCCCGTCTTGTGGCAATAATGAGCAAAAGCGTTGATTCTGTGCACGAAACGCACGTTTTGTGCAAAACCTGAGCAAAAGCGGTGATTCTGTGCACGAAACGCATGTTTTGTGCCAAAACTGAGCAACAGCTGCGATTCTGTGATCGAAGCGAACGTTTTGTGCCACAACTGAGCAAAAGCGGCGATTCTGTGCACGAAACGCACGTTTTGTTCGAAAACTGAGCAAACGCGGCGATTCAGAGCACGAAACGCACGTTTTGTGCAAGAAACAGCAATTCGGTGCGTGAAACGCACGTTTTGTTCCAAAACTGAGCAAAAGCGGCGATTCTGAGCACGAAATGCACGTTTTGTGACAAAACTGATCAGAAGCGGCGATTAAGTGCAAGAAACGCACGTTTTGTGCCAAAACTGAGCCAAAGCGGCGATTCTGTTCACGAAACGAGGTTCTTGTGCCAAAACTGAGCCAAAGCGGTGAATCTTTCCACGAAACGCCCGTTTTGTGCCAAAACTGAGCAAAAGCGGCGATTCTGTGCACGAAACGCACGTTTTGTGCCAAGACTGAGCAAAAGCGGTGATTCTGTGCACGAAACGCGCGTTTTGTTTCATAGCTGAGCAAAGGCTTCGACTCTATGCACGAAACGCATGTTTTGTGCCAAAACTGAGTAAAAGTAGCGATGCTGTGCACGAAACGCACGTTTTGTTCCAAAACTGATCAAAAGCAGCGATTCTATGCACGAAACGCACGTTTTGTTCCAAAACTGATAAAAAGCAGCGAATCTGTGCACGAAACGCACGTTTTGTGCCAGAAACAGCAATTCGGTGCGTGAAACGCACGATTTGTACCCAAACTGAGCAAAAGCGGCGATTCTGTGCACGAAACGCACGTTTTGTGCCAATAATGAGCAAAAGCGGCGAATTCTGTGCTCGAAACGCACGTTTTGTGCCAAAAGTGAGCAAAAGCGGCGATTCTGAGCATGAAACGCACGTTTTGTACCAAAACTGAGCGAAAGCGGCGATTCTGTGCACGGAACGCACGTTTTGTGCCAATAATGAGCAAAAGCGGCGATTCTGTGCACGAAACGAACGTTTTGTTCCAAAACTGAGCAAAAGCGGCGATTCTGTGCACGAAACGCACGTTTTGTGCCAATAATGAGCAAAAGCAGGGATTCTGTGCACGAAACGCACGTTTTGTGCCAAAACTGAGCAAAAGCAGCGATTCTGAGCACAAAACGCGGGTTTTGTGCCAAAACTGAGCAAAAGCGGTGATTCTGTGCACGAAACGCACGTTTTGTGCCAAAACTAATGAGAAGCGGCGATTCTGTGCACGAAACGCGGGATTCGTGCTAAAACTGAGCAAAAGCGGCGATTCTGAGCACGAAACGCCCGTTTTGTTCCAAAACTGAGAAAAAGCGCCGATTCATTGCACGAAGCGCGGGTTTTGTGCCATAACTGAGCAACAGCGGCGATTCTGTGCACGAAACGCACGTTTTGTGCCAAAAGTGAGCAAAAGCGGCGATTCTTAGCATGAAACGCACGTTTTGTACCAAAACTGAGCGAAAGCGGCGATTCTGTGCACGGAACGCACGTTTTGTGCCAATAATGAGCAAAAGCGGCGATTCTGTGCACGAAACGAACGTTTTGTTCCAAAACTGAGCAAAAGCGGCGATTCTGTGCACGAAACGCACGTTTTGTGCCAATAATGAGCAAAAGCAGGGATTCTGTGCACGAAACGCACGTTTTGTGCCAAAACTGAGCAAAAGCAGCGATTCTGAGCACAAAACGCGGGTTTTGTGCCAAAACTGAGCAAAAGCGGTGATTCTGTGCACGAAACGCACGTTTTGTGCCAAAACTAATGAGAAGCGGCGATTCTGTGCACGAAACGCGGGATTCGTGCTAAAACTGAGCAAAAGCGGCGATTCTGAGCACGAAACGCCCGTTTTGTTCCAAAACTGAGAAAAAGCGCCGATTCATTGCACGAAGCGCGGGTTTTGTGCCATAACTGAGCATCAGCGGCGATTCTGTGCACGAAACGCACGTTTTGTGCCAAAAGTGAGCAAAAGCGGCGATTCTTAGCATGAAACGCACGTTTTGTACCAAAACTGAGCGAAAGCGGCGATTCTGTGCACGGAACGCACGTTTTGTGCCAATAATGAGCAAAAGCGGCGATTCTGTGCACGAAACGCACGTTTTGTGCCAATAATGAGCAAAAGCGGCGATTCTTAGCATGAAACGCACGTTTTGTTCCAAAACTGAGCAAAAGCGGCGATTCTGTGCATGAAAGGAGGGTATTGTGACAAAAAGAGCAATTCGGTGCGTGAAACGCACGTTTTGTACCAAAACTGAGCAAAAGCGGCGATTCTGTGCTCGAAGCGCGGGTTCTGTGCCAAAACTGAGCAAAAGCGGCGATTCTGAGCACGAAACGCCCGTTTTGTTCAAAAAATGAGAAAAAGCGCCGATTCTTTGCACGAAACGCGGGTTTTTGTGCCATAACTGAGCAACAGCGGCGATTCTGTGCTCGAAGCGCACGATTTGTGCCAAAACTGACTGAGCAAAAGCGGCGATTCTGTGCACGAAACGCGCGTTTTGTTTCAAAACTGAGCAAAAGCGGCGATTCTGTGCATGAAAGGAGGGTATTGTGACAAAAAGAGCAATTCGGTGCGTGAAACGCACGTTTTGTACCAAAACTGAGCAAAAGCGGCGATTCTGTGCTCGAAGCGCACGTTTTGTGCCAAAACTGACTGAGCAAAAGCGGCGATTCTGTGCACGAAATGCACGTTTTGTCCGAAAACTGAGCAAAAGCGGCGATTCTGTGCACGAAACGCACGTTTTGTGCAAATAATGAGCAAAAGCGGCGATTCTATGCACGAAACGCACGTTTTGTGCCAAAACTGAGCAAAAGCGGCGATTCTGTGCACGAAGCGCACGTTTTTTGCCAAAAGGAGCAATTCGGTGCGTGAAACGCACGTTTTGTGCCCAACCTGACCAAAAGCAGCGATTCTGTGCACGAAACGCACCTTTCGTGCCAAAACTGAGCAAAAGCGGCGATTCTGTGCTTGAAAAGCACGTTTTGTGCGAAAACTGAGCAAAAGCGACGATTCTATGCGCGAAACGCACGTTTTGTGCCAATAATGAGCAAAAGCGGCGATTCTGTGCACGAAACGCGCGTTTTGTTTCAAAACTGAGCAAAAGCGGCGATTCTGGACACGAAACGCCCGTTTTGTGGCAATAATGAGCAAAGGCGGTGATTCTGTGCACGAAACGCGCGCTTTGTTTCAAAACTGAGCAAAGGCTTCGACTCTGTGCACGAAACGCATGTTTTGTGACAAATATGAGCAAATGCGGCGATTCTGTGCACGAAACACACGTTTTGTGCCAAAACTGAGTAAAAGCAGCGATTCTGTGCACGACACTCCCGTCTTGTGGCAATAATGAGCAAAAGCGTTGATTCTGTGCACGAAACGCACGTTTTGTGCAAAACCTGAGCAAAAGCGGTGATTCTGTGCACGAAACGCATGTTTTGTGCCAAAACTGAGCAACAGCTGCGATTCTGTGATCGAAGCGAACGTTTTGTGCCACAACTGAGCAAAAGCGGCGATTCTGTGCACGAAACGCACGTTTTGTTCGAAAACTGAGCAAACGCGGCGATTCAGAGCACGAAACGCACGTTTTGTGCAAGAAACAGCAATTCGGTGCGTGAAACGCACGTTTTGTTCCAAAACTGAGCAAAAGCGGCGATTCTGAGCACGAAATGCACGTTTTGTGACAAAACTGATCAGAAGCGGCGATTAAGTGCAAGAAACGCACGTTTTGTGCCAAAACTGAGCCAAAGCGGCGATTCTGTTCACGAAACGAGGTTCTTGTGCCAAAACTGAGCCAAAGCGGTGAATCTTTCCACGAAACGCCCGTTTTGTGCCAAAACTGAGCAAAAGCGGCGATTCTGTGCACGAAACGCACGTTTTGTGCCAAGACTGAGCAAAAGCGGTGATTCTGTGCACGAAACGCGCGTTTTGTTTCATAGCTGAGCAAAGGCTTCGACTCTATGCACGAAACGCATGTTTTGTGCCAAAACTGAGTAAAAGCAGCGATGCTGTGCACGAAACGCACGTTTTGTTCCAAAACTGATCAAAAGCAGCGATTCTATGCACGAAACGCACGTTTTGTTCCAAAACTGATAAAAAGCAGCGAATCTGTGCACGAAACGCACGTTTTGTGCCAGAAACAGCAATTCGGTGCGTGAAACGCACGATTTGTACCCAAACTGAGCAAAAGCGGCGATTCTGTGCACGAAACGCACGTTTTGTGCCAATAATGAGCAAAAGCGGCGAATTCTGTGCTCGAAACGCACGTTTTGTGCCAAAAGTGAGCAAAAGCGGCGATTCTGAGCATGAAACGCACGTTTTGTACCAAAACTGAGCGAAAGCGGCGATTCTGTGCACGGAACGCACGTTTTGTGCCAATAATGAGCAAAAGCGGCGATTCTGTGCACGAAACGAACGTTTTGTTCCAAAACTGAGCAAAAGCGGCGATTCTGTGCACGAAACGCACGTTTTGTGCCAATAATGAGCAAAAGCAGGGATTCTGTGCACGAAACGCACGTTTTGTGCCAAAACTGAGCAAAAGCAGCGATTCTGAGCACAAAACGCGGGTTTTGTGCCAAAACTGAGCAAAAGCGGTGATTCTGTGCACGAAACGCACGTTTTGTGCCAAAACTAATGAGAAGCGGCGATTCTGTGCACGAAACGCGGGATTCGTGCTAAAACTGAGCAAAAGCGGCGATTCTGAGCACGAAACGCCCGTTTTGTTCCAAAACTGAGAAAAAGCGCCGATTCATTGCACGAAGCGCGGGTTATGTGCCATAACTGAGCAACAGCGGCGATTCTGTGCACGAAACGCACGTTTTGTGCCAAAAGTGAGCAAAAGCGGCGATTCTTAGCATGAAACGCACGTTTTGTACCAAAACTGAGCGAAAGCGGCGATTCTGTGCACGGAACGCACGTTTTGTGCCAATAATGAGCAAAAGCGGCGATTCTGTGCACGAAACGCACGTTTTGTGCCAATAATGAGCAAAAGCGGCGATTCTTAGCATGAAACGCACGTTTTGTTCCAAAACTGAGCAAAAGCGGCGATTCTGTGCATGAAAGGAGGGTATTGTGACAAAAAGAGCAATTCGGTGCGTGAAACGCACGTTTTGTACCAAAACTGAGCAAAAGCGGCGATTCTGTGCATGAAAGGAGGGTATTGTGACAAAAAGAGCAATTCGGTGCGTGAAACGCACGTTTTGTACCAAAACTGAGCAAAAGCGGCGATTCTGTGCTCGAAGCGCGGGTTCTGTGCCAAAACTGAGCAAAAGCGGCGATTCTGAGCACGAAACGCCCGTTTTGTTCAAAAAATGAGAAAAAGCGCCGATTCTTTGCACGAAACGCGGGTTTTTGTGCCATAACTGAGCAACAGCGGCGATTCTGTGCTCGAAGCGCACGATTTGTGCCAAAACTGACTGAGCAAAAGCGGCGATTCTGTGCACGAAACGCGCGTTTTGTTTCAAAACTGAGCAAAAGCGGCGATTCTGTGCATGAAAGGAGGGTATTGTGACAAAAAGAGCAATTCGGTGCGTGAAACGCACGTTTTGTACCAAAACTGAGCAAAAGCGGCGATTCTGTGCTCGAAGCGCACGTTTTGTGCCAAAACTGACTGAGCAAAAGCGGCGATTCTGTGCACGAAATGCACGTTTTGTCCGAAAACTGAGCAAAAGCGGCGATTCTGTGCACGAAACGCACGTTTTGTGCAAATAATGAGCAAAAGCGGCGATTCTATGCACGAAACGCACGTTTTGTGCCAAAACTGAGCAAAAGCGGCGATTCTGTGCACGAAGCGCACGTTTTTTGCCAAAAGGAGCAATTCGGTGCGTGAAACGCACGTTTTGTGCCCAACCTGACCAAAAGCAGCGATTCTGTGCACGAAACGCACCTTTCGTGCCAAAACTGAGCAAAAGCGGCGATTCTGTGCTTGAAAAGCACGTTTTGTGCGAAAACTGAGCAAAAGCGACGATTCTATGCGCGAAACGCACGTTTTGTGCCAATAATGAGCAAAAGCGGCGATTCTGTGCACGAAACGCGCGTTTTGTTTCAAAACTGAGCAAAAGCGGCGATTCTGGACACGAAACGCCCGTTTTGTGGCAATAATGAGCAAAGGCGGTGATTCTGTGCACGAAACGCGCGCTTTGTTTCAAAACTGAGCAAAGGCTTCGACTCTGTGCACGAAACGCATGTTTTGTGACAAATATGAGCAAATGCGGCGATTCTGTGCACGAAACACACGTTTTGTGCCAAAACTGAGTAAAAGCAGCGATTCTGTGCACGACACTCCCGTCTTGTGGCAATAATGAGCAAAAGCGTTGATTCTGTGCACGAAACGCACGTTTTGTGCAAAACCTGAGCAAAAGCGGTGATTCTGTGCACGAAACGCATGTTTTGTGCCAAAACTGAGCAACAGCTGCGATTCTGTGATCGAAGCGAACGTTTTGTGCCACAACTGAGCAAAAGCGGCGATTCTGTGCACGAAACGCACGTTTTGTTCGAAAACTGAGCAAACGCGGCGATTCAGAGCACGAAACGCACGTTTTGTGCAAGAAACAGCAATTCGGTGCGTGAAACGCACGTTTTGTTCCAAAACTGAGCAAAAGCGGCGATTCTGAGCACGAAATGCACGTTTTGTGACAAAACTGATCAGAAGCGGCGATTAAGTGCAAGAAACGCACGTTTTGTGCCAAAACTGAGCCAAAGCGGCGATTCTGTTCACGAAACGAGGTTCTTGTGCCAAAACTGAGCCAAAGCGGTGAATCTTTCCACGAAACGCCCGTTTTGTGCCAAAACTGAGCAAAAGCGGCGATTCTGTGCACGAAACGCACGTTTTGTGCCAAGACTGAGCAAAAGCGGTGATTCTGTGCACGAAACGCGCGTTTTGTTTCATAGCTGAGCAAAGGCTTCGACTCTATGCACGAAACGCATGTTTTGTGCCAAAACTGAGTAAAAGCAGCGATGCTGTGCACGAAACGCACGTTTTGTTCCAAAACTGATCAAAAGCAGCGATTCTATGCACGAAACGCACGTTTTGTTCCAAAACTGATAAAAAGCAGCGAATCTGTGCACGAAACGCACGTTTTGTGCCAGAAACAGCAATTCGGTGCGTGAAACGCACGATTTGTACCCAAACTGAGCAAAAGCGGCGATTCTGTGCACGAAACGCACGTTTTGTGCCAATAATGAGCAAAAGCGGCGAATTCTGTGCTCGAAACGCACGTTTTGTGCCAAAAGTGAGCAAAAGCGGCGATTCTGAGCATGAAACGCACGTTTTGTACCAAAACTGAGCGAAAGCGGCGATTCTGTGCACGGAACGCACGTTTTGTGCCAATAATGAGCAAAAGCGGCGATTCTGTGCACGAAACGAACGTTTTGTTCCAAAACTGAGCAAAAGCGGCGATTCTGTGCACGAAACGCACGTTTTGTGCCAATAATGAGCAAAAGCAGGGATTCTGTGCACGAAACGCACGTTTTGTGCCAAAACTGAGCAAAAGCAGCGATTCTGAGCACAAAACGCGGGTTTTGTGCCAAAACTGAGCAAAAGCGGTGATTCTGTGCA
The DNA here is from genome assembly GCA_943735885.1 of Stelis phaeoptera. Classification (NCBI taxonomy): domain Eukaryota; kingdom Metazoa; phylum Arthropoda; class Insecta; order Hymenoptera; family Megachilidae; genus Stelis; species Stelis phaeoptera. The sequence continues at coordinate 678,191 of CALSEM010000021.1, forward strand.
CGAAACGCACGTTTTGTGCCAAAACTAATGAGAAGCGGCGATTCTGTGCACGAAACGCGGGATTCGTGCTAAAACTGAGCAAAAGCGGCGATTCTGAGCACGAAACGCCCGTTTTGTTCCAAAACTGAGAAAAAGCGCCGATTCATTGCACGAAGCGCGGGTTTTGTGCCATAACTGAGCAACAGCGGCGATTCTGTGCACGAAACGCACGTTTTGTGCCAAAAGTGAGCAAAAGCGGCGATTCTTAGCATGAAACGCACGTTTTGTACCAAAACTGAGCGAAAGCGGCGATTCTGTGCACGGAACGCACGTTTTGTGCCAATAATGAGCAAAAGCGGCGATTCTGTGCACGAAACGCACGTTTTGTGCCAATAATGAGCAAAAGCGGCGATTCTTAGCATGAAACGCACGTTTTGTTCCAAAACTGAGCAAAAGCGGCGATTCTGTGCATGAAAGGAGGGTATTGTGACAAAAAGAGCAATTCGGTGCGTGAAACGCACGTTTTGTACCAAAACTGAGCAAAAGCGGCGATTCTGTGCATGAAAGGAGGGTATTGTGACAAAAAGAGCAATTCGGTGCGTGAAACGCACGTTTTGTACCAAAACTGAGCAAAAGCGGCGATTCTGTGCTCGAAGCGCGGGTTCTGTGCCAAAACTGAGCAAAAGCGGCGATTCTGAGCACGAAACGCCCGTTTTGTTCAAAAAATGAGAAAAAGCGCCGATTCTTTGCACGAAACGCGGGTTTTTGTGCCATAACTGAGCAACAGCGGCGATTCTGTGCTCGAAGCGCACGATTTGTGCCAAAACTGACTGAGCAAAAGCGGCGATTCTGTGCACGAAACGCGCGTTTTGTTTCAAAACTGAGCAAAAGCGGCGATTCTGTGCATGAAAGGAGGGTATTGTGACAAAAAGAGCAATTCGGTGCGTGAAACGCACGTTTTGTACCAAAACTGAGCAAAAGCGGCGATTCTGTGCTCGAAGCGCACGTTTTGTGCCAAAACTGACTGAGCAAAAGCGGCGATTCTGTGCACGAAATGCACGTTTTGTCCGAAAACTGAGCAAAAGCGGCGATTCTGTGCACGAAACGCACGTTTTGTGCAAATAATGAGCAAAAGCGGCGATTCTATGCACGAAACGCACGTTTTGTGCCAAAACTGAGCAAAAGCGGCGATTCTGTGCACGAAGCGCACGTTTTTTGCCAAAAGGAGCAATTCGGTGCGTGAAACGCACGTTTTGTGCCCAACCTGACCAAAAGCAGCGATTCTGTGCACGAAACGCACCTTTCGTGCCAAAACTGAGCAAAAGCGGCGATTCTGTGCTTGAAAAGCACGTTTTGTGCGAAAACTGAGCAAAAGCGACGATTCTATGCGCGAAACGCACGTTTTGTGCCAATAATGAGCAAAAGCGGCGATTCTGTGCACGAAACGCGCGTTTTGTTTCAAAACTGAGCAAAAGCGGCGATTCTGGACACGAAACGCCCGTTTTGTGGCAATAATGAGCAAAGGCGGTGATTCTGTGCACGAAACGCGCGCTTTGTTTCAAAACTGAGCAAAGGCTTCGACTCTGTGCACGAAACGCATGTTTTGTGACAAATATGAGCAAATGCGGCGATTCTGTGCACGAAACACACGTTTTGTGCCAAAACTGAGTAAAAGCAGCGATTCTGTGCACGACACTCCCGTCTTGTGGCAATAATGAGCAAAAGCGTTGATTCTGTGCACGAAACGCACGTTTTGTGCAAAACCTGAGCAAAAGCGGTGATTCTGTGCACGAAACGCATGTTTTGTGCCAAAACTGAGCAACAGCTGCGATTCTGTGATCGAAGCGAACGTTTTGTGCCAAAACTGAGCAAAAGCAGCGATTCTGAGCACAAAACGCGGGTTTTGTGCCAAAACTGAGCAAAAGCGGTGATTCTGTGCACGAAACGCACGTTTTGTGCCAATAATGAGCAAAAGCAGGGATTCTGTGCACGAAACGCACGTTTTGTGCCAAAACTGAGCAAAAGCAGCGATTCTGAGCACAAAACGCGGGTTTTGTGCCAAAACTGAGCAAAAGCGGTGATTCTGTGCACGAAACGCACGTTTTGTGCCAAAACTAATGAGAAGCGGCGATTCTGTGCACGAAACGCGGGATTCGTGCTAAAACTGAGCAAAAGCGGCGATTCTGAGCACGAAACGCCCGTTTTGTTCCAAAACTGAGAAAAAGCGCCGATTCATTGCACGAAGCGCGGGTTTTGTGCCAAAACTGAGCAACAGCGGCGATTCTGTGCACGAAACGCACGTTTTGTGCCAAAAGTGAGCAAAAGCGGCGATTCTTAGCATGAAACGCACGTTTTGTACCAAAACTGAGCGAAAGCGGCGATTCTGTGCACGGAACGCACGTTTTGTGCCAATAATGAGCAAAAGCGGCGATTCTGTGCACGAAACGCACGTTTTGTGCCAATAATGAGCAAAAGCGGCGATTCTTAGCATGAAACGCACGTTTTGTTCCAAAACTGAGCAAAAGCGGCGATTCTGTGCATGAAAGGAGGGTATTGTGACAAAAAGAGCAATTCGGTGCATGAAACGCACGTTTTGTACCAAAACTGAGCAAAAGCGGCGATTCTGTGCATGAAAGGAGGGTATTGTGACAAAAAGAGCAATTCGGTGCGTGAAACGCACGTTTTGTACCAAAACTGAGCAAAAGCGGCGATTCTGTGGTCGAAGCGCGGGTTCTGTGCCAAAACTGAGCAAAAGCGGCGATTCTGAGCACGAAACGCCCGTTTTGTTCAAAAAATGAGAAAAAGCGCCGATTCTATGCACGAAACGCGGGTTTTGTGCCATAACTGAGCAACAGCGGCGATTCTGTGCTCGAAGCGCACGATTTGTGCCAAAACTGACTGAGCAAAAGCGGCGATTCTGTGCACGAAACGCGCGTTTTGTTTCAAAACTGAGCAAAAGCGGCGATTCTGTGCATGAAAGGAGGGTATTGTGACAAAAAGAGCAATTCGGTGCGTGAAACGCACGTTTTGTACCAAAACTGAGCAAAAGCGGCGATTCTGTGCTCGAAGCGCACGTTTTGTGCCAAAACTGACTGAGCAAAAGCGGCGATTCTGTGCACGAAATGCACGTTTTGTCCGAAAACTGAGCAAAAGCGGCGATTCTGTGCACGAAACGCACGTTTTGTGCAAATAATGAGCAAAAGCGGCGATTCTATGCACGAAACGCACGTTTTGTGCCAAAACTGAGCAAAAGCGGCGATTCTGTGCACGAAGCGCACGTTTTTGCCAAAAGGAGCAATTCGGTGCGTGAAACGCACGTTTTGTGCCCAACCTGACCAAAAGCAGCAATTCTGTGCACGAAACGCACCTTTCGTGCCAAAACTGAGCAAAAGCGGCGATTCTGTGCTTGAAAAGCACGTTTTGTGCGAAAACTGAGCAAAAGCGACGATTCTATGCGCGAAACGCACGTTTTGTGCCAATAATGAGCAAAAGCGGCGATTCTGTGCACGAAACGCGCGTTTTGTTTCAAAACTGAGCAAAAGCGGCGATTCTGGACACGAAACGCCCGTTTTGTGGCAATAATGAGCAAAGGCGGTGATTCTGTGCACGAAACGCGCGCTTTGTTTCAAAACTGAGCAAAGGCTTCGACTCTGTGCACGAAACGCATGTTTTGTGACAAATATGAGCAAATGCGGCGATTCTGTGCACGAAACACACGTTTTGTGCCAAAACTGAGTAAAAGCAGCGATTCTGTGCACGACACTCCCGTCTTGTGGCAATAATGAGCAAAAGCGTTGATTCTGTGCACGAAACGCACGTTTTGTGCAAAACCTGAGCAAAAGCGGTGATTCTGTGCACGAAACGCATGTTTTGTGCCAAAACTGAGCAACAGCTGCGATTCTGTGATCGAAGCGAACGTTTTGTGCCACAACTGAGCAAAAGCGGCGATTCTGTGCACGAAACGCACGTTTTGTTCGAAAACTGAGCAAACGCGGCGATTCAGAGCACGAAACGCACGTTTTGTGCAAGAAACAGCAATTCGGTGCGTGAAACGCACGTTTTGTTCCAAAACTGAGCAAAAGCGGCGATTCTGAGCACGAAACGCACGTTTTGTGCAAGAAACAGCAATACGGTGCGTGAAACGCACGTTTTGTTCCAAAACTGAGCAAAAGCGGCGACTCTGTGCACGAAACGCACGTTTTGTGCCAATAATGAGCAAAAGCGGCTATTCTGTGCACGAAACCCCCTTTTTGTGCCTAAACTGAGCCAAAGCGGTGATTCTGTCCACGAAACGCCCGTTTTGTACCAAAACTGAGCCAAATGGGCGATTCTGAGCACGAAACGCACGTTTTGTGCCAGAAACAGCAATTCGGTGCGTGAAACGCTCGTTTAGTACCAACACTGAGCAAAAGCGACGATTCTGTGCACGAAACGCACGTTTTGTGCCAATAATGAGCAAAAGCGACGATTCTGTGCACGAAACGCACATTTTGCGCCAAAACGGAGCAAAAGCGGCGATTCTGTTCACAAAACGAACGATTTGTGCCAAACTGAGCAAAAGCGGCGATTCTGTGCAAGAAACGCGGGATTTTTGCCAAAACTGTAGCAAAAGCGGCGATTCTGTGCAAGTAGCGCACGTATTGTTCCAAAACTGAGCAACAGTTGCGATTCTGTGCACGAAGCGCACGTTTTGTGCTACAACTGAGCAGAAGCGGCGATTCTGTGCACGAAATGCACGTTTTGTCCGAAAACTGAGCAAAAGCGACGATTCTGTACACGAAACGCACGTTTGGTGCCAAGACTGAGCAAAAGCGGTGATTCTGTGCACGAAACACACGTTTTGTGCCAAAACTGAGTAAAAGCAGCGATTGTGCGCACGAATCGCACGTTTTGTTCCAAAACTGAGCAAAAGCAGCGATTCTGTTCACGAAACGAACGTTTTGTGCCAGAAACAGCAATTCGGTGCGTGAAACGCTCGTTTGGTACCAATACTGAGCAAAAGCGGCGATTCCGGACACGAAACGCCCGTTTTGTTGCAATAATGAGCAAAAGCGGCGATTCTGTTCACGAAACGCACGTTTTGTGCCAAAACTGAGCAGAAGCGGCGATTCTGAGCACGAAACGCCCATTTTGTGCCAAAACTGAGCCAAAGCGGCGATTCTGCGGTCGAAAAGCACGTTTTGTACCAAAACTGAGTGAAAGCTGCGATTCTGTGTACGAAACGCACGTTTTGTGCCAAAAGGAGCAATTCGGTGCGTGAAACGCACGACTTGTGCCAATACGGAGCAAAAGCGGTGATTCTGTGCACAAAACGCATGTTTTGTGCCAAAACTGAGCCAAAGCGGTGATTCTGTCCACGAAACGCCCGTTTTGTGCCAAAACTGAGCCAAAGCAGCGATTCTGTGAACGAAACGTACGTTTTGTGCCAAGACTGAGCAAAAGCGGCGATTCTGTGCACGAAACGCACGTTTTGTGCACAAACTGAGCAAGAGCGGTGATTCTGAACACGAAACGCCTGTTTTGTGCCAAAACTGAGCCAAAGCGGCGATTCTGTGCACGAAACGCACGTTTTGTGCCAATAATGAGCAAAAGCGGCGATTCTATGCACGAAATGCACGTTTTGTGCCAATAGTGAGCAAAAGCGGCGATTCTGTGCACGAAACGCACGTTTCGTGGCAAAACTGAGCAAAGGTGGGGATTTTCTGCACGAAACGCACGTTTTGTGGCAAAAGGAGCAATTCGGAGCGTGAAACACACGATTTGTGCTAAAACTGGGCAAAAGCAGCGATTCTGTGCACGAAACGCACGTTTTGTGCCAAAACTGAGAAAAAGCGGCGATACTGTGCACGAAACGCGGGATTCGTGCCAAAACTGAGCAAAAGCGGCGATTCTGAGCACGAAACGCCCGTTTTGTGCCAAAACTGAGCCAAAGCGGTGATTCTGTCCACGAAACCCCCGTTTTGTGCCAAAACTGAACCAAAGCGGCGATTCTGTGCACGAAACGCACGTTTTGTGCCATAAACAGCAATTCGGTGCGTGAATCGCTCGTTTAGTACCAATACTGAGCAAAAGCGGCGAATCTGTGCACGAAACGCCCGTTTTGTGCCAATAATGAGCAAAAGCGGCGATTCTGTGCACGAGACGCACGTTTTGTGCCAAAAGTGAGCAAAAGCGGCGATTCTGTGCACGAAACGAACGGTTTGTGCCAATAATAAGCAAAAGCAGAGATTCTGTGCACGAAACGCACGTTTTGTGCAAATAATGAGCAAAAGCGGCGATTCTATGCACGAAACGCACGTTTTGTGCCAATACTGAGCAAAAGCGGCGATTCTGTGCACGAAGCGCACGTTTTTTGCCAAAAGGAGCAATTCGGTGCGTGAAACGCACGTTTTGTGCCAAACCTGACTAAAAGCAGTGATTCTGTGCACGAAACGCACGTTTTGTGCCAAAACTGAGCAAAAGCAGCGATTCTGTGCACATAACGCGGGTTTTGTGCCAAAACTGTGCGAAAGCGGTGATTCTGTGCACGAAACGCGCGTTTTGTGCCAAAACTGATCAGAAGCGGCGATTCTGTGCACGAAACGCGGGATTCGTGCCAAAACTGAGCAAAAGCGGCGATTCCGAGCACGAAACGCCCTTTTTGTGACAAAACTGAGCCAAAGCGGTGATTCTGTCCACGAAACGCCCGTTTCGTGCCAATCCTGAGCCAAAGCGGCGATTCTGTGCACGAAACGCCCGTTTTGTGCCAATAATGAGCAGAAGCGGCGATTCTGTGCACGGGACGCACGTTTTGTGCCAAAACTGAGCCAAAGCGGTGATTCTGTCCACGAAACGCCCGTTTTGTGCCAAAACTGAGCCAAAGCAGCGATTCTGTGAACGAAACGTACGTTTTGTGCCAAGACTGAGCAAAAGCGGCGATTCTGTGCACGAAACGCACGTTTTGTGCACAAACTGAGCAAGAGCGGTGATTCTGAACACGAAACGCCTGTTTTGTGCCAAAACTGAGCCAAAGCGGCGATTCTGTGCACGAAACGCACGTTTTGTGCCAATAATGAGCAAAAGCGGCGATTCTATGCACGAAATGCACGTTTTGTGCCAATAGTGAGCAAAAGCGGCGATTCTGTGCACGAAACGCACGTTACGTGGCAAAACTGAGCAAAGGTGGGGATTTTCTGCACGAAACGCACGTTTTGTGGCAAAAGGAGCAATTCGGAGCGTGAAACACACGATTTGTGCTAAAACTGGGCAAAAGCAGCGATTCTGTGCACGAAACGCACGTTTTGTGCCAAAACTGAGAAAAAGCGGCGATTCTGTGCACGAAACGCGGGATTCGTGCCAAAACTGAGCAAAAGCGGCGATTCTGTGCTCGAAACGCACGTTTTGTGCCAAAAGTGAGCAAAAGCGGCGATTCTGAGCATGAAACGCACGTTTTGTACCAAAACTGAGCGAAAGCGGCGATTCTGTGCACGAAACGCACGTTTTGTGCCAATAATGAGCAAAAGCGGCGATTCTGTGCACAAAACGCACGTTTTGTTCAAAAACTGAGCAAAAGCGGCGATTCTGCGCACGAAACGCACGTTTTGTGCCAATAATGAGCAAAAGCGGTGATTCTGTGCCCGAAACACACGTTTTGTGCCAAAAGGTGCATTTCGGCAAGTGGAACGAACGTTTTGTGCCAATACGGAGCAAAAGCGGCGATTCTCAGCACGAAACGCGGGTTTTGTGCCAAAACTGAGCAAAATCGGTGATTCTGTGCACGAAAGGCACGTTTTGTGCCAGAAGGAGCAACTCGGTGCGTGAAACGCACGTTTTGTGCCAATACGGAGTAAAAGCGGTGATTCTGTGCACGAAACGCGCGTTTTGTTTCAAAACTGAGCAAAGGCTTCGACTCTGTGCACGAAACGCATGTTTTGTGACAAATATGAGCAAATGCGGCGATTCTGAGCACAAAACGCGGGTTTTGTGGCAAATCTGAGCAAATGCGGTGCTTCTGTGCACGAAACGCACGTTTTGTGCCAAAACTAATCAGAAGCGGCGATTCTGAGCACGAAACGCGGGATTCGTGCTAAAACTGAGCAAAAGCGGCGATTCTGAGCACGAAACGCCCGTTTTGTTCCAAAACTGAGAAAGAGCGCCGATTCTTTGCACGAAACGCGGGTTTTGTGCCAAAACTGAGCAACAGCGGCGATTCTGTGCACAAAACGCACGTTTTGTTTCAAAACTGAGCAAAGGCTTCGACAGTGTGCACGAAACGCATGTTTTGAGCCATAACTGAGCAAAAGCGGCGATTCTGTGTACGATACGCACGTTTTGTGCTGAAACTGAGCAAAAGCGGTGATTCTGTGCACGAAACACCCGTTTTGTGCCAAAACTGAGCAAAAGCGGCGATTCTGAGCACGAAACGCCCGTTTTGTGCCAATAATGAGCAAAAGCGGCGATTCTATGCACGATACGCACGTTTTGTGTCAAAACTGAGCAAAAGCAGCGATTCTGTGCACGAAACGCACCTTTTGTGCCAAAACTAAGCAAAAGCGGCGATCAAGTGCACGAAACGCACGTTTTGTGCCAAAACTGAGCCAAAGTGGCGATTCTGTGCACGAAACGCGGTTTTTGTGCCAAAACTGAGCAGAAGCGGCGATTCTGTGCACGAAACACGCGTTTTGTGCCAAAACTGAGCAAAAGCAGCGATTCTGAGCACGAAACGCGGTTTTTGTGCCAAAACTGAGCAAAAGCGGTGATTCTGTGCACGAAACGCACGTTTTGTGCCAAAACTGTAGCAAAAGCGGAGATTCTGTGCAAGTAGCGCACGCATTGTTCCAAAACTGAGCAACAACTGCGATTCTGTGCACGAAGCGCACGTTTTGTGCCACAACTGAGCTAAAGCGGCGATTCTGTGCACGAAATGCACGTTTTGTCCGAAAACTGAGCAAAAGCGACGATTCTGTGCACGAAACGCATGTTTTGTGCCAATAATGAGCAAAAGCAGCGATTCTGTGCACGAAACGCACGTTTTGTGCCAAGACTGAGCAAAATCGGTGATTCTGTGCACGAAACGCGCGTTTTGTTTCATAGCCGAGCAAAGGCTTCGACTCTGTGCACGAAACGCATGTTTTGTGCCAAAACTGCGCAAATGCGGCAATTCTGTGCACGAAGCGCACGTTTTGTGCCACAACTGCGCAGAAGCGGCGATTCTGTGCGTGAAACGCACGTTTTGTGCCATAACTGAGCAAAAGCGGCGATTCGGAGCACGAAACGCCCGTTTTGCGCCAATAATGAGCAAAAGCGGCGATTCTGAGCACGAAACGCACGTTTTGTGCCAAAACTGAGCAAAAGCTGCGAATCTGTGCACGAAACTCGGGATCCGTGCCAAAACTGAGCAAAAGCGGGGATTCTCTGCACGAAACGCACGTTTTGTGGCAAAAGGAGCAATTCGGTGCGTGAAACGCACGTTTTGTGCCGAACCTGAGCAATAGCAGCGATTCTGTGCACAAAACGCACGTTTTGTGCATAAACTGAGCAAAAGCTGGGATTCTCTGCACGAAACGCACGTTTTGTGGCAAAAGGAGCAATTCGGTGCGTGAAACGCACGTTTTGTGCCGAACCTGAGCAAAAGCGGCGATTCTGTGCACGATACGCACGTTTTGTGCTTAAACTGAGCAAAAGCTGGGATTCTCTGCACGAAGCGCACGATTTGTGGCAAAAGGAGCAATTCGGTGTGTGAAACGCACGTTTCGTGCCGAACCTGAGCAAAAGCAGCGATTCTGTGTACGAGACGAACCTTTTGTGCCAAAACTGAGCAAAGGCAGCGATTCTGTGCACGAAACGCACGTTTTGCGCTAAAACGGAGTAAAAGCGGTGATTCTGTGCACGATACGCCCGTTTTTTACCAAAAGGTGCAATTCGGTGCTTGAAACGCACGTTTTGTGCTCAAACTGAGCAAAAGCGGCGATTCGGAGCACGAAACGCCCGTTTTGCGCCAATAATGAGCAAAAGCGGCGATTCTGAGCACGAAACGCCCGTTTTGTGAAAAAACCGAGCCAAAGCGGGGATTCTGTGCACGAAACGCCCGTTTTGTGCCAAAACTGAGCAGAAGCGGCGACTCTGTGCACGAAACACACGTTTTGTGCCACAACTGAGCAAAAGCAGCGATTCTGTGCACGAAACGCGGTTTTTGTGCCAAAACTGAGCAGAACCGGCGACTCTGTGCACAAAACACACGCTTTGTGCCAAACTGAGCAAAAGCGGCGATTCGGAGCACGAAACGCGGGATTTTTGCCAAAACTGTAGCAAAAGCGGCGATTCTGTGCAAGTAGCGCCCGTATTGTTCCAAAACTGAGCAACAGCTGCGATTCTGTGCACGACGCGCACGTTTTGTGCCACAACTGAGCAAAAACGGCGATACTGCGCACGAAACGCACGTTTTGTGCCAATAATGAGCAAAAGCGGCGATTCTGTGCACGAAACGCACGTTTTCTGCCAAAAGGAGCAATTCGGTGCGTGAAACACACGGTTTGTGCTGAAACTGGGCAAAAGCAGCGATTCTGTGCACGATATGCACGTTTTGTGAGAAAACTGAGCAAATGCGGCGATTCTGTGCACGAAGCGCACGTTTTGTTCCGAAACTGAGCAACAGCGCCGATTCTTTACACGCAACGCGGGCTTTGTGCCAAAACTGAGCAATAGCGGCGATTCTGTGCTCGAAGAGCACGTATTGTGCCAATACTGACTGAGCAAAAGCGGCGATTCCTTTGCACGAAACGCACGTTTTGTGCCAAAACTGAGCAAAAGCGGCTATTCTGTGCACGAAACGCACGTTTTGTGCCAGAAACAGCAATTCGGTGCGTGAAACGCACGTTTTGTACCATAACTGAGCAAAAGCGGCGATTCTGTGCTCGAAACGCAAGTTTTGTCCCAAAAGTGAGCAAAAGCGGCGATTCAGTGCACGAAACGCACGATTTGTGCCAAACCTGAGCAAACACAGCGATTCTGTGCACGAAACGCACGTTTTGTGCCATAACTGAGCAAAAGCGGCGATTCTGTGCACGAAACGCACGTTTTGTGCCAAACCTGAGCAAACGCAGCGATTCTGTGCACGAAACGCACGTTTTGTGCCAAAACTGAGCATAAGCGGCGATTCTGTGCACGAAACGCTCGTTTTGTGCCAAAACTGAGCAAAGGCAGCGATTCTGAGCCAAAACTGAGCAAAAGCGGTGATTCTGTGCACGAAACGCACGTTTTGTACGAAAACTGATCAGAAGCGGCGATTCTGTGCACGAAACGCGGGATTCGTGCAAAAACTGAGCAAAAGCGGCGATTCTGAGCACGAAACGCTCGTTTTGTTCCAAAACTGAGCCGAAGCGCCGATTCTTAGCACGAAACGCGATTTTTGTGCCAAAACTGAGCAACAGCGGCGACTCAGTGCTCGAAGCGCACGTTTTGTGCCAAAACTGAGCAAAAGCGGCGATTCTGTTCACGAAACGCACGTTTTGTGCCAGAAACAGCAATTCGGTGCGTGAAACGCACGTTTTGTACCAAAACTGAGCAAAAGCGGCGATTCTGTGAACGAAACGCACGTTTTGTGCCAAAAGTGAGCAAAAGCGGCGATTCTGTGCACGAAGCGCACGTTTTGTTCCGAAACTGAGCAGCAGCGCCGATTCTTTACACGCAACGCGGGTTTTGTGCCAAAACTTAGCAACAGCGGCGATTCTGTGCTCGAAGAGCACGTTTTGTGCCAAAACTGACTGAGCAAAAGCGGCGATTCTTTGCACGAAACGCACGTTTTGTGCCAAAACTGAGCAAAAGCGGCGATTCTGTGCACGAAACACACGATTTGTGCCAAAACTGAGCAAAAGCAGCGATTCTGTGCACGAAACGCGGTTTTTGCGAGAAAACTGAGCAGAAGCGGCGATTCTGTGCGCGAAGCACACGTTTTGTGCCAAAAGGAGCAATTCGGTGCGTGAAACGCACGTTTTGTACCAAAACTGAGCAAAAGCGGCTATTCTGTGCACGAAACGCACGTTTTGTGCCAATAATGAGCAAAAGCAGCGATTCTGTGCACGAAACGCACGTTTTGTGCCAAGACTGAGCAAAAGCGGTGATTCTGTGCACGGAACGGGCGTTTTGTTTCAAAGCTGAGCCATGGCATCGACTCTGTGCACGAAACGCATGTTTTGTGCCAAAACTGAGCAAAAGCGGCGATTCTGTTCACGAAACGCACGTTTTGTGCCAGAAACAGCAATTCGGTGCGTGAAACGCACGTTTTGTACCAAAACTGAGCAAAAGCGGCGATTCTGAGCACGAAACGTCCGTTTTGTGAAAAAACCGAGCCAAAGCGGGGATTCTGTGCACGAAACGCCCGTTTTGTGCCAAAACTGAGCAGATGCGGCGACTCCGTGCACGAAACACACGTTTTGTGCCACAACTGAGCAAAAGCAGCGATTCTGTGCACGAATCGCGGTTTTCGTGCCAAAACTGAGCAGAAGCGGCGACTCTGTGCACGAAACACACGCTTTGTGCCAAACTCAGCAAAAGCGGCGATTCTGTGCACGAAACGCACGTTTTCTGCCAAAAGGCGCAATTCGGTCCGTGAAACGCACGTTTTGTGTGAAAACTGAGCAAAAGCTGCGATTCTGTGCACGAAACGCACGTTTTGCGCAAAAACGGTGCAAAAGCGGCGATTCTGTGCAAGTAGCGCACGTATTGTTCCAAAACTGAGCAACAGCTGCGATTCTGTGCACGAAGCGCACGTTTTGTGCCACAACTGAGAACAAGCGGCGATTCTGTGCACGAAACGCGCGTTTTGTTTCAAAACTGAGCAAAGGCTTCGACTCTGTGCACGAAACGCATGTTTTGAGCCAAAACTGAGCAAATGCGGCGATTTTGTGCACGAAACACACGTTTTGTGCCTAAACTGAGCAAAAGCGGCGATTCTGTGCACGAAAAGCACGTTTTGTGCCAAATGGAGCCATTCGGGGCGTGAAACACGCGGTTTGTGCTGAAACTGGGCAAAAGCAGCGATTCTGTGCACGAAACGCACGTTTTGTGAGAAAACAAAGCAAAAGCGGCGATTCTGTGCACTAAACGCACGTTTTGTGCCAATAATGTGCAAAAGCGGCGATTCTGTGCACGAAACGCACGTTTTGTACCGATACTGAGCAAAAGCAGCGATTCTGTGCCAAAACTGAGCAAAAGCGGTGATTCTGTGCACGAAACGCGGTTTTTGTGCCAAAACTGAGCAGAAGCGGCGATTCTGTGCACGAAACGCGGGATTCGTGACAAAACAGAGCAAAAGCGGCGATTCTGAGCACGAAACGACCGTTTTGTGAAAAAACCGAGCCAAAGCGGTGATTCTGTGCACGAAACGCGGGTTTTGTGCCAAAACTGAGCAAAAGCGGTGATTCTGTGCAGGAAACGCGCGTTTTGTGCCAAAACTAATCAGAAGCGGCGATTCTGTGCACGAAACGCGGGATTCGTGCCAAAACTGAGCAAAAGCGGCGATTCTGAGCACGAAACGCCCGTTTTGTGCCAAAACTGAGCCAAAGCCAAACCTGGCCATCTCTACGAGCGTTCGGTTTCTTCGCTCCGCTACTCCATTTTGTACCGGGTTGTATGGGATTGTCAATCTTCGAGTTATTCCGTTCTTCTTCAGATAATTTTCGAAGTCGTGACTAGTGAACTCTTTTCCGTTATCGGACTGCAAACATTTGACGCTCGTTCCCTTTTGCTTTTCGACGAATGCAATGTATTCCATTGTCGCCTTCAATGCCTGTGATTTGGCGTTCAAAAAACGTACCTCGCACCACCTAGATTTGTCGTCAATGAATTCTATGAAATACTTCGCACGACCGAGCGATTCGACACGCATGGGTCCGCATAGATCAGTGTGAATTATATCCAATACATTTGTCGACCTGTTGGAACTTTTAGGAAACGGGTTTCGTGTCATTTTTCCCGCCGCGCAAATGTTACAATTTAATTCGCGAATTGTTTCTCCGTGTTTAATACCGAGTACTGCGCCGCTGCGCCTAGCGTCTAAAATATCTTTTACATTAACGTGGCCCATTCGCCGGTGCCATAAATCGAGCGCATCATTAGGCTTTGACACGTTCGCGGCATTACATGAATCCGCACAGTACTCGCATATATAATATAAATCGCCGATTCGCTCCGCGCAAAGCTTCGCATCGCCGTTCGCGGCTAATACGAGTGACCTATCGTTTTTGAAATGAACTTCTAGTCCTTTATCGGTTATTTTGCTCACGGACAGTAAATTTGTTCTGTGTTCGGGCGCGTGCAATGCGTCACCGAGAAAAATATTCTTTCGTTCGCCGAATACGTTGGCTTCTAAATAAACCGTTCCCGTAGCAGTAATTTCGGTCGACGAATTGTTAGCTAAATTCAGAACAGCCCGATCTGTATTTACCTACTTCGCTGAAACAATTTAATTCGCGACACAAATGCGATGTGGCGCCACTATCGAGACACCATTTTTGATCGCCTTTTCGATCGCGATCGATCGAGTCGATACGCGACGCGACGGTGGTATTTAGACACACATTTTCAGCACATCTCGCGGATTCTCTATTGTTTGCTTTCGCCCGGCACTCGTTCGCGAAATGACCTACTCGGTTGCACTTATGGCATCGAATTACCGATTTGTTTTGTCGCTTAAAATTTGAATTTCCGCTTTTATTGGGCACTTCGCCTCGTTCCCGCCAATCGCGCGTGTTTACATGTTTCTTCGCAATCATGGCGTCCGACGAAGACGCCGCCGCACGTATTTCGCTCTTTCGCGCGTCACTTTCTTCCGTAATTTTTATACGCAGGGCCTCGGGATTCGGTAACTGATCGCGCGACTCAATTGCACATCGAAAGTTCTCGAAACTCGCGGGTAAAATGTATAGCAGCATGATTGCTAATAGGTCGGGATAGACATTTACGTCCATGTCAGCTAATTTATCGACGGTATCGAAAAAATTATTTAGATGCTCACGCACGTCGCTGTTGTCCGCCATCTTTTGTAGCGTCAGCTTCTTCAACAGCGTAGCTTTTCTGGCCGGTCCCGTTGATTGATGAATTGCTTGTAGCTTCAGCCGTATTTGGTTCGACGTCTCGCAATTTTTAATTTGCTTCAGCTCGCTCGGGCTGATAGACAAAATAAGGTCAGACATAGCCTTGCCGTCGTTCCTTGTCCATTCGTCCATTTCGCCAGCAGCCGCGTTCGCCGCTTCTGGTTTAGCGATCGTCGCGTTCGCATAACCCCACAAATCGTCCCGTATGAGGATTGCTTTCATTTGAAGCTTCCACGTATCATAATTGTTTTTGTTTAATAGTTCGATTCTCACTGCTCCCTGTACACTCATTGTCGTTCTACGCGTGGACCGTTACATCACTCACGAGAAGAAAGAAAAACAAATTTAATGTTTCGAACACTGTTTAATCGCGTATACTTCTGGGCCCATAACCTGTTAGGATTAAGGGTATCGCGGGAGAGTAATCAAGAGAGTCTCGATGAAACACAATATATTTAGGTGATAGAAACATAAGATATACATAAGTGCATGCAGACACGCGGTTAGACGCAATCTGTGCGGAGACCGATCGACTCGCTACCAACGTACGACGAAACGCGGCAATCGTGCCAACGTAAAATACGACGAGGTGATCGCGTTCGGTGATTGGAACTGCCGTTGTACCAACGAGAATTCGTATTGGTTTATTAACAAAATCTGATTGTGAGATTCTAGAAAAACGAAAAATATCTTTTACAGAGAAAGAAGATTCCTTTCAGTCTAGGTTAAATAAATTATGCACTTTTATGAATAATATGACGTCAGATACTGTTTGTTTACTGCCTACTTGTCGTATGTGTGATGTTTTGAATGCTGCAATGTTAGATCGTATTTCTTCGAAAGAAATATTATTACTTGCTGAAGATACGATCGATTGTAGTTCATATGTAAAAAAGAAAATACTAAAGGTATTGGAAAATAATGATGAGGATAATTCTAAAACAGCTGGGCTATCAAAACGTATAATTTTAAAAATTGGAGCAAAAGTTATGATAAGACGTAATATTGACGCCAGTTTGGGTCTTGTAAATGGTACAATTGCTACAGTGATTTCAATTGTACAAGATATGTCTACTACTTATGAAGAAAAGATCAAACTGCTTTTGCCATCTGGCTTAGAATATTTTATTGAAAGAGTAAGTGTTCAATTTGAGGTAACCGATAGAGCATATGTTATCAGAAAACAATTTCCATTGTCTCTGAGTTATGGAATTACTGTTCATAAAAGCCAAGGATTGAGCTTACAGAATGCTATTATGGACATAGGTAATTCTGTATTTAGTCACGGCCAAACTTATGTTGCATTGTCAAGAGTAACGTCGTTAGATAGATTGCACTTAATTAATTTCGATCCTTCATCTATTACCACTAATGAAGAAGCTATTGTTGAATATAATCGATTAAGACAAATGTACAAACCACAAACAGGAGTAATTCCTGTTTTACAAGAAAAATATCGTAAAATTAGAGATGTCTTATGGGCTTTACCAACAGTAATTAATTCTGTTCAAGAGCCATGTGAAAAGGTTAAAACAATTACAACTTGGAATATGCACAGTTTGCAAAATAAGGATGGGGTTTCCTCTTATGCAAATGCAATGATGCAATGTTTGTTACATTTTGCAGTTGTTAGAAAACAGATATTTAAATGTGATAAATTAAACATTTTAAGCGTATTAATACAACAATATGAACGTAAATTACCTGATTTAAATACATATGCAATACGGCAATGTTTAGGGAAAAATTTCTCCAAAAACCTTAAACGAGATACATCCCAATTTTTTATAGCTCTTTGTGAAAAGTACGATTATATTCAAAGTTTAGTTGAACATCAAGTTTCTACAATTAAACGATGCAACAGTTGTCATTATACAAAGACTACTGTTCTCCATAATATACTTCTTTCAATACCGATAAATAAAAAAAATAAAAAAAGTTATGATTTAAATGAGTTATTAAATACAAAGTTCTTTCATTGGTTGCACTTGCACAATGAATCATGTGAAAAGTGTACAGAAAACGATATATTGATTAAAAGTGAATTTATAATGACTAGAAATATTATTGTTATTCAGTTAATATCAGTTGAAGACAATATATCAGGAAAAACACAGTTTTCTTTGCGAGCTGTTCCAACAACTAAAGTTATTATACTTGGACAAATATACAAAGTAATGAGTGCTGTGTTTCATCATGGTTCATGCATTAAAGAAGGTCATTATACGTGTATATGCAGAGAAGGAATGTCCAATACTTGGATAGAAGCTAATGATGCGGAAATTAGGAAAACGCAATGGCCTAGAAGTGCTAAAAATATATATATTATTTTCCTGCAGAAAATTGATAAAAATTAAATATCTTTACGGAATTCTTGTTTTTCTAACTATACGGGACATACACAATTTCTATAATTACAATTCTCATTTTTTAAAAAATTCGCAGAATTAATAAAGTCACATTTCATATTTGTAATTTTTCTACATTATGGTAAAACGAAGTTCGACTTCATCTGCACAAACCACACTTTTATGTATATTTCTTTTTTCTACATAATAAGACAACATAGAATATTGCAAGCCATATCCAATGTTTTTGTATTATAATGTTGCAAAGTAAAAAACAAAAATGTTATCACATATAGTTATACATTTATTGAAGTGGGCCATCGTACTTCAACTATATCTTTAAAATTACGATGGGGTGGTGGCGGGCTCTCTATAAGAAAATCTAATTTACATGTACTATTTTCCTATGAAAATCTGTTCCTTTACCGTGCAGTATAAAAAAATTTTTGGAAAAAAAAATACAACCGACTTCGGAATGCACTAAAAAGGACGAAATAATTTAAATCTATATTCCGGAGACGGCGCAAAATTAAAAATTGTGTAAATGAAGGATGTTGTTAATGTGAAAATATGTAAAAGGATTAAAGAATTTTAACAATTTCCAATGTAGAAAATTTTTAATTTTGCGACGTCTCCGAAATATAGATTTAAATTATTTCGTCCTTTTTAGTGCATTCCGAAGTCGGTTGTATTTTTTTTTCCAAAAATTTTTTTATTTCACATTTTTAGTGGCGATTGGAGCATTCCTTGAAAAGTTCAACTAAGGGATGGGAAGAGAAGGGCAGGGAAGGGCAGGGTAGTGAAGGGAAGTGCAGGGAATATTGCAAATGGGATCATCGTGGAAACATCTCCGGTCGCAAAATGTAATACTAGGCTTCATCGATATCAGGCCGAATATACGTGAAATAGCACGTTTTTTGCGATAAAAGCGGAAAAAATGTAGAAATCCGAACCGGGTTTTTTTACGGGACCAACTGTTGGTCATACTCTATAAGATGCTAAAGGTTTCGTTCCGATTGGTCCATCCATCTTGGAGTAATCGATGACCATACACAACGCGGACGAAATCGTACGCTTTTTTGCAATAAAAAGGTGGCAAGCGGTGTTGAAATGCAAAATTTTTTTTTACGGGACCAACTGGGAGTCATAACCTACAAGATGCAAAAGGTTTGGTTCCGATTGGTCCATCCATCTCGGCGTAATCGGTGCACATACATAAAAAAAAAAAAAATATATACATACATGTCGAATTGAGTAACCTCCTTCTTTTTCGAAGTCGGTTAAAAAGACGCCAACTCCATGTTTGTACAATTGTGGTATAATCTGCACCACATCTGTACCATAATCTGTATCTTTATATAATAAAAATAATGAAAATTTACTTTACAGAAAAACCGAACAAATAGCTTCATGTATTTCTATAATATACATTATATTTTTGCAATATTACAATACTGTAAAATATAAACGATGAAAATTTATCACAAATACTTATGCATTTATGGAAGAGAACCGTCGTATTATCACTATTTTCAAATACGACGGTGGTGGTGGCGGGCTCTCTTCCAAAAAATGTAATGTACATGTGAACAATCAGTTTACAATGTTACGTCCCCCCTTGGGGTGGTTGTTCTACCTCTAATTCTTATCGGGGTTCTGCCGATTGAAGCGCTGAAGCGCACCTTGACTCACCTTGCGGGAGGTTATGGGTATAAGATAGGTTTCAGTAATTCTTAGACAGGCGGATGAGGGCAAACAATCTGATATATTCTGTGTATTATATTATATTACATACCCTTCGCTGGTTCTGCGTCGCTTCTTGTAATCCACACTTCAACCGTCACTCACGCTATTAGGTCTCGATTCTCTCTACTATGCGGAACGGGGTTACACTCCAAACTCGCGTTTCGCGGACGGGCAGCACCACGTCTTTAGCTCGCGTAATCAAGGAACTGGCGTACTAGCGTCGCGCCGATACTTATACTCCCCGAGGGGAGTAGGTCACGCTTGCCGGTTACGACAACCTGCTGTCAAAGGGTTTTCGCCATCGCATTCCGCGAGTCCCCTGATTTCATGTTACCGAGGCGAAAATGCTGATGCTTCGCGGATTCCAGAGCGAGACCTACTTTGGAATAGCGAAGGACGAAAATTGAGGTTATTGTTAGGGACGTAACAACAACACTGCAAAATAGAAACGTTCTAAAATTATCACAAATAGTCATGCATTTATACCAGAGAACCGTCGTATTTTCACGATTTTAAAATACGACGGGGATGGTGGTGGGCTCTCTTCGAGAAAATGTAATTTACATGTCAACAATAAGTATCGTTTCCCTTGGAAGTTCTGGGGTAAGTGCCATGCCGTCTCTCATAGTCCTTCACGAGATTCAACATCTTTTCCACTTCGTGGCCAGAACCTTGTAGGAAACTCTTAACACAATACATGTGTTATGCAGCACCATAACGACGGTTAAGTGGCTACACACACCTACTTTGGAAATTGTACGACTGCACTCTCTATCACCTATTCATAATGAAAATCCGCGACTCTTTCAATTCGTCGCGGCTGGAGTGTCAGGTATCCCCGGTCCTAAGTCCGATGAGAGACATACAGTTCCGACATCGGCACCTACAGTATGTACATACATACCTGTACAAATCAGGTCAACATCCCAGATGCATTTACCTTGCCACGGTTCTTGCTTCCAAATGTCGTAACACTAACATGCATTTATTACTGTACTGCATAAAATAAATGTACTACAAAAAAGAGTGATATCCTAGAAAAATACTTATTGAAAAAAGCACAAAAAGGCGCCAAGTGCACGCTTCCTAAAATTAAGATATAATCTATACAAAGAAATGTGTAACACAAAGATTATTTTATCTTTATGAAAACATTTACTTTACAAAAATACCGTACTATGAAATTGGTGTATTTCTCTCAATTCTTTATATATGTATTCATATTCTGTCTATAACAGAGATGATATCACAAAATAGCGCCAAGCAAACAATTTGTTCTCCAACAAATTGTATCCGTAAACAGAGATTTTTAACTTTTATCTAATTGGTACAATATCGGCGACTGTCCCCCGAATGTTCTTTCTTCAGAGAAAGTATGTTAGCGACAAGATATTTTTAAGGGTCGCCAAAGGCAATTAGCCTGACGCTATTTTGCTTTCGAGGGATTTATGATAGGGATTCAGCCTTCGATGGCCAGATCCTTAAAGAACTACGTCTTTATTCTGTATAGCAATGCAACGTCGGGTTGCTTGCCTTTCCTAAACATTGTCATGCTTCCTTTCAAACAATGAATCGTATGGCACCCGATAGCTACGTGACTTCGGGTCACCAGCCATCGTCGGGCGCCTGGATTGCCATTCTTACAACCATTCTCTTAGGCCACGCGAAGGCTGAATCCCTATCATAAATCCCTCGAAAGCAAAATAGCGTCAGGCTAATTGCCTTTGGCGACCCTTAAAAATATGTTGTCGCTAACATACTTTCTCTGAAGAAAGAACATTCGGGGGACAATCGCCGATATTGTACCAATTAGATAAAAGTTAAAAATCTCTGTTTACGGATACAATTTGTTGGAGAACAAATTGTTTGCTTGGCGCTGTTTTGTGATATCATCTCTTTTATAGACAGAATATGAATACATATATAAAGAATTGAGAGAAATACACCAATTTCATAGTACGGTATTTTTGTAAAGTAAATGTTTTCATAAAGATAAAATAATCTTTGTGTTACACATTTTGTTCAAAATTGTAACGGCGGTTTGTGCTCGTGCGCCGAGGACGACCAAATCGCCGACTTCTCCAGAAAAACTTCAAGCGGCACCCGTCGCCGAAATCAACAATCGACGGTTTTTGCATGTTTGTGAGTCTCCCGTACGACTCTTCAACCGTCGCTTGTTGATTTCGGCGAAACGTTCGTTACAGATTTACCCGTCGCGTTGCCGGTTAGGCCTCGTCCCAAACCGTTTGGCGGACGAATCCGCCAACCAGCGATCTCCCGAATTTCGAAATTCCCTTCCCGAGGGTCTCCCCCGCGGAGATAAATACGCGAGCGTCCGCCGTCGTTAATTATTATCCGTTACCGTAGCTAGCAGTAAACGAGAAAAACACCATTCCGTGAGCGACAGTTTCAATTGCTGAACTTTGCGTGAAATCCAAATCGCGATTTCCCGATAGGTGCAAGCGTCGAGCGTCGTTGTGTCTTCTTTCCGTTCTTTTCTGTTTTTTCGTTATCTGTGCTTGTAATCGTCCGCGTCGCGAGGAAGATCGTCCGTTTGTACATCAAGATTGTCCGTTGTTTTTCTGCTCTTGTAATTCGTCGCCTCGTTAAATAAACTGTATTCGTCGTCACCTCGAACTCCAGTGGTTTTTCTTTCGGGTCCGCCCCCGTATTCGCGCGCACGCCCATCGCTGGGCGAAATCAGCGAAAACGAGTTTGGACTCGCGACTCTATTCGCGAAATCCGAAACATATTGGTCCTTCGAGCCAGATTGTGCGCGAACGGGAGTGTTTCCTAACAAATTCGTGGACGACATTCTTGCACTATGTCTGAAACGTTGACGAAGCAGGCGATGCACCAGCGGACCATCACCCGAGCCCTGGAAAACTTCCGGAAAATCGGAAAGGCCAACCTGACGGCAGCGAAGGTTCGATCCCGGCTGGCGCTCCTGGAGAAAGCTTGGGCGGAGTTCAAGGAGGGGCACGTCACCTTGCTGATCACCACATCCCCCTCAGCCAGAGCCAACCTGGCCTACTTCGCGGAGGACACCTTGGACACCGTGGAGGACGCCTATCTCGTTGCGAAGGACTTCATGGTCGACTGTTTGGAGGAATTGGAGCCCCCCGTAAGTCCCAGCAATGCGTCATTCTCTTCCGGACATGCGAATTCTGCCGCTTCCGGCGTGTCTCTTGCGCGACTCCCACCTATTCAGCTACCTCCGTACGACGGAAATTACGACGAGTGGGAGTCATTCCGCGATCGTTTTAAAGCGTTGATTCTGTCGAATCCCGATCTAAACGATTTTTCGCGCATGCATTATCTCGTAACGTCGCTTAAAGGCCGCGCGCTCGACGCGATCCGCGACATTCCGGTGACCGCTGATAATCTGAAACCTGCGTGGCAAGCGCTCACTTCACGATTCGAAAATAAGCGCCGGTTAATTCATTTGCATTTCTCCACGTTGCTCGGTCTATCACCTGTAAAGCGAGAGTCCCCGAGCGATCTTCAAGCGTTGATCGACCGCGCGTCCGTCGCCGTTTCTTCGTTAAAAAATCTAGGGCGAACACCGGCCGATTTATGGAACGATATCTTAGTTCACATTATTTCACACAAATTCGATGCGACCACGTTGAAAGCGTGGACTCTCGCTACCAACAATTCCGACCCTCCCCCCACCTACGACGATCTTTGTAAATTTCTGTCAACACGCGTTCGCGCTCTTGAGGAGCTCGCGTCGGAATCCACACCCGCGATTCCAGCTCCTCCCTCTATTCCGCGTCGTGTCCATAATGCGACATCGACCCCCTCCGCGACGTCCGCGTGCCCCTTGTGTCAGTCCCGCCATCAGCTAACCGTTTGTCCGGTTTACCTCTCGAAAGGTCCTTCCCAGCGTCGCGACATCGTGCGAAGATTTAAACGCTGTTTCAATTGTCTCTCGCAAGGCCATGCCGTTCCAGCGTGCCGCAGCCGTTTCGTGTGTCGATTATGTCAACATAAACATCATGCGTCACTTCACGACGACTCGAGCTCGAGCCCGAGTTCTGACAGTTCGCCGACAACAACAAGCACATCGGTTCCCACGAGCGCGTCAAACCAATACATAACGACGCTGTTAGCTGCGACATCCCGATGCGTTGCAACGCGGGTCTTACTCGCTACCGCGTGGGTCAAAATTCGCGTTCCATCCGGTCGATCCGCGATCGTGAGAGCGTTGCTGGACCAGGGGTCAGAGGTCTCATTTATTACCGATCGCGTCGTTCAATCATTGCAAGCCAAACGCCTTTCGACTCGGACTGCAATTTCCTCGGTCGGTGACGTCCCGATTGGTACGGTGAAACACGCTGCATCCATCGTTATCTCCCCGCGTCATTCTACGAGACCTTTCTATTCTACGACGGCGTTGATTTTACAGTCATTAACGGCCTACCTACCCCCCTGTACGTGGGATTCGGCGGCTCTCGACCACCTCGTCGATCTTTCATGGGCGGACTCAGATCCGACGAGCTCTCATCCCATTGATCTTCTCATTGGAGCCGACCTCTATAGTAGCGTGATCCTCGACGGAGTGCGCAAAGGTGAAATCGGGCAACCTATTGCTCAAAATTCCATCTTCGGATGGATCATTTCGGGTCCTCTAGACTGCCCGTCGGGCAATGACCGCAATCTTTCCCGCGATACTCCGACGCATTCTTCGAGTCATCGCGTCTCCGCGTTTCATTGCACGCCTTCTTCATCCTTGGCGGACGAACTTCGCCGATTCTGGGAAATCGAGGAGCTTCCTCAGCAGCCGATGCTTACCCCATCCGAACGACAATGCGAGGAGCATTTTTGCGAAACTCATTCTCGCGCCCCTGATGGGCGCTACGTAGTGCGACTTCCCTTCCGACGCGATTCCCCCGTGGATCTTGGAGAGTCGCGATGCGTGGCGGGAAAAATTCTCCACTCACTCCTCCGAACTTTTCGGCACAAACCCTCCCTCGCCATGGAATACCGGGAGTTCATGCGAGAATACGAACACCTCGGCCATATGCAACTCGCTTCAGTAAGCCCGTCTTCCGTTGCTCAGCGCGTTCTTATTCCCCACCACCCCGTATTTCGCGCGGGAAGCGCTACAACTCGTCTGCGCGTCGTTTTCAACGCCTCCAGCCCCACGTCCAACGGATTGTCTTTGAACGATCATTTGCTCTCGGGTCCCAAACTTCAAACGGATTTATCCGCCGTTGTGCTGCAATGGCGTCATTTCAAATACGTTTACTCCGCCGATATCGCAAAAATGTACAGGCAAATTCGCGTGGATCCTCGAGACGTCGATTACCAACGCATCCTATGGCAACCCTCGGCTTTCGAATCCGCACGCGAATATCAACTCCTCACCGTTACTTACGGCATGACGTGCGCTCCCTTCCTCGCCCTTCGTGTTCTCCATCGACTCGCCGAAGATGAAGGGGCGAATTTTCCTCTCGCGGTTCCGATCCTCCGCGACCGAATCTACGTCGATGATGTGCTCTTCGGAGGTGACGACCTTGAGTCTACCCGGCAATCTCGCGATGCGCTCATCGGTCTCCTCCAACGCGGCCGCTTCGAACTCCGAAAATGGGCAAGCAATTCCCCGGCTTTGCTCTCGGACATCGACCCGTCCAACCACGGGTTAGCTTGCACGAAACATCTGACGATCGACGAAAGCGTCAAGGTCTTGGGAATTGGGTGGACTCCTGCCCTTGACGCGTTTCAAATTCAAATCTCCCTTCCCGACGAGACGCCTCGGACAAAACGCGCTATTCTTTCGATGATCGCGAAACTCTATGACCCTTTAGGGTGGGTCACCCCGGTAACTATTTCAGCCAAAATTTTCATGCAACATTTATGGCGCCTCCACCTTGAGTGGGACGACCGTCTCCCGGATTCTTCCGCTTCCCAATGGGAAGCTCTTTTCTCTGGTCTGTCGAGTCTGCGCGACATTTCCGTTCCGCGGTGGACTGGGCTAAGTCCCGAAACTACGCGTATTGAAATCCACGGCTTCGCTGACGCGTCCACTCTCGCGTACGCCGCAGTCGTTTACTTGCGCGTCCTTTCTGCATCTGGCGACTGTGTCGTCTCTTTACTCGCGGGAAAATCCAAAGTCGCGCCCATCAAACCGCTTACAATACCACGCCTTGAGCTTTCCGCCGCAGTGCTCCTTGCTCGTTTGGTCAATTTCGTGCGCCCGTCCCTCGGCGCACGGACATGTTCTGTCTACTGCTGGACAGACTCAACGATTGTTCTCGCGTGGCTCCGCGATCATCCATCTCGCTGGAAAACATTCGTCGCTAATCGCGTTCTAGATATTCAAAATCGCCTCCCCGATGCCGAGTGGAGACACGTTCCTACGGCCGAGAATCCCGCCGATTGTGCTTCCCGCGGCGTACCCGGCGAAACCTTCAGCGACCAAACCCTTTGGTGGAAGGGCCCCGTTTGGTTGCATTCGCCGATGACCGACTGGCCTCGCGAGGTTCCGGGCTCGCCACCAGACGCCGTGCTCGAGAAAAATTTAACTTCGCATCACGTTCCGCAGCCTCCCCCTCGGTGGGACTTGTCCGAGCAATTCTCTTCATGGCCAAAACTCATTCGTGTCACCGCCTACATTCTTCGATTCGTCCGAAATTGTCGTGACCCTTCTCCCTCCCCGGCTCCTGTCAGGCCGGTGCCAAGGGCGCTTCGACCGTCCGACTGTTCGACGTCCCGACAATTCTGGATTAAAACGATCCAATCGGAACTATTCTCGCCCGAACTTCAGGCGCTGTCCGCGAGGAAACCCATAGCCACAACGAGCGCCCTCCGGGCGCTTCTTCCGTTCCTGGACGCTGACGGGGTCTTGCGCGTGGGAGGGCAGCTCAAACATGCCCCCGTCCCCTTTCCCGTTCAGCAACCAATCCTACTGGGTCCTCACCCGCTCGTCGAACTCATCATTCGTCAAACGCATCTACGCGCGTTACACGCCGGATTGCAACTGACCCTCGCCATTCTTCGCCGCGATTTTTGGATACTGCGTGCACGTCCCCTCGTTAAACGCGTCATTCACGCTTGTGTCGTCTGTGTCCGCGAACGCGCCGCACCCGCGGAGCAGCTCATGGGAGATCTGCCTCGGATCCGAGTCACGTCGTCCCTCCGGAGTTTCGTGCATTGTGGCGTCGATTACGCTGGTCCCGTCCAGGTTCGCGCCTCCGCCGGACGAGGCATTTCCTCTCGCAAGGCTTACATTTCCCTATTCATTTGCCTCACAACTCGAGCGATTCATCTGGAACTCGTCGGCGATTGCTCCACACCCGCGTTCATAAATGCCTTTTCTCGATTTTGTTCTCGCCGGGGATTACCGCAATCCGTATACTCCGACAACGGAACGACCTTCGTCGGAGCTGACCGGGAACTCTCTCGCGCGTTTCGCTCCGCGCTCCAAGATCCCGATCTCCAGAATTCCACGGCGTGCGACAAGGTATCCTGGCATTTTATACCCCCATCCGCCCCCCACTTCGGTGGTCTGTGGGAAGCCGGTGTACGCAGCGTGAAACACCATCTTCACCGGGTGCTGAAAAATTTTACCCTTACTTTCGAGGAATTCACTACGCTGCTTGGGCCGAGTCGAAGCGTGTTTGAATTCGCGACCGCTTGCTCCTCTAACAGATTCGCTAAATGACCTCGAGCCTCTTACCCCCGGTCATTTTCTGATCGGTTCCGCTCTCACCACCGCTCCGGATCCCTCTGTGTTAGATATCCACGAAAATCGATTGTCGCGCTGGCAGCTCGTCCAGCATTTGTCCGAACGCCTTTGGAAACGGTGGCAAACCGATTACATTAACACGTTACAGCAACGCACGCGGTGGCAAAAAGCCCGACCATCGATCACAATCGGACAGCTCGTTCTATTGCGCAATTCGAATCTTCCGCCCTGTAAATGGGAACTCGGCCGCGTTACGAAGCTGCACGCCGGTACGGACGGCCTCGCGCGCGTCGTCACGGTGAAAACCGCGACCTCAGAGTTTAAACGACCCCTCGCTCAACTCTGCGTCTTACCGGTGGCAAGCGAATCGCCCCCTGAATCAATGTAACCTACTGCGTGCGAACTTGTATTTTGTCCAGTTCTTTCCTTCGTCCCGCTGCCCGTTTCTTTTCTCTTTGCGTTGCGACTTCCGTCAAGGCGGGCGGCGTCTCATTGTCAGTTCCCTACACTCCAGGCTTCCCGTCCCCCGCACCCCCTTAGTTCTAAGTCTATGCGCTCTTTATCATTGTTGCGTTTCACATTTCGAAACTAACGTTTCAAGGCGGGCGGTATGTTCAAAATTGTAACGGCGGTTTGTGCTCGTGCGCCGAGGACGACCAAACCGCCGACTTCTCCAGAAAAACTTCAAGCGGCACCCGTCGCCGAAATCAACAATCGACGGTTTTTGCATGTTTGTGAGTCTCCCGCACGACTCTTCAACCGTCGCTTGTTGATTTCGGCGAAACGTTCGTTACAGATTTACCCGTCGCGTTGCCGGTTAGGCCTCGTCCCAAACCGTTTGGCGGACGAATCCGCCAACCAGCGATCTCCCGAATTTCGAAATTCCCTTCCCGAGGGTCTCCCCCGCGGAGATAAATACGCGAGCGTCCGCCGTCGTTAATTATTATCCGTTACCGTAGCTAGCAGTAAACGAGAAAAACACCATTCCGTGAGCGACAGTTTCAATTGCCGAACTTTGCGTGAAATCCAAATCGCGATTTCCCGATAGGTGCAAGCGTCGAGCGTCGTTGTGTCTTCTTTCCGTTCTTTTCTGTTTTTTCGTTATCTGTGCTTGTAATCGTCCGCGTCGCGAGGAAGATCGTCCGTTTGTACATCAAGATTGTCCGTTGTTTTTCTGCTCTTGTAATTCGTCGCCTCGTTAAATAAACTGTATTCGTCGTCACCTCGAACTCCAGTGGTTTTTCTTTCGGGTCCGCCCCCGTATTCGCTCGCACGCCCATCGCTGGGCGAAATCAGCAAAAACGAGTTTGGACTCGCGACTCTATTCGCGAAATCCGAAACACATTTCTTTGTATAGATTATATCTTAATTTTAGGAAGCGTGCACTTGGCCCCTTTTTGTACTTTTTTCAATAAGTATTTTTCTAGGATGGGAAAGACGCGAGCTATGGTTTAGCAAAAGATACAGAGTAACGAAAGACAAAGGCTTATAATAGGGACTACTAATGAGCCGATACAATTCGCCGGCATTGCCGTAGGCACACACATTTGCAGGAACTGGAGATTGACAATAACTTATAGGGACAAGAGCTAGGAAAATGAAAACGCCGGCGGCATCAATTTTGCGCATATTATGGAGCGTTTGTGCTTGCGGCTCATTAGAGTTAACGACGTATACAAACGAGTAGACACTTATTAAAAGCTGCAAGTCAATGATAAAATGGTGCTAAGTCAATGATTAAAATTAAAATTAAGATTAAAATCATGGTGAGTCAATAATTAAAATAAATAAGTATGGCGCCTACCCTCACCGCCATACTATAATAAAACATTGGTATAATTAAAACATATTTAATGGCAGATTACATTGATTAGCCATAATCAATAAATTCGTTATACATTTCAATTGAGCTACGCAAAGCTATCATTGATATCGTGATCCAATCCGAGCGTTTTATTCCTAATCTGGTAAGCTCATCTTTTGTAGTCGCTGAGAGTGCACCTCTAGAACCGACCACTATCGCCACTATTCTAACTCTGCTCTGGCTAAGCATATTCCTGACCGCTGGCATAATTCTTGCGTACTTCTGGATTTTCTCATCATGCGCCTGTCTTAGGAATTGTCCTTTCTCGTACCGGCCTGTAACATCGAGCACGAGAGCGCCGTCCTCATTCGCGTTAACGACGAGGTCGGGTTTGAATAATTCCCCTGACGACTTGATGGATGGTTCGTCTAGCACCTCGTATTTTTGGCTAAGGCGCTCCTTTATGAGATCTTTGATCTCATTATGCCTCCGTATCCTGGCAGGCTTTGTAACGATACAGAGCCCCAGTATGTGGCCTAGAGTCTCCCTTTCACTGCTACTGCGACAGCATCTAACATCAAGGTTAGGTGTATATCGACTCAATGTTGTGCGGTTGCCCGCTGTGTTGGTTAGGAGTCGAATTGCGTCAGCTATTCTAGATGGTAACAGCATGCTGTGTTGTTTGAGCCGAACATTGCTGATTGAATCGTTCTGAAATTCCAATACACCTTGACCTTGCGCGACGTCTTTGGCCCACTCTGTTATGCGGTTCTTTTTTAATCTAGCCTTGTAGTTGTCGACCCCATCTAGCGTGACTGGCCAGTTAAGCCGGAGAGCTGCTGCGTATTTCATTAGCTGATTCTCTCCCGACTCACGCTGCATTACCTCTTTCATCACTGAGTCGCTAGTCGTCAAAGCTTTGAACCATTTCGGAGTGTAGTTATGAACACCTGCTTTTCCACTTCCAGGATACCAAGGCCGACAGATTTCATCGGAGTGTAAATGAATTTGCTTGTAACTGATTGACTGAGGTGCAAAAAAAATTTTTGGAAAAAAAAATACAACCGACTTCGGAATGCACTAAAAAGGACGAAATAATTTAAATTTGTAGCATGTAGAAAAATCTAGAAGGCGCAATCAAGCATGCGAAGCTTCGAGACTGCCGCGCGGCGAGAGACGCGAGGCGCGGAACGCGAATTCGCGAACGTTCGCGCTTAACGACGCGAATGTTGACAGTCGCGGTCGCGGATAGCAACCGTGAGATATAAATTAAGGTCTCTTAGAGGCATTCGGCCTATTTGCCATTCCGGGAGAGAGGACGAGGTAAGACCATCGGCCGCTCTCGGAAAACGGCATAGAGACTCCGGCAGGAGAGTTCGGCGATAATACCTGGACGCCTGCCCGGAGAAGGGAGAGTACGGGGGTCTGTTCCTGGACGCTCGTCCGATGAGGAGAGTTCGGGGATAATACCTGGACGCCCATCGGTCGAGAGAGTACAGAGCTTCCCCTGGACGCCCAAGGTTGTAGAAGGGGAGAGGACAGGAGTTCGTTCCTGGTCGTCTGCTCGACAAGGAGAGTTCGGCGATAATACCTGGACGCCTGTCGAGCAGAAGAGAACAGAGCTTCTCCTGGACATCCCAGTTAGGACTAGGGGGAGGTTATTCCTGGACGCCTGTTCGTATTGGAGAGTACGGCGACAAATACCTGGACGCCAATTCGAACAGGAGAGTACAGAATAACTCTCCTAATCGAAATAGACATTTTTTTTGTATAAAATTTAGAATCAAAAGCAACTTGTAAAAAATGATTTTATATCCGAGAATTATGTTATACCATTCCTGTGAAATTATGTTATCCTTCCTAATCCAAATAAACCTTTGTCTGTCCAGCATATTTTCCTCGATTTCCTTAACCATGGCTACAAATCTGGCGCCCAACGTGGGGCCTCGAACCACGAACAAACCGATACTCCAGGGACCCTCCAACTGTCCACTTCCCAATTTTCCCAGATCCTGGAATCCATCCAACGGACCCAGCCGGTAGAAGGGGGAAGTTTCGCGAAATGCACCGCGCGTTTCGATGGAAATCACAACTATTCTAAAGTTGTTGAATTTATTTCAACAACATCCATCTTCAAGGATATTGAATTCATCTCGGACGAAAATGCTCTTCGGGGACTGCCCTTACTTTTGGAAGGACACGCAGCTACTTGGTGGCGAGGCGTCCAATCCACCATAAGGACATGGAAGGAGGCAACGGAAGCGCTACGTGCCACCTTCGCACCCCGACGACCAGCGTATCAAGTTTACATGGATGTATTCCGCCATTCCCAAGACGCGAAGACTCCAACCGACCTCTTCATTAGTAAGAAAAGAGCCCTTCTTGCAGAACTCCCCGATCTTCCTGAGGAAAACGTCCAAATCGACATGCTGTATGGACTGCTGCGATTCCACGTACGAGAACGAATTCCACGGGAATCAATCACCTCCTTCACGGATCTTGTACGGCGGTCAAGGGAAATTGAAGCTTTGGAGAAGGAAGCCCTGCAGCAAAGTCAAGAAGAGCGTCCTGCAAGAAGAGGACCGGAACACCAGTGGAAGGAACGACCGCGTTGCGGAATATGCCGCAAATTCGGACACGCTACCCTGGCATGCAGACACCGAAAATTTTCCGCACCAAACTCTACAACAAAACCAAATCCCACAGATATAGGCAACAATCTACGACCACCTCTGAAATGCTATGGCTGTGGGAAAATTGGATTTGTTAGAAGCAGATGCCCGGATTGTAACAAAAACACGCCACCAGCCGTCCAAGCTGCGTTCTGCACCATCGGTACCATGGCGGTATCAAGACCACGTCCAACGGTTACCATCAAGATCGTAGGCGAAGAAGGTCATGCCTATCTGGACACCGGAGCAAAATGCTGTGTCGCCAGCCAAAGCTTGTTCAACATACTGAAAAAGAAAGGGTTGACGTTCAAGAGCAGACGCATGCAGAAAAGCATTGGCCGATGGGAATCCACGAGTACAAGAAGTATTGATGACCAAGGTCGATGTAACTCTGCAAGGACGAGTCGTTCCCACGCAGTTTATCGTCCTACCCAACAGCAAGGACGACCGAACACTGCTCGGCATAGATTTCCTGGAGGATGCTGGAATCGTCATCAATACTCCACAACGTAGTTGGCACTTCATCGACGGACCAGATAAGGAATACAATCTTCAAGGCGAAGTCGAAGAAGAAAAAGAAAATACCACCCCGAACATCTTGGTTTCAAACATGAAGATCACTCCTGCCCTGGTTCCAAGCGGTCTGGAAAGTTATCTCGAGGAGGTCGCAGAAGAATTTCCAGCACCACCACCTCCGCTCAGCCCCATTAGAAGCCCGCGAAGAAGAGAAGAACAACGAGAATGGACCAACATCGATACCCTCTTTGAGAAATGTCTACGAACGGCTCGCATGGACATCGCTGCCGTTGACGTAGTAGAAATAAGGGATGATGAGGCGGTGAACATCACGCCCCAAGAGAGGAAGAAGTTCCAAGATCTACTAGCAATAAACAGCGACCTCTTCGGGGACGAGGGACCACCAACGACGGAGGCAATCCATCGAATAAATACGGAAGACCATGCTCCAATTGCGGTTCCGCCTTACCGCTTACCACCCGCAAAGAGAGAGATGCTGCAGAAGGAACTAAAGAAGATGTTGGAATGCGACGTCATCGAAGAATGCGAATCACCCTGGGCTGCTCCAGTCGTCTTGGTACCAAAGAAGAACGGAGGCATCCGTGTGTGTGTCGACTATCGGCGCCTAAACGCTATAACAATTAACGATTCTTATCCACTACCAAGGATTGATGACTTGCTCCATGCAGCGAAGAAAACCAACTACATGTCCGCCCTATATTTGCAGTCGGGGTATTGGCAGATAGGGGTACGGCCTGAAGATCGAGACAAAACAGCGTTTACCACACCTTTTGGTATCTACAGGTTCAAACGCATGCCGTTTGGACTGAAAACTGCACCAGCTACGTTCCAGCGGTTAATGGATCGTCTGAAGGCAAGTCTGGGTGCCCGGAACGTGTTGGTGTATTTAGACGACTTGCTGGTTCTATCAGCGACCTTTGAAGAACACCTAGACGACCTGGAGGCTGTATTCGCCCAACTTCGCAAAATCGGACTTCGAATGAATCGAGAGAAATGCCGTTTTTGCTGCCAAAACATCAGACTTGTTCCTAGTATCGCCGGTTTGTGCCAAATTTTGCCAGTATAGCGGAACCACTCACCCGACTAACACGGAAGAAAGCCACATGGGAATGGGCCCAGCAACAACAACAAGCATTCAATAAATTAAAAGAGGCTCTCACTGACGCACCAATTCTGCAGACTGCCGACGAGACCAAGCCGTATATTCTTCGAACAGACGCAAGCAGCTACGCTATCGGAGCAGTTTTACTCCAGGGGGAGAAACAAGATGAGCACCCGGTAGAATATGCCAGTAGACTACTATCTCCAGCCGAGAGGAATTATTCCACTACGGAGAGAGAGGCTCTCGCCGTGGTTTGGGCAGTAGACAAGTTCAGAGGATACATCGAGGGCGCTGACGTTACAATTGCATCAGATCATCAACCTCTGAAGTGGTTGATGACGTTGAAGTCGCCAAGCGGACGATTAGCACGATGGGCACTACTACTACAACCCTATTGCCCAAAAATTCAGTACATTCCTGGTCGCTGCAACGTGGTTGCAGATATGCTTTCCAGACTCCCAACGGAACCATGGAATAAAGAAGAACGGCTGGACATTAGCACCGTCGTATTAGACTTGCCCAATCGTGGACCTGTCACGACAAGGGAAGAGCAGCTCAAGGACGACGATCTAAAAACCATCATCGAGGACCTGGAATCTACAACTGACGACGACAGAACGAAGCGGTGGACAACACGGGGCTATCTGCTTAACGAGGGGGTACTATATCGGTACGCTCCTAATGCAGATTCTGAAGAAGCACAACTGGTTGTACCAACGCATGAGAGAAAAGACATTCTAAAATCGTATCACGACGATCCGACAGCAGGACATTATGGAATTCAACACACACTACATCGGATAATCCAGCGATACTTCTGGCCTGGAATGGCTCGAGAAATTTCGGAGTACGTACGCTCCTGTATTGAATGCCAACGTTACAAGGTCAGTAACCTAAAACCAGCAGGGTTACTTCAAACACCTGTTATGCAACGAAGATTCGAAGTAATAGCTGTAGACCTTTTTGGACCATTGCCTACGACGAAGAGAGATAACCATTGGATACTGATAATCGAGGACATCGCTTCTAGATGGGTGGAGATATTTCCACTTCAGCAGGCGACAGCAGAAGCCTGTGCAAATGTTCTAATCAATGAAATTTTATTAAGATTTGGTATACCCCGCAGGATTATCAGCGACAATGGTACCCAATTCGTCAGCGGAGTAATGCAGCAGGTTGCCCACTGCCTGGGGATCCAACAAGCGTTCACCCCTGTCTACCACACAGAGGCGAATCCAGTGGAGAGGAAGAACCGAGACCTCAAGGCTCAGCTTGGGATCTATGTTCGAGATGATCACGCTGCTTGGGACGAGCAACTTCCCGCCATTCGTTTTGCCATGAATTCAGCAAAATGCGAATCCACCGGGTTTTCGGCCGCCTATCTTACATTTGGACGAGAGCTACGCACCCCAGATGACACCAACCGAGACCTCAGAGCGATTGTCGAGGAGGAGAGTTTTCTGCCGGAGATCACCCCGAAACTACTCGCTTTAGCTGATACCTTGCGAGTAGCCCAGCAGACGCAGGAGGAACGACAGGACCGTCGGAAGCAGTACGCGGATCAACGGCGACGTGAGGGACCAGAGTATCAACCTGGTGACCTCGTGTGGGTAACCACCCACACCATTAGCAGACGGGAACAGCGGTACTCATCGAAGCTGGCGCCGAGGGGAGATGGACCGTACGTCGTGAAACGACGTAAGGGGACCAGCAGTTACGAGCTGCAAACCAGGGAGGCAGAGCCAGTGGACATCGGGCTGTACCACACCTCAGCACTCAGCCCTTATACCGGGGAACGGGACCAGACACCTGCACCTTTGGTACCCATCCGCAGGCGCGGACGACCTCGAAAGCGGAAGAGGGAAGGAGAAGCCGGACCTAGTTCCAGAGTTGACTTCGACCAGTAGGACCCTGGACCACTCGTCGGGACGACTTCGTGTCCAGAGGGGGAGACTGTAGCATGTAGAAAAATCTAGAAGGCGCAATCAAGCATGCGAAGCTTCGAGACTGCCGCGCGGCGAGAGACGCGAGGCGCGGAACGCGAATTCGCGAACGTTCGCGCTTAACGACGCGAATGTTGACAGTCGCGGTCGCGGATAGCAACCGTGAGATATAAATTAAGGTCTCTTAGAGGCATTCGGCCTATTTGCCATTCCGGGAGAGAGGACGAGGTAAGACCATCGGCCGCTCTCGGAAAACGGCATAGGGACTCCGGCAGGAGAGTTCGGCGATAATACCTGGACGCCTGCCCGGAGAAGGGAGAGTACGAGGGTCTGTTCCTGGACGCTCGTCCGATGAGGAGAGTTCGGAGATAATACCTGGACGCCCATCGGTCGAGAGAGTACAGAGCTTCCCCTGGACGCCCAAGGTTGTAGAAGGGGAGAGGACAGGAGTTCGTTCCTGGTCGTCTGCTCGACAAGGAGAGTTCGGCGATAATACCTGGACGCCTGTCGAGCAGAAGAGAACAGAGCTTCTCCTGGACATCCCAGTTAGGACTAGGGGGAGGTTATTCCTGGACGCCTGATCGTATTGGAGAGTACGGCGACAAATACCTGGACGCCAATTCGAACAGGAGAGTACAGAATAACTCTCCTAATCGAAATAGACATTTTTTTGTATAAAATTTAGAATCAAAAGCAACTTGTAAAAAATGATTTTATATCCGAGAATTATTTTATACCATTCCTGTGAAATTATGTTATCCTTCCTAATCCAAATAAACCTTTGTCTGTCCAGCATATTTTCCTCGATTTCCTTAACCATGGCTACAAATTTATATTTCGGAGACGGCGCAAAATTAAAAATTGTGTAAATGAAGGATGTTGTTAATGTCAAAATATGTAAAAGGATTAAAGAATTTTGACAATTTCCAATGTAGAAAATTTTTAATTTTGCGCCGTCTCCGAAATATAAATTTAAATTATTTCGTCCTTTTTAGTGCATTCCGAAGTCGGTTGTATTTTTTTTTCCAAAAATTTTTTTATTTCACATTTTTTAGTGGCGATTGGAGCATTCCTTGAAAAGTTCAACAAAGGGTTGGGAAGAGAAGGGCAGGGTAGTGAAGGGAAGGGCAGGGAATGTTGCAAATGGGATCATCGTGGAAACATCTCCGGCCGCAAAATGTAATACTAGGCTTCATCGATATCAGGCCGAATATACGTGAAATAGCACGTTTTTTGCGATAAAAGCGGAAAAAATGTAGAAATCCGAACCGGGTTTTTTTACGGGACCAACTGTTGGTCATACTCTATAAGATGCTAAATGTTTCGTTCCGATTGGTCCATCCATCTTGGAGTAATCGATGACCATACACAACGTGGACGAAATGGTACGCTTTTTTGCAATGAAAAGGTGGCAAGCGGTGGTGAAATGCAAAATTTTTTTTTTACGGGACCAACTGGGAGTCATACCCTACAAGATGCAAAAGGTTTGGTTCCGATTGGTCCATTCATCTCGGCGTAATCGGGGCACATACATAAAAAAAAAAAAAAAATATATATTTATACATGTCGAATTGAGTAACCTCCTTTTTCGAAGTCGGTTAAAAATCTCCTTTACATGCGTGCGGATGGTCG
Organism: Stelis phaeoptera; assembly: GCA_943735885.1. Classification (NCBI taxonomy): domain Eukaryota; kingdom Metazoa; phylum Arthropoda; class Insecta; order Hymenoptera; family Megachilidae; genus Stelis; species Stelis phaeoptera. The sequence continues at coordinate 714,718 of CALSEM010000021.1, forward strand.
TGTCAATCATTCTAAGCACTCCTTCACAAGGTGGTTTAACTATGAAACAGTAAGTGTACCTCGGCAACAAGTACGTTCGAAGCATTTCAATTTTCTGCATAGGCCTGATTGGCAATCGCCGCACCCTGCGTATCATGTCATCGTAGGACTTCAGTTCGAAACCACTTATTAGTCCTTGCCATGGGCTGGTTTTGGCACCTAGATAGGTAAAGGCTTCGTCCGGTTCGACAGCTTTGACCGACTGGCCATTTAGCATTAATTTGGGATCCTTAGTGTACCAGGTTTTCCTACCTGCAACAAATTGGAAGGCAGAACATTTATTTATGGACAGCTTCATACCCATCCTACTATGGAATCCATACACTACTTCAAGTTCCCGTTGCGCGGCCACTTCGTCTCCTGCCAGCAGTACCATGTCATCCGCGAACGCAAATGCAGCAACTTCCTCTGAGCCGATTTTAATGCCGCCCTCAGCATCATTAAGCGTCATCAATAGCGGTTCAATGCATAGGTTAAATAGCAGCGGCGCCAGAGGGTCACCCTGCTTTACTCCCCTCCTCATTTCAATAGCGGCATCCCCATCCTGCGCTTTGATTACTGTCGTACAGTTAGTTGACATGTCAACGATGTAGTCGATAACAGATGGTGGCAAGCCCTTACGTTGTAAGGATAATCTGATAGCGGCATGCGGTATGGTGTCAAAGGCTTTTTCGATATCGACTACTATAAACACACCGCCGCAGGTTTTGGCTGCTTCGATCGCCGTATTTAATGCAGTCACATTGGCATAGCAGCCATTAGCTGGTACAAATCCTTTCTGTCGTGGATGCTGTGAGATATACGAGCGCAGGCGAGTGTCCAGCAACCCGGAAAAGACCTTGGCTAACATGGAACTTATTGTCAGTGGAGGCCAGTTTTTTACATCAGCTTTATCCTTGCCAGGCTTAGGTATTAGCACTGTCCGGTTCCTGCGCCACTCATCAGGGCAGTACTCTTTAAGAATTAATAGGTTATAGAAGGCGGCTAGAAGGTCATCAACGCCTTGCCTTCTCAGGTGGTGCTTCTTTATCTGATCAAGACCAGGTGCCGAGGATGAGGGAATTTTCCTAATCTTTTGAGCCACCACGTCTGAGTTGAAAAGCCTAAAATCCGAGCTAGCTTCCATGGAGACATTGGTTTGGATCTGCACGGGTAACTCGGGCCCAGGCTGGCCCCATATTTCATTATTTAGGCGCACTACATCGGCTTTCAGCGGTGGGTCGGTGGCGTCAAATAGTGTTAAGTCATTGCTGACCACCATATCAGCTAAACGTTCAGGGCATTTGTTAAACAGATCTTGGCATCTGGCGAACTGGAACTGGCGCTGCTTGGCTTTGCGCCCCATTTTACGCATTTCGTTGCCCTTTTTTTTAGAGGCGCCTCCACGTCTCCTACCTGGTATTTCACTACTGGGTCTATTTTGAGGCTTCGTTGAGAGCAGCTTATCAGTGATCTCACCAAGTACAGTGTATAGAGGTTCAGTTTGTTGCTCAGGGTCCTCAGCACAGACTTTAATTTGCCTCATAGTTTCTTCCCACCCGGCAGGGGATATAATAGATACTATGGCCTGCTTCAGCCCATCTTTGTACGATCGCTCAGCAGCGCCTTGATTATCGTTGCTGCCTGTGTTAATAGCGATCGCATCCGCAGGCAACGTCCAAGAGCACTGAAACTGGTTGTCATCAAAGTGCGTGCGTTGTGGCTCAGTATCGGATCGCGGCACAACATCCTCAATATCAGATCGCTGCACAATATCCTCGCTGCAGCTCTTTCGCCTAATTCGCGCAGCCACCGTCTCTTGTCGGAGATCTGCTTCGGGGTCTTGAATGGCATAGATTGCGCGATTAGTTTATTTATTTGAGTAGCACTGGGACTATTCCTATACCGCAAATCAAGCTCGATCAAGGTTTGAGTTTCCTCTTCCGTCCACACCGACGAGGATCTATGGCTTGCCCTGCCGCTGCCAGCAATTGCTTGCATCCTTCTCTCGTTCCTCAGGCTAGGATGCTGATGCCGCTCATGCTGAGATAAGCCGCTTTTCGACGAGAACGATTGCTGGCAAGATCCGCATTTGTGCGGTAGAGTCACACTAGTCTGCGGCCCCTTGCAGAGCGCAAAGTGTATGGTTAGTCCATGTACCTTCTCATAAAATTTCTCACAGGACGCGCATTGCCACCGGATGCGTAATTCCTGGTGATTTGCTTCACAATGATCGGCTAATTGCTTGACTTTGGGAAATGCAATGATGCGACCTTCATCTCTACATTTAGGACATTGCAGCCTATCGATTGGCGAGACCTTGATGGTGTGGTCTGTCCGCTCAAGCAGCTTGACACGCCTCCTTGTACGCGTGCTGCTACTATTTGTTTGGTTCCCTTGCCAATTTGCAGGATGGCCCGCGACCTGCGACGTACCAGGAACCACTGTTACGCCACCGGCCTTAAGAGAGTCATAGTTACTCCCGCCGTTTACCCGCGCTTCTTTGAATTTCTTCACGTTGACATTTAGAGCACTGGGCAGAAATCACATTGCGTCATCACCCGTGGGGGCCATCGCAATGCTTTGTCTTAATTAGTCAGTCGGATTCCCCTAGTCCGTGCCAGTTCTGAGCTAAGCGTTGAATGACGGCCGAAGAAGCAACCACGACGGTAAAACCGCCACGGAAGCCTCGCAGCAAGGAAGATCCACGGCAGGCCAAGGCACGGGACCGAGCTCGGATCCCGGGACGCGACCGAAGTCGCCAACCGTTCAACTCGCACAGGCCCGGCACGTCAGCCAGACCCGCTTCCCGACCAAGCCCGACACGCCCCGCTCCTCAGAGCCAATACTTATTCCGAAGTTACGGATCCAATTTGCCGACTTCCCTTACCTACATTAATCTATCGACTAGAGGCTCTTCGCCTTGGAGACCTGCTGCGGATATGGGTACGAACCGGCGCGACAACTCCACGTGGCCCTCTCCTGGATTTTCAAGGTCGGAGGGGAAGATCCAGACACCGCCGCAACTGCGATGCTCTTCGCGTTCCAAACCCTATCTCCCTGCTTGAGGTTTCCAGGGAACTCGAACGCTTATACAGAAAAGAAAACTCTTCCCAGATCTCCCGACGGCGTCTCCAGGTCATTTTGGGTTACCCCGACGAACACTCTTACGAGGGCCCGAATGGTATGCGGTTCCGCTGCCGGGTTCCGGAATTGGAACCGAATTCCCTTTCGCCCGATGGGTGTGTATCTTTCTCAATTTATCCATAATTCCCAACAACAAATAAAACTCGTCATTTGCGTTTATCATATATTTCTCAATTTAACCAAACATCACAACGGCACACACTAAAAACCATAATATCATATTTATCCATCGTTTAACCAAGGTTTTTTTTTCGTGTGTGCGTGTTTTGTTTTGAGTTATGTTTTTATATTGTGTAGAACACCACATCTACATAGGATTTCTCTTAGGACTTAGGATCGACTTACTCGTGTGCAACGGCTGTTCACACGAAACCCTTCTCCACGTCAGTCCTCCAGGGCCTCGCTGGAGTATTTGCTACTACCACCAAGATCCGCACCGACGGCGGCTCCAGGCAGGCTCACGCCCAGACCCTTCTGCGCACACCGCGGCGACCCTCCTACTCGTCAGGGCTTCATGAAGGACTTTTGAAAAAGACCCCAACTTGCCGCTGACGGCGGAGTATAGGCGCGACGCTTGAGCGCCATCCATTTTCAGGGCTAGTTGCTTCGGCAGGTGAGTTGTTACACACTCCTTAGTGGATTCCGACTTCCATGGCCACCGTCCTGCTGCCTTAAGCAACCAACGCCTTTCATGGTATCCCATAAGCGTCGACTTAGGCGCCTTAACTCTGCGTTTAGTTCATCCCACAGCGCCAGTTCTGCTTACCAAAATTGGCGCACTTGGCACTCTGATCCAATCATATTTATCAATCTCGTGGCTTCACTTGATATTTAAGCAAGCCAGAGATCTCACCCATTTAAAGTTTGAGAATAGGTTGAGGTCGTTTTGGCCCCAAGGCCTCCAATCATTCGCTTTACCAGATGAGACTCGCACAGTTTTTATGAACGAGTGCCAGCTATCCTGAGGGAAACATCGGAGGGAACCAGCTGCTAGATGGTTCGATTAGCCTTTCGCCCCTATACCCAGTTCCGACGATCGATTTGCACGTCAGAATCGCTCCGGACCTCCATCACGGTTTCCCTGACTTCGTCCTGACCAGGCATAGTTCACCATCTTTCGGGTCCCAACGTGTACGCTCTGGGTGCGCCTCTTCTCGTAATTGAGAACGAGACGCCCCGGGAGTGCGAGGCATAATCGTAACGATGCCCATCCTCCCTAGGTCGACGCAAAGGACGACTTTCACTTTCATTTCACCTTGAGGTTTATTAAAAATCCCAATGACTCGCGCACATGTTAGACTCCTTGGTCCGTGTTTCAAGACAGGTCCTGAAACTACCCAAAGCAATAGCGTCGCCGACCGGTAATTCGTAGCTTTGGCCAGTCCATGGACTCCACCTGCTAACAGCTGGCCAGGCCCGGGGACGGCGCATAGTCCGTTCATCCGGGTATAAGACCGAGCTTGCGGCGGTCCTGACGCACACACATTCGAAAATGGATTGGTTGCTGCCCGATACCGTTTCGAGTACCGTCGCGCAGTCGCCCGGGAAACCATGGGTCTGTCACGAACGCCCGAAAGCGACACGGACAGGCTCCGCCTCGGACCGTAGACCGACACGCAACGGGTCGCGACGTTCTACTAGGGGAGAAGTGCACGACTACTTCGCAGGAACGTTCGCCGATGATGGTGTGCCCTCCGTTAACGGAACACCTCGAAAGGTTCAGTCCGGGGCATCGCGCACCAACGGGAGCCGGCGTCGTTGACGATGAATCTCCCCATTCGATCTTTTGGGTTTCTCAGGTGTACCCCTGAACGGTTTCACGTACTCTTGAACTCTCTCTTAAAAGTTCTTTTCAACTTTCCTTCACGGTACTTGTTCGCTATCGGTCTCGTGGTCATATTTAGCCTTAGATGGAGTTTACCACCCAGTTAGGGATGCACTCTCAAGCAACCCGACTCAAATGAGAGATCCTCCCGAAACGCATAACCGGTCGCTACGGGCCTGGCACACGAAATAGGGTAAATGGCCCCATTCGAGATGGACTTGGACGCGGTTCGATGACTCGGGATAAACGGATCCTCCTGAGCACTGCATTTCCTAGCGGCGGTACTGTAGGATTCAGTGCTGGGCTAATTCCTGTTCGCTCGCCGCTACTAAGGAAATCCTGGTTAGTTTCTTTTCCTCCGCTTAATAATATGCATAAATTCAGCGGACAATCTCGCCTACACTGAGGTCGTCGTATATATAATTTGTGCGAAAGGGTTAAAGAAGAAGAGGAGAGCGATGTCGTGTTGAGTGTCGGTCACTTTAAACACCCATTTTTCTTCCCTTCTCACTCCTTTCTTCTTCTCCTTTCTCCTTTCGTCTTCCCTTCTCACTCCTTTTCTCCTCTGGTTTAACAATCGTGCACTTTCGGTTTCACACAAACAGAGGGTTAAAATCATTATCGATTTAACCACAATGCAATTTATCCTATATCTCTCTCTGTTGTAAAACAATTTTATCAAATGAAACGAGCACAGGAACGAAGAAATAAAGCAAGGAGAAGGAGAAATAAAGCAAGAAGAAGTAGTAAGAGTTTAATGGGGGAACGACGAAAGCACGTCATGACAGTTAGAACTTGTACGCATACCGAGACCGAAGCAATACGTGGCTGGAACTTGTAAGCTCGACGAGACCGAAGCAATACGCGGGTGGAACTTGTACGCATAACTAGACTGAAGCAATACCCAGCTGGAACTTGTAGGCTTAACGAGACCGAAGCAATACGCGGCTGAAAGTTGAACGCACAACGGGACCGAAGCAGTACGCGGCTCGAACTTGTACGCATAACGAGACCATAGCAATACGCGGCTGGGTTTTGTACGCATAACGAGACCGAAGCAATACGTGCCTGGAACCTGTACGCTCGACGAGACCGAAGCAATACGTACCTGGAAGTTGTACGGATAAGGAGACCGAAGCAATATGCGGCAGGAACTTGTACGCATAGCGAGACGGAAGCAATACGCGGCTGGAGCTTGTACGCTCGACGAGACCGAAGCAATACGCGGCTGGAACTTGTACCCTTAAAGTGACCGAAGCAATACGCGGCTGGAACTTGAACGCGTAACGAGACCGACGCAATACGCGGCTAGAACTTGTTCGCATAACGAGACCGAAGCAACATCCGGCTGGAACATGTACACATAACGAGACCAAAGCAATATGCGGCTGGAGCTTGTACGCTAAACGAGACCGAAGCAATACCCGGCTGGAGCTTGTACGCTCGACGAGACCGAAGCAATATGCGGCTGGAACTTGTACGCTAAACGAGACCGAAGCAATACGTGCCTGGAACTAGTACGCGTAACGATACAGAAGCAATACGTGGCTGGACCTTGTACGCTCGACGAGACCGAAGCAATACGCGGCTGGAACTTGTACCCTTAAAGTGACCGAAGCAATACGCGGCTGGAACTTGTACGCGTAACGAGACCGACGCAATACGCGGCTAGAACTTGTTCGCATAACGAGACCGAAGCAATACGCGGTTGGAACTTGTACGCATAACGAGACCATAGCAATACGCGGCTGGGTTTTGTACGCATAACGAGACCGAAGCAATACGTGCCTGGAACCTGTACGCTCGACGAGACCGAAGCAATACGTACCTGGAAGTTGTACGGATAAGGAGACCGAAGCAATATGCGGCAGGAACTTGTACGCATAGCGAGACGGAAGCAATACGCGGCTGGAGCTTGTACGCTCGACGAGACCGAAGCAATACGCGGCTGGAACTTGTACCCTTAAAGTGACCGAAGCAATACGCGGCTGGAACTTGTACGCGTAACGAGACCGACGCAATACGCGGCTAGAACTTGTTCGCATAACGAGACCGAAGCAATACGCGGTTGGAACTTGTACGCATAACGAGACCGAAGCAATACGTGGCTGGAACTTGTACGCTCGACGAGACCGAATCGATACGCGGCTGGAACTTGTACGCGTAACGAGACCGAATCACTCGAGGCTGGGACTTGTTCGCATAACGAGACCGAAGCAATCCGCGGCTTGAACTTGTACGCTCGACGAGACCGAAGCAATACGCGGCTGGAACTTGCACGCATAACGAGACCGAAGCAACAAGCGGCAAGGACATGTACGCATAACGAGACCGAAGCAACACGCGGATGGAACTTGTACGCATAACAAGACCGAAGCAATCGCTGCTGGGACTTGTACGCATATCGAGAGCGAAGCATTACGCGGCTGGAACTTGTACGCATGTCGATGCCGAAGAAACACGCGGCTGGAACTTGCACGAATAACGAGACCGCAGCAATACGCGGCTCGGACTTGTACGCTCGACGAGACCGAAGCAATACGCGGCTGGAACTTGTACGCTTGACGAGACCGAAGCAATACGCGGCTGGAACTTGCACGCATAACGAGACCGAAGCAACAAGCGGTTAGAACTTGTACGCATAACGAGACCAAAGCAATACGGGGCTGGGACTTGTACGCTCGAAGAGACCGAAGAAATACGAGGCTGGAACTTGTTCGCGTAACGAGACCGAAGCAATACGCGGCTGGATATTGTACGCTTGACGAGACCGAAGCAATACGCGGCTGGAGCTTGCACGCATAACGAGACCGAAGCAATCCGCGGCTTGAACTTGTACGCTCGACGAGACCGAAGCAATACGCGGCTGGAACTTGCACGCATAACGAGACCGAAGCAACAAGCGGCAAGGACATGTACGCATAACGAGACCGAAGCAATACGCGGCTGGAACATGTACGCATAACGAGACCGAAGCAACACGCGGATGGAACTTGTACGCATAACAAGACCGAAGCAATCGCTGCTGGGACTTGTACGCATATCGAGAGCGAAGCATTACGCGGCTGGATCTTGTACGCATGTCGATGCCGAAGAAACACGCAGCTGGAACTTGCACGAATAACGAGACCGCAGCAATACGCGGCTCGGACTTGTACGCTCGACGAGACCGAAGCAATACGCGGCTGGAACTTGTACGCTTGACGAGACCGAAGCAATACGCGGCTGGAACTTGCACGCATAACGAGACCGAAGCAACAAGCGGTTAGAACTTGTACGCATAACGAGACCAAAGCAATACGGGGCTGGGACTTGTACGCTCGAAGAGACCGAAGAAATACGAGGCTGGAACTTGTTTGCGTAACGAGACCGAAGCAATACGCGGCTGGATATTGTACGCTTGACGAGACCGAAGCAATACGCGGCTGGAACTTGCACGCATAACGAGACCGAAGCAATACGCGGCTGGAACTTGTACGCTTGACGAGACCGAAGTAATACGTGCGTGGAACCTATACGCTAAACGAAACCGAAGCAATACGCGGCTGGAACTTGTACGCTCGACGAGACCGAAGAAATACTCGGCTGGATCTTGTACGCGTAACGAGACCAAAGCAATACGGGGCTGGGACTTGTACGCTCGAAGAGACCGATGAAATACGAGGCTGGAACTTGTTCGCATAACGAGACCGAAGCAACACGCGGCTGGGACTTGTACGCATATCGAGAGCGAAGCATTACGCGGCTGGAACTTGTACGCATAACGAGACCGAAGGAATACGCGGCTCGGACTTGTACGCTCGACGAGACCGAAGCAATACGCGGCTGGAACTTGTACGCATGACGATACCGAAGCAATACGCGGCTGGAACTTGCACGCATAACGAGACCGAAGCAATACGCGGCTGGAACATATACGCATAGTGAGACCGAAGCAATACGCGGCTGGAACTTGTACGCTTGACGAGACCGAAGCAATACGCGGGTGGAACTTGTACGCCCGACGAGGCCGAATCAATACGCAGCTGGGCTTCTACGCATATCGAGACCGAAGCAATACGCGGCTGGAACTTGGACGCATAATGAGACTGAAGCAATACGCGGCTAGGACATGTACGCGTAACGAGACCAAAGCAATACGCGGCTGGGACTTGTACGCTTGACGAGACCGAAGCTATACGCGGCTGGAACTTGCACGCATAACGAGACCGAAGCAACACGCTGCTGGGACTTGTACGCCCGACGAGACCGAAGAAATACGTGGCTGGAACATGTACGCATAACGAGACCGAAGCAATACGCGGATGGAACTTGTACGAATAACAAGACCGAAGCAATCGCTGCTGGGACTTGTACGCATATCGAGACCGAAGCAATACGCGGCTCGGACTTGTACGCATAACGAGACCGAAGCAACACGCGTCTGGAACTTGTACGCTAAACGAGACCGAAGTAATCGCTGCTGGGACTTGTACGCATGACGAGACCGAAGCAATACGTGGCTGGAACTTGTACGCTAAACGAGACCGAAGTAATACGTGCGTGGAACCTATACGCTAAACGAAACCGAAGCAATATGCGGCTGGAACTTGTACTCATAACGAGACCAAAGCAATATGCGGCTGTAACTTGTACGCTCGACGAGACCGAAGCAATACGCGGCCGGAACATGTACGCATAACGAGACCGAAGCACAAGCGGCTGGGACTTGTACGCATAACCAGACCGTAGCAATACGCGGCTGGGACTTGTACACATAACGAGGCCGAAGCAATCCGAGGCAGGAACTTGCACGCATAACGAGACCAAAGCAACACGCGGCTGGGACTTGTACGCCCGACGAGACCGAAGAAATACGCGGCTGGAACGTGTACGCATAACGAGACCGAAGCAATACGCGGATGGAACTTGTACGCTAAACGAGACCGAAGCAATCGCTGCTGGGACTTGTACGCATATCGAGACCGAAGCAATACGCGGCTGGGACTTGTACGCATAACGAGACCGAAACAACACGCGGCTGGAACTTGTACGCTAAACGAGACCGAAGTAATACGCGGCTAGGACTTGTACGCATAACAAGACCGAAGTAATCACTGCTGGGACTTGTACGCATGACGAGACCGAAGCAATACGCGGCTGGAACTTGTACGCTAAACGGGACCGAAGTAATACGTGCGTGGAACCTATACGCTAAACGAAACCGAAGCAATACGCGGCTGGAACTTGTACGCTCGACAAGACCGAAGAAATACTCGGCTGGATCTTGTACGCATAACGAGACCAAAGCAATACGCGGCTGGGACTTGTACGCTCGACGAGACCGAAGAAACACGCGGCTGGAACTTGTACGTATAACGAGACCGAAGCAACACGGGGCTGGAACTTGTACGCTAAACGAGACCGAAGTAATACGTGCGTGGAACCTATACGCTAAACGAAAGCAATACGCGGCTGGAACTTGTACGCATAACGAGACCGAAGCAACACGCGGCTGGGACTTGTTCGCATATCGAGAGCGAAGCATTACGCGGCCGGAACTTGCACGAATAACGACACCGATGCAACGCGCTGCTGGAAATTGTACGCTTGACGAGACCGAAGCAATACGCGGATGGAACTTGTACGCTCGACGAGGCCGAAGCAATACGCAGCTGGGCTTGTACGCAAATCGAGACCGAAGCAATACGCGGCTGGAACTTGCACGCATAATGAGACCGAAGCAATACGCGGCTAGGACTTGTACGCGTAACGAGACCAAAGCAATACGCTGCTGGAACTTGTACGCTTGACGAGACCGAAGCAATACGCGGTTGGAGCTTGTACGCCCGACGAGGCCGAAGCAATACGCAGCTGGGCTTCTACGCATATCGAGACCGAAGCAATACGCGGCTGGAACTTGCACGCATAATGAGACTGAAGCAATACGCGGCTAGGACATGTACGCGTAACGAGACCAAAGCAATACGCGGCTGGGACCTGTACGCTTGACGAGACCGAAGCAATACGCGGCTGGAACTTGCACGCATAACGAGACCGAAGCAACATGCGGTTAGGACTTGTACGCATAACGTGACCGAAGCTATACGCGGCTTGGACTTGTACGCATAACGAGACCGAAGGAATACGCGGCTGAAACCTGTACGCTCGACGAGACCGAAGCAATACGCCGCAGGAACTTGTACGCATAGAGAGACCGAAGCAATACGCAGCTGGAACTTGCACGCATAACAAGACCGAAGCAACATGCGGCTGAAACTTGTACGCATAACGAGACCGAAGCAACACGCGGTTAGGACTTGTACGCATAACGAGAACAAAGCAATACGCGGCTGGGACTTGTACGCATAACGAGACCGAAGCAACACGCGGCTGGGTCTTCTATGCCCCACGAGACCGAAGCATGACGCGGCTGGAACTTGTACGCTTGACGAGACCGAAGCAATACGCGGTTGGAGCTTGTACGCCCGACGAGGCCGAAGCAATACGCAGCTGGGCTTCTACGCATATCGAGACCGAAGCAATACGCGGCTGGAACTTGCACGCATAATGAGACTGAAGCAATACGCGGCTAGGACATGTACGCGTAACGAGACCAAAGCAATACGCGGCTGGGACCTGTACGCTTGACGAGACCGAAGCAATACGCGGCTGGAACTTGCACGCATAACGAGACCGAAGCAACATGCGGTTAGGACTTGTACGCATAACGTGACCGAAGCTATACGCGGCTTGGACTTGTACGCATAACGAGACCGAAGCAATACGCGCCTGGAAATTGCACGCATAACGACACCGAAGCAATACGCGGCTGGAACTTGCACGCATAACGAGACCGAAGCAACACGCGGTTAGGACTTGTACGCATAACGAGACCAAAGCAATACGCGGCTGGGACTTGTACGCATAACGAGACCGAAGCAAGACGCGGCTGGGTCTTCTATGCCCCACGAGACCGAAGCATGACGCGGCTAGAACTTGCACGCATAACGAGAGCGAAGCATTACGCGGCTGGAGCTTTTACGAATATCGATGCCGAAGAAACACGCGGCTCGGACTTTACGCTCGACGAGACCGAAGCAATACGCGGCTGGAAATTGCACGCATAACGACACCGAAGCACCGCGCTGCTGGAACTTGTTCGCACGACGAGACCGATGCAATACGCCGCTGGAACTTGTACGCTCCACGAGACCGAAGCAATACGCTGCTGGAACTTGTACGCTTGACGAGACCGAAGCAATACGCGGGTGGAACTTGTACGATCGACGAGGCCGAAGCAATACGCAGCTGGGCTTGTACGCATAATGAGAACAAAGCAATACGCGGCTGGGACTTTTACGCATATCGAGACCGAAGCAATACGCGGCTGGGACTTGTACGCATAACGTGACCGAAGCAACACGCGGCTAGGACTAGTACGCCCTACGAGACCGAAGAAATACGCGGCTGGAACTTGTACGCTTGACGAGACGGAAGCAATACGCGGCTGGAACTTGCACGCATAACGAGACCGAAGCAACACGCGGTTAGGACTTGTACGCATAACGAGAACAAAGCAATACGCGGCTGGGACTTGTACGCATATCGAGACCGAAGCAATACGCGGCTGGGACTTGTACGCATAACGAGACCGAAGCAACACGCGGCTGGAACTTGCACGCATAATGAGACCGAAGCAATACGCGGCTAGGACTTGTACGCATAACGAGACCGAAGTAATCGCTGCTGGGACTTGTACGCTCGACGAGACCGAAGAAACACGCGGCTGGAACTTGTACGTATAACGAGACCGAAGCAACACGCGGCTGGAACTTGTACGCTTGACGAGACCGAAGCAATACGCGGCTCGGACTTGTACGCTCGACGAGACCGAAGCAATACGCGGCTGGAAATTGCACGCATAACGACACCAAAGCAACGCGCTGCTGGAACTTTTTCGCACGACGAGACCGATGCAATACGCCGCTGGAACTTGTACGCTCCACGAGACCGAAGCAATACGCTGCTGGAACTTGTACGCTTGACGAGACCGAAGCAATACGCGGGTGGAACTTGGACGCTCGACGAGGCCGAAGCAGTACGCAGCTGGGACTTGTACGCATAACGAGACCGAAGCAACTCGCGGCTGGAACTTGCACTCATAATGAGACCGAAGCAATACGCGACTAGGACTTGTACGCGTAACGAGACCAAAGCAATACGCAGCTGGAACGTGTGCGCTCGTCGAGACCGAAGAAATACGCGGCAGGAACTTGCACGCATAACGAGACCAAAGCAATACGCGGCTGGAACGTGTACGCTCGGCGAGACTGATGCCATACCCGGCTGGAACCTGTACACTAAACGAGACCGAAGAAATACGAGGCTGGAACTTGTACGCATAACGAGACCGAAGCAACACGCGGCTGGGACTTCTATGCCCCACGAGACCGAAGCATTACGCGGCTAGAACTTGCACGCGTAACGAGAGCGAAGCATTACGCGGCTGGAACTTGTACGCATATCGATGTCGAAGAAACACGCGGCTGAAACTTGTACGCTCGACGAGAAAGAAGCAATACGGGGCTGTAACTTGCACGAAAAACGAGACCGCAGCAATACGCGGCTCGGACTTGTACGCTGAACGAGACCGAAGCAATACGCCGCTGGAAATTGCACGCATAACGACACCGAAGCAACGCGCTGCTGGAACTTTTTCGCACGACGAGACCGATGCAATACGCCGCTGGAACTTGTACGCTCCACGAGACCGAGGCACTCGCGGCTGGGACTTGTACGCATAACGAGACCGAAGCAATACGCAACTGGAACTTGTACGCATAACAAGACCGAAGCAATACGCGGCTGGGACTTGTTCGCTCCACGAGACCGAAGCAACACGCTGCTGGAACTTGTACGCATAACGAGACCGAAGCAATACGTGGCTGGAACCTGTACGCTAGACGAGACCGAAGCAATACGCAGCTGGGACTTGTGCGCGTAACTATACCGAAGCAATACGCGGCTGGAACTTGTACGCACAACGAGCCCGAAGCAATACGCGGCTGGAACTTGTACGCTCGACGAGACCGAAGCAATACGCGGCTGGAACTTGTACGCTTCAAGTGACCGAAGCGATACGCGGCTGGAACTTGTACGCTCGACGACACCGAAGGAATATGCGGCTGTAACTTGTACGCTCGACGAGACCGAAGCAATACGCGGCTGGAACATGTACGCATAACGAAACCGAAGCAATACGCAGCTGGAGCTTGAACGCTGGACGATACCGAAGCAATACGCGGCTGAAACTTGTATGCTCGACGAGACCGAAGCAATACGATGCTGGAACTTTTACGCTCGGCGAGACCGAAGCAATACGCGGCTGGAACTTGTACGCTAGACGAGACCGAAGCAATACGCGGCTGGAACATGTACGCATAACGAGACCGAAGCACAAGCGGCTGGGACTTGTACGCATAACCAGACCGTAGCAATACGCGGCTGGGACTTGTACGCATAACGAGGCCGAAGCAATCCGCGGCTGGAGCTTGAACGCTGGACGAGACCGAAGCAATACGCGGCTGAAACTTGTATGCTCGACGAGACCGAAGCAATACGCGGCTGGAACTTGCACGCATAACGAGACCGAAGCAACATGCGGCTAGGACTTGAACGCATAACGAGACCAAAGCAATACGCGGCTGGGACTTGTACGGCCGACGAGACCGAAGAAACACGCGGCTGGAACTTGTACGTATAACGAGACCGAAGCAACATGCGGCTAGGACTTGTACGCATAACGAGACCAAAGCAATACGCGGCTGGTACTTGTACGCTCGAAGAGACCGAAGAAATACGAGGCTGGAACTTGTACGCATAACGAGACCGAAGCAACACGCGGCTGGGACTGCTATGCCCCACGAGACCGAAGCATGACGCGGCTAGAACTTGCACGCATAACGAGAGCGAAGCATTACGCGGCTGGAACTTGTACGCATATCGATGCCGAAGAAACACGCGGCTGGAACTTGCACGAATAACGAGACCGCAGCAATACGCGGCTCGGACTTGTACGCTCGACGAGACCGAAGCAATACGCGGCTGGAAATTGCACGCATAACGACGCTGGATGCTGGAACTTTTTCGCACGACGAGACCGATGCAATACGCCGCTGTAACTTGTACGCTCCACGAGACCGAAGTTTTGTTAAATAACTTAGGGCAATGCAGTTGTCGCAAATAAGAACAATTCACAGAGTAAAGAAATATAGTTTATTATATATATATATATATGTGAACAGGACGAAGTTCGTCTTAGCTGGACGATGACACAACCCGAAGTGAAGTCGGGCCAAGAGACCCGAATCCTTATCTCTCTTGAGAGAGTCTAAACTAAAAGTATCACACATATGCATACATGTACATGTGGTCGCCTCACACACTCTAACACTCCCTCCCGACCACAAGATACATGAGAATCAGCTTAACATTTTAGTATAAATATAGACTATTTAAAAAAAAACTTCTCTCCAATATTTTTATCTGTTATATGTACATTTCTCTTCATGTGTCCGTTCGGTTAATATAATGTATGTCTATGCGGATTTGTTGGCTGTAACAAACATACAAGAGATATTTAATTTTAGTTACATACATTTGTTTCATTTAAAATTAGACTTGTCAATCTGTTGTGAAGTTCAAATGACAGAGGCTTTGTAAAAATATCGGCAATTTGATTTTTAGATGGTATCCAGCCTACTTTAATCAAGTTTCTCTGAACACATTCTTTTACATAGTGTTCCCGTATTTCGGTCATATGTCGAAGTTTATTTCCGCCGTATATTTTGGCGCTCGCTTCTGCTGCTTTATTATCGCACCATAATTGCATTGGGCAGAAAGATTTATTTAATATTAATTGTAATGAATTGTTAAGAGCAACGATCTCTTGACAGGCTTCGCTCATCGCAACATATTCAGCCTGACAAGTCGATAAAGCTACATATGACTGTTTATGTGTTCTCCAGGCAATAGAATCTCCAAATAATTGTACTACATAGCCACATGTCGTTAGTGACCCTTTGCAGTCCGCGAAGCTCGCATCCGAAAAGGCTTGCAAGTCACATCTTTTTGCTAAAAATCTTAAACCTTTGTCCTTAGTACCTTTTAAATATCCGAAGACTCGCTTAACCATTTTCCAATCATCTTCAGTTGGATTTAGCTGATGTCTGCTTAAGACATTTACAGCATACGAAATATCTGGTCGTGTAGCATTTGCAAGATATAATAAGCCTCTCTGTAGGGTACATTTTCCATAGTTAACATTTTGGACAACGTTTCACAGTCATATGTGCTTTCTCGCAATTTTCTTTCTCGATTCGCAACTTGAATTGTGACCATAGGTGAACGCTGTGGATGTACTTCATTAAAGCCAAATCTCTCCAAAATTTTATCTATGTATGTCTTTTGATGTAGTGTGATAATTTGTTTTTGTTTGTCTCTTTCTATTGTTATTCCTAAAAAATTACGCGGCTCACCCAGATCTGTCATTTCAAATTCCATTTGTAATTTAGTTTTTACATTGTTTAACTTACTCAAATCGTTGCTTGCTATTAGCATGTCATCAACATAAAGTATCAATATCAAAAATTTATATTTATCCCTCCAAACAAATAAACAAGGCTCAGAATCATTAGATATTAAACCTATTTTTGAAGCTGCTTTTGAAAACCGCTCATACCACCGTTTTGGACTTATTCGCAAACCATACAACGCGCGTTTTAACTTGCATACTTTTGCTTGACGATCTTTATTTGTGTGCTGAGTACCTTCTGGAATTTCCATAAAGATTTCTTCTTCTATTTCCCCATTAAGAAACGCAGTTTTTACATCGAGTTGACTAACTTCGAGGTCATATTTATTAATAACTGCAATAACTAGCCGTACCAATGACAAGCGTGAGACTGGTGCGTATGTTTCCCTTAAATCATACCTATTTTTGTCTTTAAAACCGCGTATTACAAGTCTAGCTTTATATCTAATTTTATTATCTTTCTCAATTTTTCGTTTCAAAACCCATCTAGAATCTATGATGTTCGGTTTCTTTCCATTCTTCATCTCAATAGGCCGATCAACCAATTTCCACACTTCGTTTTTCATCATAGAATTTAATTCATCATTTATAGCTCCTAGCCATAGATTTTTCTCTGGAGTTTGCATAGCTTCTTTATAAGACGAAGGATCTTTATTTATTTTTGCCAAAAGAGCATGATATACCTGGTCTACATCTACATTAGTTTCATCATCGTTTTGTTGCATATTTTTGTCCGAGAATGTAATTTTGTCGCGATTTTCAAGATCTTGCGATATATCAGAAAAACTTGTATCATTAATGGGCTGACTAGACTGACTTAAAACTGAGATATCTGATTCTGTCTCTTTAATTTCTGAAATAATGCATTTGCTCGGTCTACCTCTCTTACCTTTACTCTCTCCCTCCGTTTTTGTGATTTCTGTTTGATGCTCATCAGAATCTTCTCTAAAAACGACAAACCAGTTATCTTTATCAACCTCATCGAAAACTGTTACCCAATCTTTAATGCTGTCTTTATTATATTTGTCTCCGTATACCAACTTCTCATTAAACCTAGCATCGCGGCTTTCGTAATATTTCCCTTCTTCAGGTTTCAAAAATATATAGCCGGTTGGTTTATATCCTACTAATACTACTCGTCGTCCTTCGTATCTAAATTTTGGTCCCGTTTTTCTTTGAACTTTAATGTACGCGATGCAACCGAATCTTTTAATCTGGTTTATGTCAAAACTATAGTCTGGAGCGAATTTTTCCAAAGGAATAATCATTTCGTTGGACTTGTGCGGTGTTCTATTATAAGCGTATACTGCTGCTCCTAAAGCTAAATCCCACATGTTTTCAGGAAGTTTTGAATCGTACATGTAAGCTCTCACCTTTTTTTGTATCGTTTGATTAAAACGCTCAGCAACACCATTGTGTTGCGGAGTATCAGGACAAGCAAGTTGCAGTTCAGCTTCAAGACGATTCAGAACCTTTTCAGTATAACCTCCTATATACTCTCTTCCCTGGTCTGAGCGTAAATAGCAGACTTTCGCGTCGCGTCCTAGTACGTTTCTCGCGCTTTTTAACCGACTTCGAAAAAGGAGGTTACTCAATTCGACATGTATATATATATATTTTTTTTTTTTTTTTTATGTATGTGCCCCGATTACGCCGAGATGGATGGACCAATCGGAACGAAACCTTTAGCATCTTATAGAGTATGACCAACAGTTGGTCCCGTAAAAAAACCCGGTTCGGATTTCTACATTTTTTCCGCTTTTATCGCAAAAAACGTGCTATTTCACGTATATTCGGCCTGATATCGATGAAGCCTAGTATTACATTTTGCGGCCGAAGTTGTTTCCACGATGATCCCATTTGCAACATTCCCTGCCCTTCCCTTCACTACCCTGCCCTTCCCTGCCCTTCTCTTCCTATCCCTTTGTTGAACTTTTCAAGGAATGCTCCAATCGCCACTAAAAAATGTGAAATAAAAAAATTTTTGGAAAAAAAAATACAACCGACTTCGGAATGCACTAAAAAGGACGAAATAATTTAAATCTATATTTCGGAGACGGCGCAAAATTAAAAATTCTCTACATTGGAAATTGTCAAAATTCTTTAATACTTTTACATATTTTCACATTAACAACATCCTTCATTTACACAATTTTTAATTTTGCGCCGTCTCCGAAATATAGATTTAAATTATTTCGTCCTTTTTAGTGCATTCCGAAGTCGGTTGTATTTTTTTTTCCAAAAATTTTTTGACAAATGCTGCAAAACAATAGCCTGTATCGCTTTTGGCTTTCATCGGATATGCCATCGCTAATCTTGAATAGTCGTCTATGAAAACTGAAATAAATCTATATCCCTTCGGATATGTAGAAGGGTTAATAATGCCCATCGTATCTGAATGAATTATTTGTAACGGCTCTGTTGCTCTTTTCCTTGTCGTAATAAATGGCAATTTATTTATTTTAGAAACCATGCAAACTTCACAGTCTAAAATCGAATCATCAAAAATAGCTTTTTGTAGCTGTTGATTTTTAGGAAACTGCTTTTGTAATGCTTTTAAATATGAAACTGACGCATGTCCCATTCTCACGTGCCAAAGCATCGCATTATTGTTTTTAACAAATTTATTATATTTCAGACCAAAAGGCGCTTCATTTTCTGACAATTCTAAAGTTGGCAATTCGTTTACGTCGTTAAATGTTCTATCCCAAATTGTAGTATCAAAGCTCGAATTATCATAAACATTTGTTTTATCTACAATAGATTCAGATAAATTGTTAATTTCAAGAGTTATTTTATTTTGTTCAACCCTATCATCTTTGCTCTCTGACTTTGAACTTTCACACGTTTCTTCCGATTCACTTATTGAATTTCCAGATTGTGTTTTGCAATCGTTTTCTTTCGTTTCGTTTTTATCTTGCGTTAGGCGCGATGTCACACTTCTCGTCATATATCTCGGAAATTTATCAGATTCTTTAGTATTCAAATATGCGATAATTCGTTTGTTTGGATATTTGTTCGTATCAGTCATATTCCCACTATTTTTATTTATTTCAAATTCTATTATCCAATATGGTTGTTGATAAATGCCCGAGATAAACGACTCATTCGAAACCGGATCAAAAATATCTATTTTTACGTTATCTAGATATATACTCAAGCCCATATCTGCAAATTTTCTTAGTGACAAATGATTTTCAGACAGATTTTGCACACAAATTACATTATGTAGTTCTATCTCTTTATCGTTACTAGTGACCGCGTGTATACTTCCTGCTCCCTCCGTTTTTAAATCAGCAGAAGTATCATTATTCGCACATTTTATTGTGCCGTGATCATTCTCATCAAATGTTTTAAATATCAGTTTCGAATTTGTCAAGTGTTCTGTTGCCCCCGAGTCGGCAAGAAATTTAGCAAAGAATCGTTTTTCGTTTGTGTCATTATCATTTTTCGCGGCATTACATTTTGTTTCATTTCCGTTCAACGCTGACATAAAATTATCGCAACGAGGATTAATATATAAACTCTCACCTTTGTCTTGCGCGGAGTCTCCACCGTTACCTTTCGACTGCGAATACCTTGGGTGTTTTCTGCTCCTACCCCCTCTATTTTGGCCATATTTGCCACGTTTGCAATTGAACCTGGGACGTTTAGATTCATTTTCCCGATCATAATCATGGGTCTTTCTCTTTAAACCTCTCGTATTATTAACACAATCTCTTTGAGGAAGTCTCGAATTGCCGCGTCTATAGTTACTGTATTTAGTCGGTAAGCGTCCGTCTTGTCGCAGTTTTTCCATCCGTAGTGGACACTCAAACGCTTTATGGGTCACAAACTCGTTACATTCAAAGCATTTCTTTAATCCTGTCCCTTTTCTGGGGCAATTACGGCTGATATGTCCAAAATCGTCGCAATTAAAACACCGTTCTTTTGTGTCTAATCTACGAGTATTCAAGGCTGCACCAGTGTTCGTCATTGTAGTCATTTTATTTGCTTCGGTCTGCATTATATACATTTTCAGTTGTTCGTAAGTCAAGCCTTTACCCGTCGTATTTCTCGTCATGAAGTCTATTGCTTGTACCTGCGGAACTGCTGTCATAATAACGTTATAAAAAGCATCGCGTATCTCATCGTCGGTCAACCTTGCAGTTTCGGTCGAATTTTCGTAACTTCTAATTAGTTCTTCAAATTTATCCCAAAATTCTGTGGCCTTTTCCTTTTGCGGATTATATTGTATACTATAAAGTTGTTTGCGAATACTTCCGGAGGTTACGTTTATTTCAGATCGTTTTATTTCTTTAATTTTATTTAATAACTCAACAGGATTTTTAATATTAAGAACTTTCGAGTGATAATTATTATCTAGGCGATTGATTAAAATGTCTCGAACTTTAAATTTATGTTTTTCCCTAGTCGCATCATCTAATTTTGAATTTAACGTCACAGTAGAATCAATGACGTATAACAATTCTTTCTCTCTAAGTTCGGACGAGAAGTAGTCGAAGAAATGTTCAAACTTCATCTGTGTCGTAAGCTTATAATCACGTTTTGTCCCTGTATCTTTGTTTATTAATTCAAATTTGATTGTGTCTTGGAGTTCTTTGGCGACAGAATTTGTTTGATTGCTATTATTTAAATTCGAAGCTCCAAGATTTCTAATTATGTCCGTTACTATTGAAGCTAAATCGTTTCTAGGAATATCTCCTAACTCAGGTGGATTTGTCACGTTTTCAGTCGGTCTGTCATTTTCAGAGGTTTCTGGCAACTCGAGATCTTCGTCATTTTCTTCCTCAATAACCCGAGAAGAGGCCAAAATTTATCCCATTTCTTGAATCTGTGACCGCATAAATTTTGATTCCTTTTCAAAATTCATGCGCATATTATTAATACTGTGCATAGCCGTCGTCATTGTGCTATTCGTTGTTTTGCACAATTCTGTCACAGCGGTTACCATCTTAGTAATGTTTTCACTAAGAATAACTAAGTCCAAGCCCTCGTTTCGTTTTTCACCTGTAAAAATTAACACCTTATTAACAGGTCCATTACGGTCGTTTATTTCGTTTCTTTCGTTTCTTTCGTTTCTTTCGTTTCTTCGTTATCGGTCGTTACTGTCGTTATCATACTGTCGTTACGGGCAGACTTACTAAAAGAGAGTTTACGTATACAAGGAGTTATATTACCTGATCCAGATGGACCACTCGTTAGCTCAGCAACGGTCTGTCTGTCGTTTTGGCTTCTATCACCGACCGAGCTCATATTTGATGTAACATTCTCCTTTGTAATTCTTAAACTCCTTTCTAACTGGTTTTTTGAATCGCGCATAACGAGCGAATAACCGCCGCATTCGGCTCTCTCGATAGCCTCGTTAATAACTCGATTTTCTTCGTCGCTCAAAGTGAGCCCGTCTGCAAAGAAAAATCGTCCGTCAAAGGTTCCCCCCTTTTTTTTAATTCAGATTCCTTTTGGCAGACCGAACACAAGTCATGCCATCAGGAATCGAGAGAATACGTCCACATCCGAACACAGGATTGTTTTCATATTCTCTCTCACACATGCAATAATAGAGCGCACAGCGATAATCATTACACATGTGAACCAGTAGAATATGGTGTCAATCAAAAATTGAAAAATTTTTTTTTTTGTTTTGTTTAATTTTGGCCTTTTATATGTATTATTTGCTATAGCATTTTTAAATATTGATTCGGTCGTACTCAATATCCAAAAAAAAACACACACCCAATTTATAAACAGCTCCGCTATCTGTCGTTAGGAATATTATGCGGCCGTCGGTCGTTATCGTGACATTTTCGTTTGGATGCAACACGTCCAATTGAAATGTCTCCTTGCAAGTTTTATAGAAGACTAGAAGCGTCATGACGTCTAAAATGAATGCATTCAGTTATCAAAATAAATTTAATCACACGTTAACTGTCGTTAATAGGATAAAGATGTTTTTCGGACCGTTATTTTGCACATCGTTTGAATAATTCATCTATCAAGGAGACTTCAATAATTTTAGTTGTTATTCGATTTTTTTTTTCTTTTTAAATGCGCAATACTAAACTAATGATTTAAGCAAGATATTCGGTTACATTTGTTAAAGGAACTCTTCAACATACATACTTATGCCAGCAGTAGAAAATAACAAAAGACGTCATAGTTCTAAGTATCTCTATCCAAAAGCGCATAGCTTATCAATCTTTGAAACCTGAAGAAAACATAAGCAGACCGGCAGACGAGAAGTAAGCACACCGAGAAGGATCGCCTATCAAGCGCACCCCCGGCGCGTAGCACAAAAACCTCCTTCTTTAAAGCGTGTCGTCTTTTCCGTGAATGTTTTTTTTTAGTTTTGCCCTTATTAATATGTTGTTATTCTTATTGTTATATCATTAAAGAGAAAAATAAAGAATATATTTATTAAGCAATTCAAAAAAAATAAATAAAAAAAAAAAGTTTCGTCTCCCTTGATATCAGATTTTTTTTTAATTTAACAGTCGTTTAGCCGTTGTCACACCAACAGCAAAGATTTATACCAGTAGGTATTCGGAAGTACGACACTGACTTATTCGTAAATTAAGAATTTTAATACTAGCGAAAATCATTTCGCATCACACCGTTAAGTATTAAAACTCAAGAACTTGTTGTTCTTCAATAAGCAGTCGTACTCACCACGAGCTCTACTTCCTTTTGAATATTCTCCTGCCATCTCTATATATTGCGTAATCTGTTTCGTTAAGATTTTCTTCTTATAGAAGTTCTCCGTCCAATAAGATCCACAATGGTCCACAACACAGTTTTTTTTTCAATATATATTTCACGCACAGTTTTCTTATTGTCTTTTATCACTTCGCGCAGTGGAAGCGTGCTGGGTCCATAACCTTTTGTTAAATAACTTAGGGCAATGCAGTTGTCGCAAATAAGAACAATTCACAGAGTAAAGAAATATAGTTTATTATATATATCTATATATGTGAACAGGACGAAGTTCGTCTTAGCTGGACGATGACACAACACGAAGTGAAGTCGGGCCAAGAGACCCGAATCCTTATCTCTCTTGAGAGAGTCTAAACTAAAAGTATCACACATATGCATACATGTACATGTGGTCGCCTCACACACTCTAACACGAAGCAATACGCTGCTGGAACTTGCACGCATAATGAGACCGAAGTAATACGAGGCTAGGACATGTACGCGTAACGAGACCAAAGCAATACGCGGCTGGGACTTGTACGCATAACGAGACCGAAGCAACTCGCGGCTGGAACTTGCACTCATAATGAGACCGAAGCAATACGCGACTAGGACTTGCACGCGTAACGAGACCAAAGCAATACGCAGCTGGGACGTGTGCGCTCGTCGAGACCGAAGAAATACGCGGCTGGAACTTGCACGCATAACGAGACCAAAGCAATACGCGGCTGGAACTTGTACGCTCCACGAGACCGAAGCAATACGCTGCTGGAACTTGTACCCTTGACGAGACCGAAGCAATACGCGGGTGGAACTTGTACGCTCGACGAGGCCGAAGCAATACGCAGCTGGGACTTGTACGCGTAACTATACCGAAGCAATACGCGGCTGTAACGTGTACGCACAACGAGCCCGAAGCAATACGCGACTGGAACTTGTACGCTCGACGAGACCGAAGCAATACGCGGCTGGAACCTGTACGCATCAAGTGACCGAAGCAATACGCGGCTGGAACGTGCATGAATAACGAAACCGAAGCAATACGTGGCTGGAACTTGTGCGCTCGACGAGACCGAAGCAATACGCGGCTGGAACATGTACGCATAACGAAACCGAAGCAATACGCCGCTAGAACTTGTACGCATAACGAGACCGAAGCAATACGCGGCTGAAGCTTGTACGCATAACGAGACCGAAGCACTCGCGGCTGGGACTTGTACGCATAACGAGGCCGAAGCAATACGCGGCAGAAACATGTACGCTCGACGAGACCGAAGCAATACGCCGCTAGATCTTGTACGCATAACGAGACCGAAGCAATATGCCGCTAGAACTTGTACGCATAACGAGACCGAAGCAATACGCGGCTGGAACATATACGCATAATGAGACCGAAGCAATACGCGGCTGGAACTTGTATGCTAAACGAGACCGAAGCAATACGTGCGTGGAACCTATATGCTAAACGAGTCCGAAGCAATACACGGCTGGGACCTGTGCGCTCGACGATACCGAGGCAATACACGGCAGGAACATGTACGCATAACGAGACCGAAGTAATCGCTGCTGGGACTTGTACGATGACGAGACCGAAGCAATACGCGGCTGGAACTTGTACGCATAACGAGATCGAAGAACTCGCGGCTGGGACTTGTACGCATAACGAGACCGAAGCAAAACGCGGCTGGAACTTGTACGCTCGACGATACCGAAGGAATATGCGGCTATAACTTGTACGCTCGACAAGACCGAAGCAATACGCGGCTGGAACATGTACGTATAACGAGACGGAAGCAATCCGCGGCTGGAACTTGTACGCTCGACGAGACCGAAGCAATACGCGGCTGGAACATGTACGCACAACGAGACCGAAGCAACACGCAGCTGGAGCTTGTACGCTGGACGAGACCGAAGTAATACGGGGCTGAAACTTGTATGCTGGATAAGACCGAAGCAATACGCTGCTGGAACTTGTACGCTCGACGAGACCGAGGCAATACGCGGCTGAAACTTGTACGCTCGACCGGACCGAAAGAATACGCGGCTGGAACTTGTACGCACAACGAGCCCGAAGCAATACGCGACTGGAACTTGTACGCTCGACAAGACCGAAGCAATACGCGGCTGGAACTTGTACGCTTAAAGTGACCGAAGCAATACGCGGCTGGTACATGTACGCATAACGAGACCGAAGCACTCGCGGCTGGGACTTGTACGCATAATGAGAACAAAGCAATACGCGGCTGGGACTTGTACGCATAACGAGACCGAAGTAATCGCTGCTGGGACTTGTACGCTTGACGAGACCGAAGCAATACGCGGCTGGAACTTGCACGCATAACGAGACCGAAACAACACGCGGCTGGGACTTGTACGCCCGACGAGACTGAAGAAATACGCGGCTGGAACATGTACGCTCGACGAGACCGAAGCAATACGCGGCTGGAACATGTACGCATAACGAAACCGAAGCAATACGCCGCTGGAACTTGTACGCATAACGGGACCGAAGCAATACGCAGCTGAAACTTGTACGCATAACGAGACCGAAGCACTCGCGGCTGGGACTTGTACGCATAACGAGACCGAAGCAATACGCGGCTGGGACTTGTACGCATAACGAGACCGAAGCAACACGCGGCTGGAACTTGTACGCTAAACGAGACCGAAGTAATAGCTGCTGGGACTTGTACGCATGACGAGACCGAAGCAATTCGGGGCTGGGACTTGTACGCTCGAAGAGACCGAAGAAATACGAGGCTGGAACTTGTTCGCATAACGAGACCGAAGCAACACGCGGCTGGGACTTGTACGCCCGACGAGACCGAAGAAATACGCGGCTGGAACATGTACGCATAACGAGACCGAAGCAATACGCGGATGGAACTTGTACGCATAACGAGACCGAAGCAACACGCGGCTGGGACTTGTATGCATATCGAGAGCGAAGCATTACGCGGCTGGAACTTGTACGCTAAACAAGACCGAAGTGATACGTGCGTGGAACCTATACGCTAAACGAAACCGAAGCAATACGCGGCTGGAACTTGTACACTCGACGAGACCGAAGAAATACTCGGCTGGATCTTGTACGCATAACGAGACCAAAGCAATACGCGGCTGGGACTTGTACGCTCGACGAGACCGAAGAAACACGCGGCTGGAACTTGTACGTATAACGAGATCGAAGCAACACTCGGCTTTAACTTGTACGCTTGACGAGACCGAAGCAATACGCGGCTGGAACTTGCACGCATAACGAGACCGTAGCAACACGCGGCTGGGACTTGTCCGCCCGGCGAGACCGAAGAAATACGCGGCTGGAGCTTGTACGCTTGACGAGACCGAAGCAATACGCGGCTGGAACTTGCACGCATAACGAGACCGAAGCAACAAGCGGCAAGGACTTGTACGCGTAACGAGACCAAAGCAATACGGGGCTGGGACTTGTACGCTCGAAGAGACCGAAGAAATACGAGGCTGGAACTTGTACGCAAAACGAGACCGAAGCAACACGTGACTGGGACTTGTACGCATATCGAGAGCGAAGCATTACGCGGCTGGAACTTGTACGCATGTCGATGCCGAAGAACCACGCAGCTGGGACTTGCACGAATAACGAGACCGCAACAATACGCGGCTCGGACTTGTACGCTCGACGAGACCGAAGCAATACGCGGCTGGCACATGTACGCATAACGAGACCGAAGCGATACGCCGCTAGAACTTGTACGCATAACGAGACCGAAGCAATACGCGGCTGGAACATGTACCCTCGACGAGACCGAAGCAATACGCCGCAGGAACTTGTACCCTTAAAGTGACCGAAGCAATACGCGCCTGGAACTTGTTCGCGTAACGAGACCGACGCAATACGCGGCTAGAACTTGTTCGCATAAGGAGACCAAAGCAATACGCGGTTGGAACTTGTACGCACAACGAGCCCGAAGCAATACGCGACTGGAACTTGTACGCTCGACGTGACCGAAGCTATACGCGACTGGTACATGTACGCATAACGAGACCGAAGCACTCGAGGCTGGGACTTGTATGCATAACAAGACCGATGCAATCGCGGCTGGGACTTGTACGCATAACGAGACCGAAGGAATATGCGGCTGCAACTTGAACGCTCGACGAGACCGAAGCAATACGCGGCTGGAACATGTTCGCATAACGAGACCGAAGCAATCCGCGGCTGGAACTTGTACGCTCGACGACACCGAAGGAATATGCGGCTGTAACTTGTACGCTCGACGAGACCGAAGCAACACGCGGCTGGAACATGTACGCATAACGAAACCGAAGCAATACGCAGCTGGAGCTTGAACGCTGGACGAGACCGAAGCAATACGCGGCTGAAACTTGTATGCTCGACGAGACCGAAGCAACGCGCTGCTGGAACTTTTTCGCACGACGAGACCGATGCAATACGCCGCTGGAACTTGTACGCTCCACGAGACCGAAGCAATACGCTGCTGGAACTTGTACGCTTGTCGAGACCGAAGCAATACGCGGGTGGAACTTGTACGCTCGACGAGGCCGAAGCAATACGCAGCTGGGCTTGTACGCATATCGAGACCGAAGCAATACGCTGCTGGAACTTGCACGCATAATGAGACCGAAGAAATACGAGGCTGGAACTTGTACGCAAAACGAGACCGAAGCAACACGTGACTGGGACTTGTACGCGTATCGAGAGCGAAGCATTACGCGGCTGGAACTTGTACGCATGTCGATGCCGAAGAACCACGCAGCTGGAACTTGCACGCATAATGAGACCGAAGCAATACGCGGCAAGGACTTGTACGCGTAACGAGACCAAAGCAATACGCGGCTGGGACTTGTACGCATAACGAGACCGAAGCAACTCGCGGCTGGAACTTGCACTCATAATGAGACCGAAGCAATACGCGACTAATACTTGTACGCGTAACGAGACCAAAGCAATACGCAGCTGGGACGTGTGCGCTCGTCGAGACCGAAGAAATACGCGGCTGGAACTTGCACGCATAACGAGACCAAAGCAATACGCGGCTGGAACTTGTACGCTCGACGAGACTGAAGCAATACCCGGCTGGAACCTATACACTAAACGAGACCGAATCGCGGCTGGGACTTGCACACATGACGAGACCGAAGCAACACGCGGCTGGGACTTGTCCGCCCGGCGAGACCGAAGAAATACGCGGCTGGAACTTGTATTCTTGACGAGACCGAAGCAATACGCGGCTGGAACTTGCACGCATAACGAGACCGAAGCAACATGCGGCTAGGACTGGTACGCATAACGAGACCAAAGCAATACGCGGCTGGGACATGTACGCTGGAAGAGACCGAAGAAATACGAGGCTGGAACTTGTACGCATAACGAGACCGAAGCAACACGCGGCTGGGACTTCTATGCCCCACGAGACCGAAGCATTACGCGTCTAGAACTTGCACGCATAACGAGACCGAAGCAATACGCTGCTGGAACTTGTTTGCTCGACGAGACGGAAGCAATTCGCGGCTGGAACTTGTACGCTCGACGAGACCGAAGCAATACGGGGCTGGAACTTGCACGAAAAACGAGACCGCAGCAATACGATGCTCGGACTTGTACGCTCAACGAGACCGAAGCAATACGCGGCTGGAACTTGCACGCATAACGAGACCGAAGCAACGCTCTGCTGGAACTTGTTCGCTCGACGAGACCGAAGCAATACGCGGCTGGAACTTGCACGCATAGCGAGACCGAAGCAATACGCTGCTGGAACTTGTACGCATAACGAGGCCGAAGCAACGCGCTTCTGGAACTTGTTCGCTCGACGAGACCGAAGCAAAACGCGGCTGGAACTTGTACGCTCGACGAGACCGAAGCAATATGCGGCTGGAACTTGTTCGCTCGACGAGACCGAAGCAGTACGCGGCTGGAACTTGCACGCATAACGAGACCGAAGCAATACGCTGCTGGAACTTGTTCGCCCGACGATACCGAAGCAATACCTGGCTGGAGCTTGTACGCTTGACGAGACCGAAGCAATACGCGGCTGGAACTTGCACGCATAACGAGACCGAAGCAATACACGTTTGGGACTTGTACGCATAACGAGACCGAAGCAATACGCGGCTGGAACTTGCACGCATAACGAGACCGAAGCAAGACGCGGCTGGGGCTTGCACGCATAACGAGACCGAAGCAATACACGTTTGGGACATGTACGCATAACGAGACCGAAGCAATACGCGGCTGGAACTTGCACGCATAACGAGACCGAAGCAAGACGCGGCTGGGACTTGTACGCATAGCGAGACCGAAGCAATACCCGGCTTGAGCTTGTACGCTTGACGAGACCGAAGCAATACGCGGCTGGAACCTGTACGCTGAACGAGACTGAAGCAATACCCGGCTGGAGCTTGTACGCTCGGCGAGACCGAAGCAATACGCGGCTGGAACTTGCACGCATAACGAGACCGAAGCAACGCTCTGCTGGAACTTGTTCGCACGACGAGACCGAAGCAATACGCAGCTGGAACCTGTACGCTGGACGAGACTGAAGCAATACCCGGCTGGAGCTTGAACGCTCGACGAGACCGAAGCAACACGCGGCTGGAAATTGTACGCATAACGAGACCGAAGCAACGCGTTGCTGGAACTTGTTTGCACGACGAGACCGAAGCAATACGCCGCTGGAACTTGTACGCATAACGAGACCGAAGCAATACACGGTTGGGGCTTGCACGCATAACGAGACCGAAGCAATACGCGACTGGGTCTTGTACGCTCGACGAGACCGAAGCAATACGTTCCTGGAACTTGCACGCATAACGAGACC
Organism: Stelis phaeoptera; assembly: GCA_943735885.1. Classification (NCBI taxonomy): domain Eukaryota; kingdom Metazoa; phylum Arthropoda; class Insecta; order Hymenoptera; family Megachilidae; genus Stelis; species Stelis phaeoptera. Next base: position 744,794 of record CALSEM010000021.1, read on the forward strand.
GAAGCAATACGCGGCTGGTACCTGTACGCTCGACGTGACTGAAGCAATACCCGGCTGGAGCTTGTACGCTCGACGAGACCGACGCAATACGCGGCTGGAACTTGTACGCTCGACGAGACCGAAGCAATACGCGGCTGGAACTTGTACGCATAGCGAGACCGAAGCAATACACGTTTGGGACTTGTACGCATAACGAGACCGAAGCAATACGCGGCTGGAACTTGCACGCATAACGAGACCGAAGCAACGCTCTGCTGGAACTTGTTCGCTCGACGAGACCGAAGCAATACGCGGCTGGAACTTGCACGCATAGCGAGACCGAAGCAATACGCTGCTGGAACTTTTTCGCTCGACGGGGCCAAAGCAATTCGCGGCTGGAAATTGTACGCCCGACGAGACCGAAGCAATACGCGGCTGGAACGTGTACGCTGAACGAGACTGAAGCAATACACGGTTGGGAATTGTACGCATAACGAGACCGAAGCAATACGCGACTGGGTCTTGTACGCTCGACGAGACCGAAGCAATACGTTACTGGAACTTGCACGCATAACGAGACCGAAGCAATGCGCGGTTGGTACCTGTACGCTCGACGAGACTGAAGCAATACCAGGCTGGAGCTTGTACGCTTGACGAGACCGAAGCAATTCGCGGCGGGAACTTGCACGCATAACGAGACCGAAGCAATACGCTGCTGGAACTTGTTCGCTCGACGAGACCGAAGCAATACCTGGCTGGAGCTTGTACGCTTGACGAGACCGAAGCAATACGCGGCTGGAACTTGCACGCATAACGAGACCGAAGCAATACACGTTTGGGACTTGTACGCATAACGAGACCGAAGCAATACGCGGCTGGAACTTGCACGCATAACGAGACCGAAGCAAGACGCGGCTGGGGCTTGCACGCATAACGAGACCGAAGCAATACACGTTTGGGACTTGTACGCATAACGAGACCGAAGCAATACGCGGCTGGAACTTGCACGCATAACGAGACCGGAGCAAGACGCGGCTGGGACCTGCACGCTCGACGAGACTGAAGCAATACCCGGCTTGAGCTTGTACGCTTGATGAGACCGAAGCAATACGCGGCTGGAACCTGTACGCTGAACGAGACTGAAGCAATACCCGGCTGGAGCTTGTACGCTCGGCGAGACCGAAGCAATACGCGGCTGGAACTTGCACGCATAACGAGACCGAAGCAACGCTCTGCTGGAACTTGTTCGCACGACGAGACCGAAGCAATACGCAGCTGGAACCTGTACGCTGGACGAGACTGAAGCAATACCCGGCTGGAGCTTGTACGCTCGACGAGACCGAAGCAACACGCGGCTGGAAATTGTACGCATAACGAGACCGAAGCAATACGCGACTGGGTCCTGTACGCTCGACGAGACCGAGGCAATACGCGGCTGGGACTTATACGCTCGACGAGACCGAAGCAATAAGCGGCTGGAACTTGCACGCATAACGAGACCGAAGCAATACGCGACTGGGACTTGTACGCTCGACGAGACCGAAGCAATACGCGGCTGGAACTTGTACGCGAGACGAGACCAAAGCAGTACGCGGCTGGAACTTGTACGCACAACGAGTCCGAAGCAACGCGCTGCTTTAACTTGTTTGCTCGACGAGACCGAAGCAATACCTGGCTGGAGCTTGTACGCTTGACGAGACCAAAGCAATACGCGGCTGGAACTTGCACGCATAACGAGACCGAAGCAATACGCTGCTGGAACTTGTTCGTTCGACGAGACCGAAGCAATACGCTGCTGGAACTTGTTCGCTCGACGAGACCGAAGCAGTACGCGGCTGGAACTTGCACGCACAACGAGTCCGAAGCAACGCGCTGCTGGAACTTGTTCGCTCGACGAGACCGAAGCAATACGCCGCTGGAACTTGTACGCATAACGAGACCGAAGCAATACACGGTTGGGAATTGTACGCATAACGAGACCGAAGCAATACGCGACTGGGTCTTGTACGCTCGACGAGACCGAAGCAATACGTTCCTGGAACTTGCACGCATAACGAGACCGAAGCAATACGCGGCTGGTACCTGTACGCTCGACGAGACCGAAGCAATACCCGGCTGGAGCTTGTACGCTTGACGAGACCGAAGCAATTCGCGGCGGGAACTTGTACGCATAACGAGACCGAAGCAATACGCGGCTGGAACTTGCAGGCATAACGAGACCGAAGCAATACGCTGCTGGAACTTCATCGCTCCACGAGACCGCAGCAATTCGCGGCTGGAACTTGTACGCTCCACGAGACCGACGCAATACGCGGCTGGAACGTGCACGCTGGACGAGACCGAAGCAACGCTCTGCTGGAACTTGTTCGCTCGACGAGACCGAAGCAACGCGCGGCTGGAAATTGTACGCATAACAAGGCCGAAGCAGCGCGCTTCTGGACCTTGTACGCTCGACGAGACCGAAGCAATCCGCGGCTGGAACTTGCACGCATAACGAGACCGAAGCAATACGCGGCTGGGACTTGTACGCTCGACGAGACCGAAGCAATACGCGGCTGGAACTTGTACGCTCGACGAGACCGAAGCAATACGAGGCTGGAACATGCACGCATAACGAGACCGAAGCAATACGCTGCTGGAACTTTTTCGCTCGACGAGACCGAAGCAATACGCGGCTGGAACTTGTGCGCTCGACGAGACCGAAGCAATACGCGGCTGGAACTTGCACGCATAACGAGACCGAAGCAATACGCGGCTGGAACTTGCACGCATAACGAGACCGAAGCAACACGCGGCTGGAACTTGCACGCATAACGAGACCGAAGCAACGCTCTGCTGGAACTTGTTCGCTCGACGAGACCGAAGCAATACGCGGCTGGAACTTGCACGCATAGCGAGACCGAAGCAATACGCTGCTGGAACTTGTACGCATAACGAGGCCGAAGCAACGCGCTTCTGGAACTTGTTCGCTCGACGAGACCGAAGCAAAACGCGGCTGGAACTTGTACGCTCGACGAGACCGAAGCAATACGCGGCTGGAACTTGTTCGCTCGACGAGACCGAAGCAGTACGCGGCTGGAACTTGCACGCATAACGAGACCGAAGCAATACGCTGCTGGAACTTGCACGCATAACGAGACCGAAGCAACGCTCTGCTGGAACTTGTTCGCACGACGAGACCGAAGCAATACGCAGCTGGAACCTGTACGCTGGACGAGACTGAAGCAATACCCGGCTGGAGCTTGTACGCTCGACGAGACCGAAGCAACACGCGGCTGGAAATTGTACGCATAACGAGACCGAAGCAACGCGTTGCTGGAACTTGTTTGCACGACGAGACCGAAGCAATACGCCGCTGGAACTTGTACGCATAACGAGACCGAAGCAATACACGGTTGGGGCTTGCACGCATAACGAGACCGAAGCAATACGCGACTGGGTCTTGTACGCTCGACGAGACCGAAGCAATACGTTCCTGGAACTTGCACGCATAACGAGACCGAAGCAATACGCGGCTGGTACCTGTACGCTCGACGAGACTGAAGCAATACCCGGCTGGAGCTTGTACGCTTGACGAGACCGAAGCAATTCGCGGCGGGAACTTGTACGCATAGCGAGACCGAAGCAATACGCGGCTGGAACTTGCAGGCATAACGAGACCGGAGCAATACGCTGCTGGAACTTCATCGCTCCACGAGACCGCAGCAATTCGCGGCTGGAACTTGTACGCTCGACGAGACCGACGCAATACGCGGCTGGAACTTGTACGCTCGACGAGACCGAAGCAATACGCGGCTGGAACTTGTACGCATAGCGAGACCGAAGCAATACGCGACTGGGTCTTGTACGCTCGACGAGACCGAAGCAATACGTTCCTGGAACTTGCACGCATATCGAGACCGAAGCAATACGCGGCTGGAACTTGCACGCATAACGAGACCGAAGCAATGCGCGGCTGGAACTTGCACGCATAACGAGACCGAAGCAACGCTCTGCTGGAACTTGTTCGCTCGACGAGACCGAAGCAATACGCGGCTGGAACTTGCACGCATAGCGAGACCGAAGCGATACGCTGCTGGAACTTGTTCGCTCGACGAGACTAAAGCAATACCCGGCTGGAGCTTGTAAACTCGACGAGACCGAAGCAATACGCGGCTGGAACTTGCACGCATAGCGAGACCGAAGCAATACGCTGCTAGAACTTGTACGCATAACGAGGCCGAAGCAACGCGCTTCTGGAACTTGTTCGCTCGACGAGACCGAAGCAAAACGCGGCTGGAACTTGCACGCACAACGAGTCCGAAGCAACGCGCTGCTTTAACTTGTTCGCTCGACGAGACCGAAGCAATACCTGGCTGGAGCTTGTACGCTTGACGAGACCGAAGCAATACACGGCTGGAACTTGTACGCATAACGAGGCCGAAGCAGCGCGCTTCTGGACCTTGTACGCTCGACGAGACCGAAGCAATACGCGGCTGGAACTTGCACGCATAACGAGACCGAAGCAATACGCGGCTGGGACTTGTACGCTCGACGAGACCGAAGCAATACGCGGCTGGAACTTGTACGCTCGACGAGACCGAAGCAATACGCGGCTGGAACATGCACGCATAACGAGACCGAAGCAATACGCTGCTGGAACTTTTTCGCTCGACGAGACCGAAGCAATACCTGGCTGGAGCTTGTACGCTTGACGAGACCGAAGCAATACGCGGCTGGAACTTGCACGCTCGACGAGACCTAAGCAATTCGCGGCTGGAGCTTGTACGCTCGACGAGACCGAAGCAACACGCGGCTGGAAATTGTACGCATAACGAGACCGAAGCAACGCGCTGCTGGAACTTGTTCGCTCGATGAGACCGAAGCAATACGCGGCTGGAACCTGTACGCTCGACGAGTCCGAAGCGATACGCTGCTGGAACTTGTTTGCTCGACGAGACCGAAGAAGTACGCGGCTGGAACTTGCACGCATAACGAGACCGAAGCAATACGCTGCTGGAACTTGTTCGCTCGACGAGACCGAAGCAATTCGCGGCTGGAACTAGTACGCTCGACGAGACCGAAGCAATTCGCAGCTGGAACTTGTACGCTCGACGAGACCGAAGCAATACGCGGCTGGAACTTGCACGCATAACGAGACCGAAGCAATACGCTGCTGGAACTTGTACGCATAACGAGGCCGAAGCAACGCGCTTCTGGAACTTGTTCGCTCGACGAGACCGAAGCAAAACGCGGCTGGAACTTGTACGCTCGACGAGACCGAAGCAATACGCGGCTGGAACTTGTTCGCTCGACGAGACCGAAGCAGTACGCGGCTGGAACTTGCACGCATAACGAGACCGAAGCAATACGCTGCTGGAACTTGTTCGCTCGACGAGACCGAAGCAATACCTGGCTGGAGCTTGTAAGCTTGACGAGACCGAAGCAATACGCGGCTGGAACTTGCACGCATAACGAGACCGAAGCAATACGCTGCTGGAACTTGTTCGCTCGACGAGACCGAAGCAATACGCTGCTGGAACTTGTACGCTGGACGAGACTGAAGCAATACCCGGCTGGAGCTTGTACGCTCGACGAGACCGAAGCAACACACGGTTGGGAATTGTACGCATAACGAGACCGAAGCAATACGCGACTGGGTCTTGTACGCTCGACGAGACCGAAGCAATACGTTCCTGGAACTTGCACGCATAACGAGACCGAAGCAATACGCGGTTGGTACCTGTACGCTCGACGAGACTGAAGCAATACCAGGCTGGAGCTTGTACGCTTGACGAGACCGAAGCAATTCGCGGCGGGAACTTGCACGCATAACGAGACCGAAGCAATACACGTTTGGGACTTGTACGCATAACGAGACCGAAGCAATACGCGGCTGGAACTTGCACGCATAACGAGACCGAAGCAAGACGCGGCTGGGGCTTGCACGCATAACGAGACCGAAGCAATACACGTTTGGGACTTGTACGCATAACGAGACCGAAGCAATACGCGGCTGGAACTTGCACGCATAACGAGACCGAAGCAAGACGCGGCTGGGACTTGTACGCATAGCGAGACCGAAGCAATACACGTTTGGGACTTGTACGCATAACGAGACCGAAGCAATACGCGGCTGGGACCTGCACGCTCGACGAGACTGAAGCAATACCCGGCTTGAGCTTGTACGCTTGATGAGACCGAAGCAATACGCGGCTGGAACCTGTACGCTGAACGAGACTGAAGCAATACCCGGATGGAGCTTGTACGCTCGGCGAGACCGAAGCAATACGCGGCTGGAACTTGCACGCATAACGAGACCGAAGCAACGCTCTGCTGGAACTTGTTCGCACGACGAGACCGAAGCAATACGCAGCTGGAACCTGTACGCTGGACGAGACTGAAGCAATACCCGGCTGGAGCTTGTACGCTCGACGAGACCGAAGCAACACGCGGCTGGAAATTGTACGCATAACGAGACCGAAGCAACGCGTTGCTGGAACTTGTTTGCACGACGAGACCGAAGCAATACGCCGCTGGAACTTGTACGCATAACGAGACCGAAGCAATACACGGTTGGGGCTTGCACGCATAACGAGACCGAAGCAATACGCGACTGGGTCTTGTACGCTCGACGAGACCGAAGCAATACGTTCCTGGAACTTGCACGCATAACGAGACCGAAGCAATACGCGGCTGGTACCTGTACGCTCGACGAGACTGAAGCAATACCCGGCTGGAGCTTGTACGCTCGACGAGACCGACGCAATACGCGGCTGGAACTTGTACGCTCGACGAGACCGAAGCAATACGCGGCTGGAACTTGTACGCATAGCAAGACCGAAGCAATACACGTTTGGGACTTGTACGCATAACGAGACCGAAGCAATACGCGGCTGGAACTTGCACGCATAACGAGACCGAAGCAACGCTCTGCTGGAACTTGTTCGGTCGACGAGACCGAAGCAATACGCGGCTGGAACTTGCACGCATAGCGAGACCGAAGCAATACGCTGCTGGAACTTTTTCGCTCGACGGGGCCGAAGCAATTCGCGGGTGGAAATTGTACGCCCGACGAGACCGAAGCAATACGCGGCTGGAACGTGTACGCTGAACGAGACTGAAGCAATACACGGTTGGGAATTGTACGCATAACGAGACCGAAGCAATACGCGACTGGGTCTTGTACGCTCGACGAGACCGAAGCAATACGTTCCTGGAACTTGCACGCATAACGAGACCGAAGCAATACGCGATTGGTACCTGTACGCTCGACGAGACTGAAGCAATACCAGGCTGGAGCTTGTACGCTTGACGAGACCGAAGCAATTCGCGGCGGGAACTTGCACGCATAACGAGACCGAAGCAATACGCTGCTGGAACTTGTTCGCTCGACGAGACCGAAACAATACGCGGCTGGACCTTGTACGCTCGACGAGTCCGAAGCAATACGCGGCTGGAACTTGTTCGCTGGACGAAACCGAAGCAATACGCGGCTGGAACTTGCACGCACTACGAGTCCGAAGCAACGCGCTGCTATAACTTGTTCGCTCGACGAGACCGAAGCAATACGCGGCTGGAACCTGTACGCTGGACGAGACTGAAGCAATACCCGGCTGGAGCTTGTACGCTCGACGAGACCGAAGCAACACGAGGCTGGAAATTGTACGCATAACGAGACCGAAGCAACGCGCTGCTGGAACTTGTTCGCTCGACGAGACCGAAGCAATACGCCGCTGGAACTTGTACGCATAACGAGACCGAAGCAATACACGGTTGGGAATTGTACGCATAACGAGACCGAAGCAATACGCGACTGGGTCTTGTACGCTCGACGAGACCGAAGCAATACGTTCCTGGAACTTGCACGCATAACGAGACCGAAGCAATACGCGGCTGGTACCTGTACGCTCGACGAGACTGAAGCAATACCCGGCTGGAGCTTGTACGCTTGACGAGACCGAAGCAATTCGCGGCGGGAACTTGTACGCATAGCGAGACCGAAGCAATACGCGGCTGGAACTTGCAGGCATAACGAGACCGGAGCAATACGCTGCTGGAACTTCATCGCTCCACGAGACCGCAGCAATTCGCGGCTGGAACTTGTACGCTCGACGAGACCGACGCAATACGCGGCTGGAACTTGTACGCTCGACGAGACCGAAGCAATACGCGGCTGGAACTTGTACGCATAGCGAGACCGAAGCAATACGCGACTGGGTCTTGTACGCTCGACGAGACCGAAGCAATACGTTCCTGGAACTTGCACGCATATCGAGACCGAAGCAATACGCGGCTGGAACTTGCACGCATAACGAGACCGAAGCAACGCTCTGCTGGAACTTGTTCGCTCGACGAGACCGAAGCAATACGCGGCTGGAACTTGCACGCATAGCGAGACTGAAGCGATACGCTGCTGGAACTTGTTCGCTCGACGAGACCGAAGCAATTCGCGGCTGGAACTAGTACGCTCGACGAGACCGAAGCAATACGCGGCTGGAACTTGTGCGCTCGACGAGACCGAAGCAATACGCGGCTGGAACTTGCACGCATAACGAGACCGAAGCAATGCGCGGCTGGAACTTGCACGCATAACGAGACCGAAGCAACGCTCTGCTGGAACTTGTTCGCTCGACGAGACCGAAGCAATACGCGGCTGGAACTTGCACGCATAGCGAGACCGAAGCGATACGCTGCTGGAACTTGTTCGCTCGACGAGACTAAAGCAATACCCGGCTGGAGCTTGTAAACTCGACGAGACCGAAGCAATACGCGGCTGGAACTTGCACGCATAGCGAGACCGAAGCAATACGCTGCTGGAACTTGTACGCATAACGAGGCCGAAGCAACGCGCTTCTGGAACTTGTTCGCTCGACGAGACCGAAGCAAAACGCGGCTGGAACTTGCACGCACAACGAGTCCGAAGCAACGCGCTGCTTTAACTTGTTCGCTCGACGAGACCGAAGCAATACCTGGCTGGAGCTTGTACGCTTGACGAGACCGAAGCAATACACGGCTGGAACTTGTACGCATAACGAGGCCGAAGCAGCGCGCTTCTGGACCTTGTACGCTCGACGAGACCGAAGCAATACGCGGCTGGAACTTGCACGCATAACGAGACCGAAGCAATACGCGGCTGGGACTTGTACGCTCGACGAGACCGAAGCAATACGCGGCTGGAACTTGTACGCTCGACGAGACCGTAGCAATACGCGGCTGGAACATGCACGCATAACGAGACCGAAGCAATACGCTGCTGGAACTTTTTCGCTCGACGAGACCGAAGCAATACCTGGCTGGAGCTTGTACGCTTGACGAGACCGAAGCAATACGCGGCTGGAACTTGCACGCTTGACGAGACCTAAGCAATTCGCGGCTGGAGCTTGTACGCTCGACGAGACCGAAGCAACACGCGGCTGGAAATTGTACGCATAACGAGACCGAAGCAGCGCGCTGCTGGAACTTGTTCGCTCGATGAGACCGAAGCAATACGCGGCTGGAACCTGTACGCTCGACGAGTCCGAAGCGATACGCTGCTGGAACTTGTTCGCTCGACGAGACCGAAGAAGTACGCGGCTGGAACTTGCACGCATAACGAGACCGAAGCAATACGCTGCTGGAACTTGTTCGCTCGACGAGACCGAAGCAATTCGCGGCTGGAACTAGTACGCTCGACGAGACCGAAGCAATACGCGGCTCGAACTTGCACGCATAACGAGACCGAAGCAATACGCTGCTGGAACTTGTTCGCTCGACGAGGCCGAAGCAACGCGCTTCTGGAACTTGTTCGCTCGACGAGACCGAAGCAATTCGCAGCTGGAACTTGTACGCTCGACGAGACCGAAGCAATACGCGGCTGGAACTTGCACGCATAACGAGACCGAAGCAATACGCTGCTGGAACTTGTTCGCTCGACGAGACCGAAGCAATACCTGGCTGGAGCTTGTACGCTTGACGAGACCGAAGCAATACGCGGCTGGAACTTGCACGCATAACGAGACCGAAGCAATACGCTGCTGGAACTTGTTCGCTCGACGAGACCGAAGCAATACGCTGCTGGAACTTGTACGCTGGACGAGACTGAAGCAATACCCGGCTGGAGCTTGCACGCTCGACGAGACCGAAGCAACACGCGGCTGGAAATTGTACGCATAACGAGACCGAAGCAATACGCGACTGGGTCCTGTACGCTCGACGAGACCGAGGCAATACGCGGCTGGGACTTGTACGCTCGACGAGACCGAAGCAATAAGCGGCTGGAACTTGCACGCATAACGAGACCGAAGCAATACGCGACTGGGACTTGTACGCTCGACGAGACCGAAGCAATACGCGGCTGGAACTTGTACGCGAGACGAGGCCGAAGCAGCGCACTTCTGGACCTTGTTCGCTCGACGAGACCGAAGCAAAACGCGGCTGGAACTTGTACGCTCGACGAGACCGAAGCAATACGCGGCTGGAACTTGCACGCATAACGAGACCGAAGCAACGCTCTGCTGGCACTTGTTCGCTCGACGAGACCGAAGCAACGCGCGGCTGGAGATTGTACGCATAACGAGACCGAAGCGACACGCGGATGGGGCTTGTACGCATAACGAGACCAAAGCAATACGCTGCTGGGTCCTGTACGCTCGACGAGACCGAAGCAATACGCGGCTGGGACTTGTACGCTCGACGAGACCGAAGCAATACCCGGCTGGAGCTTCTACGCTTGACGAGACCGAAGCAATACGCTGCTGGAACTTGCACGCATAACGAGACCGAAGCAACACGCGGCTGGAAATTGTACGCATAACGAGACCGAAGCAACGCGCTGCTGGAACTTGTTCGCTCGACGAGACCGAAGCAATACGCCGCTGGAACTTGTACGCATAACGAGACCGAAGCATTACACGGTTGGGAATTGTACGCATAACGAGACCGAAGCAATACGCGACTGGGTCTTGTACGCTCGACGAGACCGAAGCAATACGTTCCTGGAACTTGCACGCATAACGAGACCGAAGCAATACGCGGCTGGTACCTGTACGCTAGACGAGACCGAAGCAATACCCGGCAGGAGCTTGTACGCTTGACGAGACCGAAGCAATTCGCGGCGGGAACTTGTACGCATAACGAGACCGAAGCAATACGCGGCTGGAACTTGCAGGCATAACGAGACCGAAGCAATACCCGGCTGGAGCTTGTTCGCTCGACGAGACCGAAGCAACGCGCGGCTGGAAATTGTACGCATAACAAGGCCGAAGCAGCGCGCTTCTGGACCTTGTACGCTCGACGAGACCGAAGCAATACGCGGCTGGAACATGCACGCTGGACGAGACTGAAGCAACACCCGGCTGGAGCTTGTACGCTCGACGAGACCGACGCAATACGCGGCTGGGTCTTGTACGCTCGACGAGACCGAAGCAATACGTTCCTGGAACTTGCACGCATAACGAGACCGAAGCAATACGCGGCTGGTACCTGTACGCTCGACGTGACTGAAGCAATACCCGGCTGGAGCTTGTACGCTCGACGAGACCGAAGCAATACGCGGCTGGAACCTGTACGCTGAACGAGACTGAAGCAATACCCGGCTGGAGCTTGTACGCTCGGCGAGACCGAAGCAATACGCGGCTGGAACTTGCACGCATAACGAGACCGAAGCAACGCTCTGCTGGAACTTGTTCGCACGACGAGACCGAAGCAATACGCAGCTGGAACCTGTACGCTGGACGAGACTGAAGCAATACCCGGCTGGAGCTTGAACGCTCGACGAGACCGAAGCAACACGCGGCTGGAAATTGTACGCATAACGAGACCGAAGCAACGCGTTGCTGGAACTTGTTTGCACGACGAGACCGAAGCAATACGCCGCTGGAACTTGTACGCATAACGAGACCGAAGCAATACACGGTTGGGGCTTGCACGCATAACGAGACCGAAGCAATACGCGACTGGGTCTTGTACGCTCGACGAGACCGAAGCAATACGTTCCTGGAACTTGCACGCATAACGAGACCGAAGCAATACGCGGCTGGTACCTGTACGCTCGACGTGACTGAAGCAATACCCGGCTGGAGCTTGTACGCTCGACGAGACCGACGCAATACGCGGCTGGAACTTGTACGCTCGACGAGACCGAAGCAATACGCGGCTGGAACTTGCACGCATAACGAGACCGAAGCAACGCTCTGCTGGAACTTGTTCGCTCGACGAGACCGAAGCAATACGCGGCTGGAACTTGCACGCATAGCGAGACCGAAGCAATACGCTGCTGGAACTTTTTCGCTCGACGGGGCCGAAGCAATTCGCGGCTGGAAATTGTACGCCCGACGAGACCGAAGCAATACGCGGCTGGAACGTGTACGCTGAACGAGACTGAAGCAATACACGGTTGGGAATTGTACGCATAACGAGACCGAAGCAATACGCGACTGGGTCTTGTACGCTCGACGAGACCGAAGCAATACGTTCCTGGAACTTGCACGCATAACGAGACCGAAGCAATACGCGGTTGGTACCTGTACGCTCGACGAGACTGAAGCAATACCAGGCTGGAGCTTGTACGCTTGACGAGACCGAAGCAATTCGCGGCGGGAACTTGCACGCATAACGAGACCGAAGCAATACGCTGCTGGAACTTGTTCGCTCGACGAGACCGAAGCAATACCTGGCTGGAGCTTGTACGCTTGACGAGACCGAAGCAATACGCGGCTGGAACTTGCACGCATAACGAGACCGAAGCAATACACGTTTGGGACTTGTACGCATAACGAGACCGAAGCAATACGCGGCTGGAACTTGCACGCATAACGAGACCGAAGCAAGACGCGGCTGGGGCTTGCACGCATAACGAGACCGAAGCAATACACGTTTGGGACTTGTACGCATAACGAGACCGAAGCAATACGCGGCTGGAACTTGCACGCATAACGAGACCGAAGCAAGACGCGGCTGGGACTTGTACGCATAGCGAGACCGAAGCAATACACGTTTGGGACTTGTACGCATAACGAGACCGAAGCAATACGCGGCTGGGACCTGCACGCTCGACGAGACTGAAGCAATACCCGGCTTGAGCTTGTACGCTTGATGAGACCGAAGCAATACGCGGCTGGAACCTGTACGCTGAACGAGACTGAAGCAATACCCGGCTGGAGCTTGTACGCTCGGCGAGACCGAAGCAATACGCGGCTGGAACTTGCACGCATAACGAGACCGAAGCAATACGCGACTGGGACTTGTACGCTCGACGAGACCGAAGCAATACGCGGCTGGAACTTGTACGCGAGACGAGACCAAAGCAGTACGCGGCTGGAACTTGTACGCACAACGAGTCCGAAGCAACGCGCTGCTTTAACTTGTTTGCTCGACGAGACCGAAGCAATACCTGGCTGGAGCTTGTACGCTTGACGAGACCGAAGCAATACGCGGCTGGAACTTGCACGCATAACGAGACCGAAGCAATACGCTGCTGGAACTTGTTCGTTCGACGAGACCGAAGCAATACGCTGCTGGAACTTGTTCGCTCGACGAGACCGAAGCAGTACGCGGCTGGAACTTGCACGCACAACGAGTCCGAAGCAACGCGCTGCTGGAACTTGTTCGCTCGACGAGACCGAAGCAATACGCCGCTGGAACTTGTACGCATAACGAGACCGAAGCAATACACGGTTGGGAATTGTACGCATAACGAGACCGAAGCAATACGCGACTGGGTCTTGTACGCTCGACGAGACCGAAGCAATACGTTCCTGGAACTTGCACGCATAACGAGACCGAAGCAATACGCGGCTGGTACCTGTACGCTCGACGAGACCGAAGCAATACCCGGCTGGAGCTTGTACGCTTGACGAGACCGAAGCAATTCGCGGCGGGAACTTGTACGCATAACGAGACCGAAGCAATACGCGGCTGGAACTTGCAGGCATAACGAGACCGAAGCAATACGCTGCTGGAACTTCATCGCTCCACGAGACCGCAGCAATTCGCGGCTGGAACTTGTACGCTCCACGAGACCGACGCAATACGCGGCTGGAACGTGCACGCTGGACGAGACCGAAGCAACGCTCTGCTGGAACTTGTTCGCTCGACGAGACCGAAGCAACGCGCGGCTGGAAATTGTACGCATAACAAGGCCGAAGCAGCGCGCTTCTGGACCTTGTACGCTCGACGAGACCGAAGCAATCCGCGGCTGGAACTTGCACGCATAACGAGACCGAAGCAATACGCGGCTGGGACTTGTACGCTCGACGAGACCGAAGCAATACGCGGCTGGAACTTGTACGCTCGACGAGACCGAAGCAATACGAGGCTGGAACATGCACGCATAACGAGACCGAAGCAATACGCTGCTGGAACTTTTTCGCTCGACGAGACCGAAGCAATACGCGGCTGGAACTTGCACGCATAACGAGACCGAAGCAATACGCTGCTGGAACTTGTTCGTTCGACGAGACCGAAGCAATACGCTGCTGGAACTTGTTCGCTCGACGAGACCGAAGCAGTACGCGGCTGGAACTTGCACGCACAACGAGTCCGAAGCAACGCGCTGCTGGAACTTGTTCGCTCGACGAGACCGAAGCAATACGCCGCTGGAACTTGTACGCATAACGAGACCGAAGCAATACACGGTTGGGAATTGTACGCATAACGAGACCGAAGCAATACGCGACTGGGTCTTGTACGCTCGACGAGACCGAAGCAATACGTTCCTGGAACTTGCACGCATAACGAGACCGAAGCAATACGCGGCTGGTACCTGTACGCTCGAGGAGACCGAAGCAATACCAGGCTGGAGCTTGTACGCTTGACGAGACCGAAGCAATTCGCGGCGGGAACTTGTACGCATAACGAGACCGAAGCAATACGCGGCTGGAACTTGCAGGCATAACGAGACCGAAGCAATACGCTGCTGGAACTTCATCGCTCCACGAGACCGCAGCAATTCGCGGCTGGAACTTGTACGCTCCACGAGACCGACGCAATACGCGGCTGGAACGTGCACGCTGGACGAGACCGAAGCAACGCTCTGCTGGAACTTGTTCGCTCGACGAGACCGAAGCAACGCGCGGCTGGAAATTGTACGCATAACAAGGCCGAAGCAGCGCGCTTCTGGACCTTGTACGCTCGACGAGACCGAAGCAATCCGCGGCTGGAACTTGCACGCATAACGAGACCGAAGCAATACGCGGCTGGGACTTGTACGCTCGACGAGACCGAAGCAATACGCGGCTGGAACTTGTACGCTCGACGAGACCGAAGCAATACGAGGCTGGAACATGCACGCATAACGAGACCGAAGCAATACGCTGCTGGAACTTTTTCGCTCGACGAGACCGAAGCAATACGCGGCTGGAACTTGTGCGCTCGACGAGACCGAAGCAATACGCGGCTGGAACTTGCACGCATAACGAGACCGAAGCAATACGCGGCTGGAACTTGCACGCATAACTAGACCGAAGCAACGCTCTGCTGGAACTTGTTCGCTCGACGAGACCGAAGCAATACGCGGCTGGAACTTGCACGCATAGCGAGACCGAAGCAATACGCTGCTGGAACTTGCACGCATAACGAGACCGAAGCAAGACGCGGCTGGGGCTTGCACGCATAACGAGACCGAAGCAATAGACGTTTGGGACATGTACGCATACCGAGACCGAAGCAATACGCGGCTGGAACTTGCACGCATAACGAGACCGAAGCAAGACGCGGCTGGGACTTGTACGCATCGCGAGACCGAAGCAATACACGTTTGGGACTTGTACGCATAACGAGACCGAAGCAATACGCGGCTGGGACCTGCACGCTCGACGAGACTGAAGCAATACCCGGCTTGAGCTTGTACGCTTGACGAGACCGAAGCAATACGCGGCTGGAACCTGTACGCTGAACGAGACTGAAGCAATACCCGGCTGGAGCTTGTACGCTCGGCGAGACCGAAGCAATACGCGGCTGGAACTTGCACGCATAACGAGACCGAAGCAACGCTCTGCTGGAACTTGTTCGCACGACGAGACCGAAGCAATACGCAGCTGGAACCTGTACGCTGGACGAGACTGAAGCAATACCCGGCTGGAGCTTGAACGCTCGACGAGACCGAAGCAACACGCGGCTGGAAATTGTACGCATAACGAGACCGAAGCAACGCGTTGCTGGAACTTGTTTGCACGACGAGACCGAAGCAATACGCCGCTGGAACTTGTACGCATAACGAGACCGAAGCAATACACGGTTGGGGCTTGCACGCATAACGAGACCGAAGCAATACGCGACTGGGTCTTGTACGCTCGACGAGACCGAAGCAATACGTTCCTGGAACTTGCACGCATAACGAGACCGAAGCAATACGCGGCTGGTACCTGTACGCTCGACGAGACTGAAGCAATACCCGGCTGGAGCTTGTACGCTCGACGAGACCGACGCAATACGCGGCTGGAACTTGTACGCTCGACGAGACCGAAGCAATACGCGGCTGGAACTTGTACGCATAGCGAGACCGAAGCAATACACGTTTGGGACTTGTACGCATAACGAGACCGAAGCAATACGCGGCTGGAACTTGCACGCATAACGAGACCGAAGCAACGCTCTGCTGGAACTTGTTCGCTCGACGAGACCGAAGCAATACGCGGCTGGAACTTGCACGCATAGCGAGACCGAAGCAATACGCTGCTGGAACTTTTTCGCTCGACGGGGCCGAAGCAATTCGCGGCTGGAAATTGTACGCCCGACGAGACCGAAGCAATACGCGGCTGGAACGTGTACGCTGACCGAGACTGAAGCAATACACGGTTGGGAATTGTACGCATAACGAGACCGAAGCAATACGCGACTGGGTCTTGTACGCTCGACGAGACCGAAGCAATACGTTCCTGGAACTTGCACGCATAACGAGACCGAAGCAATACGCGGTTGGTACCTGTACGCTCGACGAGACTGAAGCAATACCAGGCTGGAGCTTGTACGCTTGACGAGACCGAAGCAATTCGCGGCGGGAACTTGCACGCATAACGAGACCGAAGCAATACGCTGCTAGAACTTGTTCGCTCGACGAGACCGAAGCAATACCTGGCTGGAGCTTGTACGCTTGACGAGACCGAAGCAATACGCGGCTGGAACTTGCACGCATAACGAGACCGAAGCAATACACGTTTCGGACTTGTACGCATAACGAGACCGAAGCAATACGCGGCTGGAACTTGCACGCATAACGAGACCGAAGCAAGACGCGGCTGGGGCTTGCACGCATAACGAGACCGAAGCAATACACGTTTGGGACTTGTACGCATAACGAGACCGAAGCAATACGCGGCTGGAACTTGCACGCATAACGAGACCGAAGCAAGACGCGGCTGGGACTTGTACGCATAGCGAGACCGAAGCAATACACGTTTGGGACTTGTACGCATAACGAGACCGAAGCAATACGCGGCTGGGACCTGCACGCTCGACGAGACTGAAGCAATACCCGGCTTGAGCTTGTACGCTTGATGAGACCGAAGCAATACGCGGCTGGAACCTGTACGCTGAACGAGACTGAAGCAATACCCGGCTGGAGCTTGTACGCTCGGCGAGACCGAAGCAATACGCGGCTGGAACTTGCACGCATAACGAGACCGAAGCAACGCTCTGCTGGAACTTGTTCGCACGACGAGACCGAAGCAATACGCAGCTGGAACCTGTACGCTGGACGAGACTGAAGCAATACCCGGCTGGAGCTTGTACGCATAACGAGACCGAAGCAATACACGGTTGGGAATTGTACGCATAACGAGACCGAAGCAATACGCGACTGGGTCTTGTACGCTCGACGAGACCGAAGCAATACGTTCCTGGAACTTGCACGCATAACGAGACCGAAGCAATACGCGGCTGGAACTTGTACGCTCGACGAGACTGAAGCAATACCCGGCTGGAACCTATACACTAAACGAGACCGAATCGCGGCTGGGACTTGCACACATGACGAGACCGAAGCAACACGCGGCTGGGACTTGTCCGCCCGGCGAGACCGAAGAAATACGCGGCTGGAACTTGTATTCTTGACGAGACCGAAGCAATACGCGGCTGGAACTTGCACGCATAACGAGACCGAAGCAACATGCGGCTAGGACTGGTACGCATAACGAGACCAAAGCAATACGCGGCTGGGACATGTACGCTGGAAGAGACCGAAGAAATACGAGGCTGGAACTTGTACGCATAACGAGACCGAAGCAACACGCGGCTGGGACTTCTATGCCCCACGAGACCGAAGCATTACGCGTCTAGAACTTGCACGCATAACGAGACCGAAGCAATACGCTGCTGGAACTTGTTTGCTCGACGAGACGGAAGCAATTCGCGGCTGGAACTTGTACGCTCGACGAGACCGAAGCAATACGGGGCTGGAACTTGCACGAAAAACGAGACCGCAGCAATACGATGCTCGGACTTGTACGCTCAACGAGACCGAAGCAATACGCGGCTGGAACTTGCACGCATAACGAGACCGAAGCAACGCTCTGCTGGAACTTGTTCGCTCGACGAGACCGAAGCAATACGCGGCTGGAACTTGCACGCATAGCGAGACCGAAGCAATACGCTGCTGGAACTTGTACGCATAACGAGGCCGAAGCAACGCGCTTCTGGAACTTGTTCGCTCGACGAGACCGAAGCAAAACGCGGCTGGAACTTGTACGCTCGACGAGACCGAAGCAATATGCGGCTGGAACTTGTTCGCTCGACGAGACCGAAGCAGTACGCGGCTGGAACTTGCACGCATAACGAGACCGAAGCAATACGCTGCTGGAACTTGTTCGCCCGACGATACCGAAGCAATACCTGGCTGGAGCTTGTACGCTTGACGAGACCGAAGCAATACGCGGCTGGAACTTGCACGCATAACGAGACCGAAGCAATACACGTTTGGGACTTGTACGCATAACGAGACCGAAGCAATACGCGGCTGGAACTTGCACGCATAACGAGACCGAAGCAAGACGCGGCTGGGGCTTGCACGCATAACGAGACCGAAGCAATACACGTTTGGGACATGTACGCATAACGAGACCGAAGCAATACGCGGCTGGAACTTGCACGCATAACGAGACCGAAGCAAGACGCGGCTGGGACTTGTACGCATAGCGAGACCGAAGCAATACCCGGCTTGAGCTTGTACGCTTGACGAGACCGAAGCAATACGCGGCTGGAACCTGTACGCTGAACGAGACTGAAGCAATACCCGGCTGGAGCTTGTACGCTCGGCGAGACCGAAGCAATACGCGGCTGGAACTTGCACGCATAACGAGACCGAAGCAACGCTCTGCTGGAACTTGTTCGCACGACGAGACCGAAGCAATACGCAGCTGGAACCTGTACGCTGGACGAGACTGAAGCAATACCCGGCTGGAGCTTGAACGCTCGACGAGACCGAAGCAACACGCGGCTGGAAATTGTACGCATAACGAGACCGAAGCAACGCGTTGCTGGAACTTGTTTGCACGACGAGACCGAAGCAATACGCCGCTGGAACTTGTACGCATAACGAGACCGAAGCAATACACGGTTGGGGCTTGCACGCATAACGAGACCGAAGCAATACGCGACTGGGTCTTGTACGCTCGACGAGACCGAAACAATACGTTCCTGGAACTTGCACGCATAACGAGACCGAAGCAATACGCGGCTGGTACCTGTACGCTCGACGTGACTGAAGCAATACCCGGCTGGAGCTTGTACGCTCGACGAGACCGACGCAATACGCGGCTGGAACTTGTACGCTCGACGAGACCGAAGCAATACGCGGCTGGAACTTGTACGCATAGCGAGACCGAAGCAATACACGTTTGGGACTTGTACGCATAACGAGACCGAAGCAATACGCGGCTGGAACTTGCACGCATAACGAGACCGAAGCAACGCTCTGCTGGAACTTGTTCGCTCGACGAGACCGAAGCAATACGCGGCTGGAACTTGCACGCATAGCGAGACCGAAGCAATACGCTGCTGGAACTTTTTCGCTCGACGGGGCCGAAGCAATTCGCGGCTGGAAATTGTACGCCCGACGAGACCGAAGCAATACGCGGCTGGAACGTGTACGCTGAACGAGACTGAAGCAATACACGGTTGGGAATTGTACGCATAACGAGACCGAAGCAATACGCGACTGGGTCTTGTACGCTCGACGAGACCGAAGCAATACGTTCCTGGAACTTGCACGCATAACGAGACCGAAGCAATGCGCGGTTGGTACCTGTACGCTCGACGAGACTGAAGCAATACCAGGCTGGAGCTTGTACGCTTGACGAGACCGAAGCAATTCGCGGCGGGAACTTGCACGCATAACGAGACCGAAGCAATACGCTGCTGGAACTTGTTCGCTCGACGAGACCGAAGCAATACCTGGCTGGAGCTTGTACGCTTGACGAGACCGAAGCAATACGCGGCTGGAACTTGCACGCATAACGAGACCGAAGCAATACACGTTTGGGACTTGTACGCATAACGAGACCGAACCAATACGCGGCTGGAACTTGCACGCATAACGAGACCGAAGCAAGACGCGGCTGGGGCTTGCACGCATAACGAGACCGAAGCAATACACGTTTGGGACTTGTACGCATAACGAGACCGAAGCAATACGCGGCTGGAACTTGCACGCATAACGAGACCGAAGCAAGACGCGGCTGGGACTTGTACGCATAGCGAGACCGAAGCAATACACGTTTGGGACTTGTACGCATAACGAGACCGAAGCAATACGCGGCTGGGACCTGCACGCTCGACGAGACTGCAGCAATACCCGGCTTGAGCTTGTACGCTCGGCGAGACCGAAGCAATACGCGGCTGGAACTTGCACGCATAACGAGACCGAAGCAACGCTCTGCTGGAACTTGTTCGCACGACGAGACCGAAGCAATACGCAGCTGGAACCTGTACGCTGGACGAGACTGAAGCAATACCCGGCTGGAGCTTGTACGCTCGACGAGACCGAAGCAACACGCGGCTGGAAATAGTACGCATAACGAGACCGAAGCAATTCGCGGCTGGAAATTGTACGCCCGACGAGACCGAAGCAATACGCGGCTGGAACGTGTACGCATAACGAGACCGAAGCAATACACGGTTGGGAATTGTACGCATAACGAGACCGAAGCAATACGCGACTGGGTCTTGTACGCTCGACGAGACCGAAGCAATACGTTCCTGGAACTTGCACGCATAACGAGACCGAAGCAATACGCGGCTGGAACTTGTACGCTCGACGAGACTGAAGCAATACCCGGCTGGAACCTATACACTAAACGAGACCGAATCGCGGCTGGGACTTGCACACATGACGAGACCGAAGCAACACGCGGCTGGGACTTGTCCGCCCGGCGAGACCGAAGAAATACGCGGCTGGAACTTGTATTCTTGACGAGACCGAAGCAATACGCGGCTGGAACTTGCACGCATAACGAGACCGAAGCAACATGCGGCTAGGACTGGTACGCATAACGAGACCAAAGCAATACGCGGCTGGGACATGTACGCTGGAAGAGACCGAAGAAATACGAGGCTGGAACTTGTACGCATAACGAGACCGAAGCAACACGCGGCTGGGACTTCTATGCCCCACGAGACCGAAGCATTACGCGTCTAGAACTTGCACGCATAACGAGACCGAAGCAATACGCTGCTGGAACTTGTTTGCTCGACGAGACGGAAGCAATTCGCGGCTGGAACTTGTACGCTCGACGAGACCGAAGCAATACGGGGCTGGAACTTGCACGAAAAACGAGACCGCAGCAATACGATGCTCGGACTTGTACGCTCAACGAGACCGAAGCAATACGCGGCTGGAACTTGCACGCATAACGAGACCGAAGCAACGCTCTGCTGGAACTTGTTCGCTCGACGAGACCGAAGCAATACGCGGCTGGAACTTGCACGCATAGCGAGACCGAAGCAATACGCTGCTGGAACTTGTACGCATAACGAGGCCGAAGCAACGCGCTTCTGGAACTTGTTCGCTCGACGAGACCGAAGCAAAACGCGGCTGGAACTTGTACGCTCGACGAGACCGAAGCAATATGCGGCTGGAACTTGTTCGCTCGACGAGACCGAAGCAGTACGCGGCTGGAACTTGCACGCATAACGAGACCGAAGCAATACGCTGCTGGAACTTGTTCGCCCGACGATACCGAAGCAATACCTGGCTGGAGCTTGTACGCTTGACGAGACCGAAGCAATACGCGGCTGGAACTTGCACGCATAACGAGACCGAAGCAATACACGTTTGGGACTTGTACGCATAACGAGACCGAAGCAATACGCGGCTGGAACTTGCACGCATAACGAGACCGAAGCAAGACGCGGCTGGGGCTTGCACGCATAACGAGACCGAAGCAATACACGTTTGGGACATGTACGCATAACGAGACCGAAGCAATACGCGGCTGGAACTTGCACGCATAACGAGACCGAAGCAAGACGCGGCTGGGACTTGTACGCATAGCGAGACCGAAGCAATACCCGGCTTGAGCTTGTACGCTTGACGAGACCGAAGCAATACGCGGCTGGAACCTGTACGCTGAACGAGACTGAAGCAATACCCGGCTGGAGCTTGTACGCTCGGCGAGACCGAAGCAATACGCGGCTGGAACTTGCACGCATAACGAGACCGAAGCAACGCTCTGCTGGAACTTGTTCGCACGACGAGACCGAAGCAATACGCAGCTGGAACCTGTACGCTGGACGAGACTGAAGCAATACCCGGCTGGAGCTTGAACGCTCGACGAGACCGAAGCAACACGCGGCTGGAAATTGTACGCATAACGAGACCGAAGCAACGCGTTGCTGGAACTTGTTTGCACGACGAGACCGAAGCAATACGCCGCTGGAACTTGTACGCATAACGAGACCGAAGCAATACGCGGTTGGAGCTTGCACGCATAACGAGACCGAAGCAATACGCGACTGGGTCTTGTACGCTCGACGAGACCGAAGCAATACGTTCCTGGAACTTGCACGCATAACGAGACCGAAGCAATACGCGGCTGGTACCTGTACGCTCGACGTGACTGAAGCAATACCCGGCTGGAGCTTGTACGCTCGACGAGACCGACGCAATACGCGGCTGGAACTTGTACGCTCGACGAGACCGAAGCAATACGCGGCTGGAACTTGTACGCATAGCGAGACCGAAGCAATACACGTTTGGGACTTGTACGCATAACGAGACCGAAGCAATACGCGGCTGGAACTTGCACGCATAACGAGACCGAAGCAACGCTCTGCTGGAACTTGTTCGCTCGACGAGACCGAAGCAATACGCGGCTCGAACTTGCACGCATAGCGAGACCGAAGCAATACGCTGCTGGAACTTTTTCGCTCGACGGGGCCGAAGCAATTCGCGGCTGGAAATTGTACGCCCGACGAGACCGAAGCAATACGCGGCTGGAACGTGTACGCTGAACGAGACTGAAGCAATACACGGTTGGGAATTGTACGCATAACGAGACCGAAGCAATACGCGACTGGGTCTTGTACGCTCGACGAGACCGAAGCAATACGTTCCTGGAACTTGCACGCATAACGAGACCGAAGCAATGCGCGGTTGGTACCTGTACGCTCGACGAGACTGAAGCAATACCAGGCTGGAGCTTGTACGCTTGACGAGACCGAAGCAATTCGCGGCGGGAACTTGCACGCATAACGAGACCGAAGCAATACGCTGCTGGAACTTGTTCGCTCGACGAGACCGAAGCAATACCTGGCTGGAGCTTGTACGCTTGACGAGACCGAAGCAATACGCGGCTGGAACTTGCACGCATAACGAGACCGAAGCAATACACGTTTGGGACTTGTACGCATAACGAGACCGAAGCAATACGCGGCTGGAACTTGCACGCATAACGAGACCGAAGCAAGACGCGGCTGGGGCTTGCACGCATAACGAGACCGAAGCAATACACGTTTGGGACTTGTACGCATAACGAGACCGAAGCAATACGCGGCTGGAACTTGCACGCATAACGAGACCGAAGCAAGACGCGGCTGGGACTTGTACGCATAGCGAGACCGAAGCAATACCCGGCTTGAGCTTGTACGCTTGACGAGACCGAAGCAATACGCGGCTGGAACCTGTACGCTGAACGAGACTGAAGCAATACCCGGCTGGAGCTTGTACGCTCGGCGAGACCGAAGCAATACGCGGCTGGAACTTGCACGCATAACGAGACCGAAGCAACGCTCTGCTGGAACTTGTTCGCACGACGAGACCGAAGCAATACGCAGCTGGAACCTGTACGCTGGACGAGACTGAAGCAATACCCGGCTGGAGCTTGAACGCTCGACGAGACCGAAGCAACACGCGGCTGGAAATTGTACGCATAACGAGACCGAAGCAACGCGTTGCTGGAACTTGTTTGCACGACGAGACCGAAGCAATACGCCGCTGGAACTTGTACGCATAACGAGACCGAAGCAATACACGGTTGGGGCTTGCACGCATAACGAGACCGAAGCAATACGCGACTGGGTCTTGTACGCTCGACGAGACCGAAGCAATACGTTCCTGGAACTTGCACGCATAACGAGACCGAAGCAATACGCGGCTGGTACCTGTACGCTCGACGTGACTGAAGCAATACCCGGCTGGAGCTTGTACGCTCGACGAGACCGACGCAATACGCGGCTGGAACTTGTACGCTCGACGAGACCGAAGCAATACGCGGCTGGAACTTGTACGCATAGCGAGACCGAAGCAATACACGTTTGGGACTTGTACGCATAACGAGACCGAAGCAATACGCGGCTGGAACTTGCACGCATAACGAGACCGAAGCAACGCTCTGCTGGAACTTGTTCGCTCGACGAGACCGAAGCAATACGCGGCTGGAACTTGCACGCATAGCGAGACCGAAGCAATACGCTGCTGGAACTTTTTCGCTCGACGGGGCCGAAGCAATTCGCGGCTGGAAATTGTACGCCCGACGAGACCGAAGCAATACGCGGCTGGAACGTGTACGCTGAACGAGACTGAAGCAATACACGGTTGGGAATTGTACGCATAACGAGACCGAAGCAATACGCGACTGGGTCTTGTACGCTCGACGAGACCGAAGCAATACGTTCCTGGAACTTGCACGCATAACGAGACCGAAGCAATGCGCGGTTGGTACCTGTACGCTCGACGAGACTGAAGCAATACCAGGCTGGAGCTTGTACGCTTGACGAGACCGAAGCAATTCGCGGCGGGAACTTGCACGCATAACGAGACCGAAGCAATACGCTGCTGGAACTTGTTCGCTCGACGAGACCGAAGCAATACCTGGCTGGAGCTTGTACGCTTGACGAGACCGAAGCAATACGCGGCTGGAACTTGCACGCATAACGAGACCGAAGCAATACACGTTTGGGACTTGTACGCATAACGAGACCGAAGCAATACGCGGCTGGAACTTGCACGCATAACGAGACCGAAGCAAGACGCGGCTGGGGCTTGCACGCATAACGAGACCGAAGCAATACACGTTTGGGACTTGTACGCATAACGAGACCGAAGCAATACGCGGCTGGAACTTGCACGCATAACGAGACCGAAGCAAGACGCGGCTGGGACTTGTACGCATAGCGAGACCGAAGCAATACACGTTTGGGACTTGTACGCATAACGAGACCGAAGCAATACGCGGCTGGGACCTGCACGCTCGACGAGACTGAAGCAATACCCGGCTTGAGCTTGTACGCTTGATGAGACCGAAGCAATACGCGGCTGGAACCTGTACGCTGAACGAGACTGAAGCAATACCCGGCTGGAGCTTGTACGCTCGGCGAGACCGAAGCAATACGCGGCTGGAACTTGCACGCATAACGAGACCGAAGCAACGCTCTGCTGGAACTTGTTCGCACGACGAGACCGAAGCAATACGCAGCTGGAACCTGTACGCTGGACGAGACTGAAGCAATACCCGGCTGGAGCTTGTACGCTCGACGAGACCGAAGCAACACGCGGCTGGAAATTGTACGCATAACGAGACCGAAGCAATACGCGACTGGGTCCTGTACGCTCGACGAGACCGAGGCAATACGCGGCTGGGACTTATACGCTCGACGAGACCGAAGCAATAAGCGGCTGGAACTTGCACGCATAACGAGACCGAAGCAATACGCGACTGGGACTTGTACGCTCGACGAGACCGAAGCAATACGCGGCTGGAACTTGTACGCGAGACGAGACCAAAGCAGTACGCGGCTGGAACTTGTACGCACAACGAGTCCGAAGCAACGCGCTGCTTTAACTTGTTTGCTCGACGAGACCGAAGCAATACCTGGCTGGAGCTTGTACGCTTGACGAGACCCAAGCAATACGCGGCTGGAACTTGCACGCATAACGAGACCGACGCAATACGCTGCTGGAACTTGTTCGTTCGACGAGACCGAAGCAATACGCTGCTGGAACTTGTTCGCTCGACGAGACCGAAGCAGTACGCGGCTGGAACTTGCACGCACAACGAGTCCGAAGCAACGCGCTGCTGGAACTTGTTCGCTCGACGAGACCGAAGCAATACGCCGCTGGAACTTGTACGCATAACGAGACCGAAGCAATACACGGTTGGGAATTGTACGCATAACGAGACCGAAGCAATACGCGACTGGGTCTTGTACGCTCGACGAGACCGAAGCAATACGTTCCTGGAACTTGCACGCATAACGAGACCGAAGCAATACGCGGCTGGTACCTGTACGCTCGACGAGACCGAAGCAATACCCGGCTGGAGCTTGTACGCTTGACGAGACCGAAGCAATTCGCGGCGGGAACTTGTACGCATAACGAGACCGAAGCAATACGCGGCTGGAACTTGCAGGCATAACGAGACCGAAGCAATACGCTGCTGGAACTTCATCGCTCCACGAGACCGCAGCAATTCGCGGCTGGAACTTGTACGCTCCACGCAATACGCGGCTGGAACGTGCACGCTGGACGAGACCGAAGCAACGCTCTGCTGGAACTTGTTCGCTCGACGAGACCGAAGCAACGCGCGGCTGGAAATTGTACGCATAACAAGGCCGAAGCAGCGCGCTTCTGGACCTTGTACGCTCGACGAGACCGAAGCAATCCGCGGCTGGAACTTGCACGCATAACGAGACCGAAGCAATACGCGGCTGGGACTTGTACGCTCGACGAGACCGAAGCAATACGCGGCTGGAACTTGTACGCTCGACGAGACCGAAGCAATACGAGGCTGGAACATGCACGCATAACGAGACCGAAGCAATACGCTGCTGGAACTTTTTCGCTCGACGAGACCGAAGCAATACGCGGCTGGAACTTGTGCGCTCGACGAGACCGAAGCAATACGCGGCTGGAACTTGCACGCATAACGAGACCGAAGCAATACGCGGCTGGAACTTGCACGCATAACGAGACCGAAGCAACGCTCTGCTGGAACTTGTTCGCTCGACGAGACCGAAGCAATACGCGGCTGGAACTTGCACGCATAGCGAGACCGAAGCAATACGCTGCTGGAACTTGTACGCATAACGAGGCCGAAGCAACGCGCTTCTGGAACTTGTTCGCTCGACGAGACCGAAGCAAAACGCGGCTGGAACTTGTACGCTCGACGAGACCGAAGCAATACGCGGCTGGAACTTGTTCGCTCGACGAGACCGAAGCAGTACGCGGCTGGAACTTGCACGCATAACGAGACCGAAGCAATACGCTGCTGGAACTTGCACGCATAACGAGACCGAAGCAACGCTCTGCTGGAACTTGTTCGCACGACGAGACCGAAGCAATACGCAGCTGGAACCTGTACGCTGGACGAGGCTGAAGCAATACCCGGCTGGAGCTTGTACGCTCGACGAGACCGAAGCAACACGCGGCTGGAAATTGTACGCATAACGAGACCGAAGCAACGCGTTGCTGGAACTTGTTTGCACGACGAGACCGAAGCAATACGCCGCTGGAACTTGTACGCATAACGAGACCGAAGCAATACACGGTTGGGGCTTGCACGCATAACGAGACCGAAGCAATACGCGACTGGGTCTTGTACGCTCGACGAGACCGAAGCAATACGTTCCTGGAACTTGCACGCATAACGAGACCGAAGCAATACGCGGCTGGTACCTGTACGCTCGACGAGACTGAAGCAATACCCGGCTGGAGCTTGTACGCTCGACGAGACCGACGCAATACGCGGCTGGAACTTGTACGCTCGACGAGACCGAAGCAATACGCGGCTGGAACTTGTACGCATAGCGAGACCGAAGCAATACACGTTTGGGACTTGTACGCATAACGAGACCGAAGCAATACGCGGCTGGAACTTGCACGCATAACGAGACCGAAGCAACGCTCTGCTGGAACTTGTTCGGTCGACGAGACCGAAGCAATACGCGGCTGGAACTTGCACGCATAGCGAGACCGAAGCAATACGCTGCTGGAACTTTTTCGCTCGACGGGGCCGAAGCAATTCGCGGCTGGAAATTGTACGCCCGACGAGACCGAAGCAATACGCGGCTGGAACGTGTACGCTGAACGAGACTGAAGCAATACACGTTTGGGACTTGTACGCATAACGAGACCGAAGCAATACGCGGCTGGAACTTGCACGCATAACGAGACCGAAGCAAGACGCGGCTGGGGCTTGCACGCATAACGAGACCGAAGCAATACGCGGCTGGGACCTGCACGCTCGACGAGACTGAAGCAATACCCGGCTTGAGCTTGTACGCTTGATGAGACCGAAGCAATACGCGGCTGGAACCTGTACGCTGAACGAGACTGAAGCAATACCCGGCTGGAGCTTGTACGCTCGGCGAGACCGAAGCAATACGCGGCTGGAACTTGCACGCATAACGAGACCGAAGCAACGCTCTGCTGGAACTTGTTCGCACGACGAGACCGAAGCAATACGCAGCTGGAACCTGTACGCTGGACGAGACTGAAGCAATACCCGGCTGGAGCTTGTACGCTCGACGAGACCGAAGCAACACGCGGCTGGAAATTGTACGCATAACGAGACCGAAGCAATTCGCGGCTGGAAATTGTACGCCCGACGAGACCGAAGCAATACGCGGCTGGAACGTGTACGCATAACGAGACCGAAGCAATACACGGTTGGGAATTGTACGCATAACGAGACCGAAGCAATACGCGACTGGGTCTTGTACGCTCGACGAGACCGAAGCAATACGTTCCTGGAACTTGCACGCATAACGAGACCGAAGCAATACGCGGTTGGTACCTGTACGCTCGACGAGACTGAAGCAATACCAGGCTGGAGCTTGTACGCTTGACTAGACCGAAGCAATTCGCGGCGGGAACTTGCACGCATAACGAGACCGAAGCAATACACGTTTGGGACTTGTACGCATAACGAGACCGAAGCAATACGCGGCTGGAACTTGCACGCATAACGAGACCGAAGCAAGACGCGGCTGGGGCTTGCACGCATAACGAGACCGAAGCAATACACGTTTGGGACTTGTACGCATAACGAGACCGAAGCAATACGCGGCTGGAACTTGCACGCATAACGAGGCCGAAGCAAGACGCGGCTGGGACTTGTACGCATAGCGAGACCGAAGCAATACACGTTTGGGACTTGTACGCATAACGAGACCGAAGCAATACGCGGCTGGGACCTGCACGCTCGACGAGACTGAAGCAATACCCGGCTTGAGCTTGTACGCTTGATGAGACCGAAGCAATACGCGGCTGGAACCTGTACGCTGAACGAGACTGAAGCAATACCCGGCTGGAGCTTGTACGCTCGGCGAGACCGAAGCAATACGCGGCTGGAACTTGCACGCATAACGAGACCGAAGCAACGCTCTGCTGGAACTTGTTCGCACGACGAGACCGAAGCAATACGCAGCTGGAACCTGTACGCTGGACGAGACTGAAGCAATACCCGGCTGGAGCTTGTACGCTCGACGAGACCGAAGCAACACGCGGCTGGAAATTGTACGCATAACGAGACCGAAGCAATTCGCGGCTGGAAATTGTACGCCCGACGAGACCGAAGCAATACGCGGCTGGAACGTGTACGCATAACGAGACCGAAGCAATACACGGTTGGGAATTGTACGCATAACGAGACCGAAGCAATACGCGACTGGGTCTTGTACGCTCGACGAGACCGAAGCAATACGTTCCTGGAACTTGCACGCATAACGAGACCGAAGCAATACGCGGTTGGTACCTGTACGCTCGACGAGACTGAAGCAATACCAGGCTGGAGCTTGTACGCTTGACTAGACCGAAGCAATTCGCGGCGGGAACTTGCACGCATAACGAGACCGAAGCAATACACGTTTGGGACTTGTACGCATAACGAGACCGAAGCAATACGCGGCTGGAACTTGCACGCATAACGAGACCGAAGCAAGACGCGGCTGGGGCTTGCACGCATAACGAGACCGAAGCAATACACGTTTGGGACTTGTACGCATAACGAGACCGAAGCAATACGCGGCTGGAACTTGCACGCATAACGAGGCCGAAGCAAGACGCGGCTGGGACTTGTACGCATAGCGAGACCGAAGCAATACACGTTTGGGACTTGTACGCATAACGAGACCGAAGCAATACGCGGCTGGGACCTGCACGCTCGACGAGACTGAAGCAATACCCGGCTTGAGCTTGTACGCTTGATGAGACCGAAGCAATACGCGGCTGGAACCTGTACGCTGAACGAGACTGAAGCAATACCCGGATGGAGCTTGTACGCTCGGCGAGACCGAAGCAATACGCGGCTGGAACTTGCACGCATAACGAGACCGAAGCAACGCTCTGCTGGAACTTGTTCGCACGACGAGACCGAAGCAATACGCAGCTGGAACCTGTACGCTGGACGAGACTGAAGCAATACCCGGCTGGAGCTTGTACGCTCGACGAGACCGAAGCAACACGCGGCTGGAAATTGTACGCATAACGAGACCGAAGCAATTCGCGGCTGGAAATTGTACGCCCGACGAGACCGAAGCAATACGCGGCTGGAACGTGTACGCATAACGAGACCGAAGCAATACACGGTTGGGAATTGTACGCATAACGAGACCGAAGCAATACGCGACTGGGTCTTGTACGCTCGACGAGACCGAAGCAATACGTTCCTGGAACTTGCACGCATAACGAGACCGAAGCAATACGCGGTTGGTACCTGTACGCTCGACGAGACTGAAGCAATACCAGGCTGGAGCTTGTACGCTTGACGAGACCGAAGCAATTCGCGGCGGGAACTTGCACGCATAACGAGACCGAAGCAATACACGTTTGGGACTTGTACGCATAACGAGACCGAAGCAATACGCGGCTGGAACTTGCACGCATAACGAGACCGAAGCAAGACGCGGCTGGGGCTTGCACGCATAACGAGACCGAAGCAATACACGTTTGGGACTTGTACGCATAACGAGACCGAAGCAATACGCGGCTGGAACTTGCACGCATAACGAGGCCGAAGCAAGACGCGGCTGGGACTTGTACGCATAGCGAGACCGAAGCAATACACGTTTGGGACTTGTACGCATAACGAGACCGAAGCAATACGCGGCTGGGACCTGCACGCTCGACGAGACTGAAGCAATACCCGGCTTGAGCTTGTACGCTTGATGAGACCGAAGCAATACGCGGCTGGAACCTGTACGCTGAACGAGACTGAAGCAATACCCGGATGGAGCTTGTACGCTCGGCGAGACCGAAGCAATACGCGGCTGGAACTTGCACGCATAACGAGACCGAAGCAACGCTCTGCTGGAACTTGTTCGCACGACGAGACCGAAGCAATACGCAGCTGGAACCTGTACGCTGGACGAGACTGAAGCAATACCCGGCTGGAGCTTGTACGCTCGACGAGACCGAAGCAACACGCGGCTGGAAATTGTACGCATAACGAGACCGAAGCAACGCGTTGCTGGAACTTGTTTGCACGACGAGACCGAAGCAATACGCCGCTGGAACTTGTACGCGTAACGAGACCGAAGCAATACACGGTTGGGGCTTGCACGCATAACGAGACCGAAGCAATACGCGACTGGGTCTTGTACGCTCGACGAGACCGAAGCAATACGTTCCTGGAACTTGCACGCATAACGAGACCGAAGCAATACGCGGCTGGTACCTGTACGCTCGACGAGACTGAAGCAATACCCGGCTGGAGCTTGTACGCTCGACGAGACCGACGCAATACGCGGCTGGAACTTGTACGCTCGACGAGACCGAAGCAATACGCGGCTGGAACTTGTACGCATAGCGAGACCGAAGCAATACACGTTTGGGACTTGTACGCATAACGAGACCGAAGCAATACGCGGCTGGAACTTGCACGCATAACGAGACCGAAGCAACGCTCTGCTGGAACTTGTTCGGTCGACGAGACCGAAGCAATACGTGGCTGGAACTTGCACGCATAGCGAGACCGAAGCAATACGCTGCTGGAACTTTTTCGCTCGACGGGGCCGAAGCAATTCGCGGCTGGAAATTGTACGCCCGACGAGACCGAAGCAATACGCGGCTGGAACGTGTACGCTGAACGAGACTGAAGCAATACACGGTTGGGAATTGTACGCATAACGAGACCGAAGCAATACGCGACTGGGTCTTGTACGCTCGACGAGACCGAAGCAATACGTTCCTGGAACTTGCACGCATAACGAGACCGAAGCAATACGCGATTGGTACCTGTACGCTCGACGAGACTGAAGCAATACCAGGCTGGAGCTTGTACGCTTGACGAGACCGAAGCAATTCGCGGCGGGAACTTGCACGCATAACGAGACCGAAGCAATACGCTGCTGGAACTTGTTCGCTCGACGAGACCGAAACAATACGCGGCTGGACCTTGTACGCTCGACGAGTCCGAAGCAATACGCGGCTGGAACTTGTTCGCTGGACGAAACCGAAGCAATACGCGGCTGGAACTTGCACGCACTACGAGTCCGAAGCAACGCGCTGCTATAACTTGTTCGCTCGACGAGACCGAAGCAATACGCGGCTGGAACCTGTACGCTGGACGAGACTGAAGCAATACCCGGCTGGAGCTTGTACGCTCGACGAGACCGAAGCAACACGCGGCTGGAAATTGTACGCATAACGAGACCGAAGCAACGCGCTGCTGGAACTTGTTCGCTCGACGAGACCGAAGCAATACGCCGCTGGAACTTGTACGCATAACGAGACCGAAGCAATACACGGTTGGGAATTGTACGCATAACGAGACCGAAGCAATACGCGACTGGGTCTTGTACGCTCGACGAGACCGAAGCAATACGTTCCTGGAACTTGCACGCATAACGAGACCGAAGCAATACGCGGCTGGTACCTGTACGCTCGACGAGACTGAAGCAATACCCGGCTGGAGCTTGTACGCTTGACGAGACCGAAGCAATTCGCGGCGGGAACTTGTACGCATAGCGAGACCGAAGCAATACGCGGCTGGAACTTGCAGGCATAACGAGACCGGAGCAATACGCTGCTGGAACTTCATCGCTCCACGAGACCGCAGCAATTCGCGGCTGGAACTTGTACGCTCGACGAGACCGACGCAATACGCGGCTGGAACTTGTACGCTCGACGAGACCGAAGCAATACGCGGCTGGAACTTGTACGCATAGCGAGACCGAAGCAATACGCGACTGGGTCTTGTACGCTCGACGAGACCGAAGCAATACGTTCCTGGAACTTGCACGCATATCGAGACCGAAGCAATACGCGGCTGGAACTTGCACGCATAACGAGACCGAAGCAACGCTCTGCTGGAACTTGTTCGCTCGACGAGACCGAAGCAATACGCGGCTGGAACTTGCACGCATAGCGAGACCGAAGCGATACGCTGCTGGAACTTGTTCGCTCGACGAGACCGAAGCAATTCGCGGCTGGAACTAGTACGCTCGACGAGACCGAAGCAATACGCGGCTGGAACTTGTGCGCTCGACGAGACCGAAGCAATACGCGGCTGGAACTTGCACGCATAACGAGACCGAAGCAATGCGCGGCTGGAACTTGCACGCATAACGAGACCGAAGCAACGCTCTGCTGGAACTTGTTCGCTCGACGAGACCGAAGCAATACGCGGCTGGAACTTGCACGCATAGCGAGACCGAAGCGATACGCTGCTGGAACTTGTTCGCTCGACGAGACCGAAGCAATACGCGGCTGGAACTTGCACGCATAGCGAGACCGAAGCGATACGCTGCTGGAACTTGTTCGCTCGACGAGACTAAAGCAATACCCGGCTGGAGCTTGTAAACTCGACGAGACCGAAGCAATACGCGGCTGGAACTTGCACGCATAGCGAGACCGAAGCAATACGCTGCTGGAACTTGTACGCATAACGAGGCCGAAGCAACGCGCTTCTGGAACTTGTTCGCTCGACGAGACCGAAGCAAAACGCGGCTGGAACTTGCACGCACAACGAGTCCGAAGCAACGCGCTGCTTTAACTTGTTCGCTCGACGAGACCGAAGCAATACCTGGCTGGAGCTTGTACGCTTGACGAGACCGAAGCAATACACGGCTGGAACTTGTACGCATAACGAGGCCGAAGCAGCGCGCTTCTGGACCTTGTACGCTCGACGAGACCGAAGCAATACGCGGCTGGAACTTGCACGCATAACGAGACCGAAGCAATACGCGGCTGGGACTTGTACGCTCGACGAGACCGAAGCAATACGCGGCTGGAACTTGTACGCTCGACGAGACCGAAGCAATACGCGGCTGGAACATGCACGCATAACGAGACCGAAGCAATACGCTGCTGGAACTTTTTCGCTCGACGAGACCGAAGCAATACCTGGCTGGAGCTTGTACGCTTGACGAGACCGAAGCAATACGCGGCTGGAACTTGCACGCTCGACGAGACCTAAGCAATTCGCGGCTGGAGCTTGTACGCTCGACGAGACCGAAGCAACACGCGGCTGGAAATTGTACGCATAACGAGACCGAAGCAACGCGCTGCTGGAACTTGTTCGCTCGATGAGACCGAAGCAATACTCGGCTGGAACCTGTACGCTCGACGAGTCCGAAGCGATACGCTGCTGGAACTTGTTCGCTCGACGAGACCGAAGAAGTACGCGGCTGGAACTTGCACGCATAACGAGACCGAAGCAATACGCTGCTGGAACTTGTTCGCTCGACGAGACCGAAGCAATTCGCGGCTGGAACTAGTACGCTCGACGAGACCGAAGCAATACGCGGCTCGAACTTGCACGCATAACGAGACCGAAGCAATACGCTGCTGGAACTTGTTCGCTCGACGAGGCCGAAGCAACGCGCTTCTGGAACTTGTTCGCTCGACGAGACCGAAGCAATTCGCAGCTGGAACTTGTACGCTCGACGAGACCGAAGCAATACGCGGCTGGAACTTGCACGCATAACGAGACCGAAGCAATACGCTGCTGGAACTTGTACGCATAACGAGGCCGAAGCAACGCGCTTCTGGAACTTGTTCGCTCGACGAGACCGAAGCAAAACGCGGCTGGAACTTGTACGCTCGACGAGACCGAAGCAATACGCGGCTGGAACTAGTTCGCTCGACGAGACCGAAGCAGTACGCGGCTGGAACTTGCACGCATAACGAGACCGAAGCAATACGCTGCTGGAACTTGTTCGCTCGACGAGACCGAAGCAATACCTGGCTGGAGCTTGTACGCTTGACGAGACCGAAGCAATACGCGGCTGGAACTTGCACGCATAACGAGACCGAAGCAATACGCTGCTGGAACTTGTTCGCTCGACGAGACCGAAGCAATACGCTGCTGGAACTTGTACGCTGGACGAGACTGAAGCAATACCCGGCTGGAGCTTGTACGCTCGACGAGACCGAAGCAACACACGGTTGGGAATTGTACGCATAACGAGACCGAAGCAATACGCGACTGGGTCTTGTACGCTCGACGAGACCGAAGCAATACGTTCCTGGAACTTGCACGCATAACGAGACCGAAGCAATACGCGGTTGGTACCTGTACGCTCGACGAGACTGAAGCAATACCAGGCTGGAGCTTGTACGCTTGACGAGACCGAAGCAATTCGCGGCGGGAACTTGCACGCATAACGAGACCGAAGCAATACACGTTTGGGACTTGTACGCATAACGAGACCGAAGCAATACGCGGCTGGAACTTGCACGCATAACGAGACCGAAGCAAGACGCGGCTGGGGCTTGCACGCATAACGAGACCGAAGCAATACACGTTTGGGACTTGTACGCATAACGAGACCGAAGCAATACGCGGCTGGAACTTGCACGCATAACGAGACCGAAGCAAGACGCGGCTGGGACTTGTACGCATAGCGAGACCGAAGCAATACACGTTTGGGACTTGTACGCATAACGAGACCGAAGCAATACGCGGCTGGGACCTGCACGCTCGACGAGACTGAAGCAATACCCGGCTTGAGCTTGTACGCTTGATGAGACCGAAGCAATACGCGGCTGGAACCTGTACGCTGAACGAGACTGAAGCAATACCCGGATGGAGCTTGTACGCTCGGCGAGACCGAAGCAATACGCGGCTGGAACTTGCACGCATAACGAGACCGAAGCAACGCTCTGCTGGAACTTGTTCGCACGACGAGACCGAAGCAATACGCAGCTGGAACCTGTACGCTGGACGAGACTGAAGCAATACCCGGCTGGAGCTTGTACGCTCGACGAGACCGAAGCAACACGCGGCTGGAAATTGTACGCATAACGAGACCGAAGCAACGCGTTGCTCGAACTTGTTTGCACGACGAGACCGAAGCAATACGCCGCTGGAACTTGTACGCATAACGAGACCGAAGCAATACACGGTTGGGGCTTGCACGCATAACGAGACCGAAGCAATACGCGACTGGGTCTTGTACGCTCGACGAGACCGAAGCAATACGTTCCTGGAACTTGCACGCATAACGAGACCGAAGCAATACGCGGCTGGTACCTGTACGCTCGACGAGACTGAAGCAATACCCGGCTGGAGCTTGTACGCTCGACGAGACCGACGCAATACGCGGCTGGAACTTGTACGCTCGACGAGACCGAAGCAATACGCGGCTGGAACTTGTACGCATAGCAAGACCGAAGCAATACACGTTTGGGACTTGTACGCATAACGAGACCGAAGCAATACGCGGCTGGAACTTGCACGCATAACGAGACCGAAGCAACGCTCTGCTGGAACTTGTTCGGTCGACGAGACCGAAGCAATACGCGGCTGGAACTTGCACGCATAGCGAGACCGAAGCAATACGCTGCTGGAACTTTTTCGCTCGACGGGGCCGAAGCAATTCGCGGCTGGAAATTGTACGCCCGACGAGACCGAAGCAATACGCGGCTGGAACGTGTACGCTGAACGAGACTGAAGCAATACACGGTTGGGAATTGTACGCATAACGAGACCGAAGCAATACGCGACTGGGTCTTGTACGCTCGACGAGACCGAAGCAATACGTTCCTGGAACTTGCACGCATAACGAGACCGAAGCAATACGCGATTGGTACCTGTACGCTCGACGAGACTGAAGCAATACCAGGCTGGAGCTTGTACGCTTGACGAGACCGAAGCAATTCGCGGCGGGAACTTGCACGCATAACGAGACCGAAGCAATACGCTGCTGGAACTTGTTCGCTCGACGAGACCGAAACAATACGCGGCTGGACCTTGTACGCTCGACGAGTCCGAAGCAATACGCGGCTGGAACTTGTTCGCTGGACGAAACCGAAGCAATACGCGGCTGGAACTTGCACGCACTACGAGTCCGAAGCAACGCGCTGCTATAACTTGTTCGCTCGACGAGACCGAAGCAATACGCGGCTGGAACCTGTACGCTGGACGAGACTGAAGCAATACCCGGCTGGAGCTTGTACGCTCGACGAGACCGAAGCAACACGCGGCTGGAAATTGTACGCATAACGAGACCGAAGCAACGCGCTGCTGGAACTTGTTCGCTCGACGAGACCGAAGCAATACGCCGCTGGAACTTGTACGCATAACGAGACCGAAGCAATACACGGTTGGGAATTGTACGCATAACGAGACCGAAGCAATACGCGACTGGGTCTTGTACGCTCGACGAGACCGAAGCAATACGTTCCTGGAACTTGCACGCATAACGAGACCGAAGCAATACGCGGCTGGTACCTGTACGCTCGACGAGACTGAAGCAATACCCGGCTGGAGCTTGTACGCTTGACGAGACCGAAGCAATTCGCGGCGGGAACTTGTACGCATAGCGAGACCGAAGCAATACGCGGCTGGAACTTGCAGGCATAACGAGACCGGAGCAATACGCTGCTGGAACTTCATCGCTCCACGAGACCGCAGCAATTCGCGGCTGGAACTTGTACGCTCGACGAGACCGACGCAATACGCGGCTGGAACTTGTACGCTCGACGAGACCGAAGCAATACGCGGCTGGAACTTGTACGCATAGCGAGACCGAAGCAATACGCGACTGGGTCTTGTACGCTCGACGAGACCGAAGCAATACGTTCCTGGAACTTGCACGCATATCGAGACCGAAGCAATACGCGGCTGGAACTTGCACGCATAACGAGACCGAAGCAACGCTCTGCTGGAACTTGTTCGCTCGAGGAGACCGAAGCAATACGCGGCTGGAACTTGCACGCATAGCGAGACCGAAGCGATACGCTGCTGGAACTTGTTCGCTCGACGAGACCGAAGCAATTCGCGGCTGGAACTAGTACGCTCGACGAGACCGAAGCAATACGCGGCTGGAACTTGTGCGCTCGACGAGACCGAAGCAATACGCGGCTGGAACTTGCACGCATAACGAGACCGAAGCAATGCGCGGCTGGAACTTGCACGCATAACGAGACCGAAGCAACGCTCTGCTGGAACTTGTTCGCTCGACGAGACCGAAGCAATACGCGGCTGGAACTTGCACGCATAGCGAGACCGAAGCGATACGCTGCTGGAACTTGTTCGCTCGACGAGACTAAAGCAATACCCGGCTGGAGCTTGTAAACTCGACGAGACCGAAGCAATACGCGGCTGGAACTTGCACGCATAGCGAGACCGAAGCAATACGCTGCTGGAACTTGTACGCATAACGAGGCCGAAGCAACGCGCTTCTGGAACTTGTTCGCTCGACGAGACCGAAGCAAAACGCGGCTGGAACTTGCACGCACAACGAGTCCGAAGCAACGCGCTGCTTTAACTTGTTCGCTCGACGAGACCGAAGCAATACCTGGCTGGAGCTTGTACGCTTGACGAGACCGAAGCAATACACGGCTGGAACTTGTACGCATAACGAGGCCGAAGCAGCGCGCTTCTGGACCTTGTACGCTCGACGAGACCGAAGCAATACGCGGCTGGAACTTGCACGCATAACGAGACCGAAGCAATACGCGGCTGGGACTTGTACGCTCGACGAGACCGAAGCAATACGCGGCTGGAACTTGTACGCTCGACGAGACCGAAGCAATACGCGGCTGGAACATGCACGCATAACGAGACCGAAGCAATACGCTGCTGGAACTTTTTCGCTCGACGAGACCGAAGCAATACCTGGCTGGAGCTTGTACGCTTGACGAGACCGAAGCAATACGCGGCTGGAACTTGCACGCTCGACGAGACCTAAGCAATTCGCGGCTGGAGCTTGTAC
Organism: Stelis phaeoptera; assembly: GCA_943735885.1. Taxonomy (NCBI): domain Eukaryota; kingdom Metazoa; phylum Arthropoda; class Insecta; order Hymenoptera; family Megachilidae; genus Stelis; species Stelis phaeoptera. The sequence goes on from CALSEM010000021.1 coordinate 784,322, forward strand.
GCTCGACGAGACCGAAGCAACACGCGGCTGGAAATTGTACGCATAACGAGACCGAAGCAACGCGCTGCTGGAACTTGTTCGCTCGATGAGACCGAAGCAATACGCGGCTGGAACCTGTACGCTCGACGAGTCCGAAGCGATACGCTGCTGGAACTTGTTCGCTCGACGAGACCGAAGAAGTACGCGGCTGGAACTTGCACGCATAACGAGACCGAAGCAATACGCTGCTGGAACTTGTTCGCTCGACGAGGCCGAAGCAACGCGCTTCTGGAACTTGTTCGCTCGACGAGACCGAAGCAATTCGCAGCTGGAACTTGTACGCTCGACGAGACCGAAGCAATACGCGGCTGGAACTTGCACGCATAACGAGACCGAAGCAATACGCTGCTGGAACTTGTACGCATAACGAGGCCGAAGCAACGCGCTTCTGGAACTTGTTCGCTCGACGAGACCGAAGCAAAACGCGGCTGGAACTTGTACGCTCGACGAGACCGAAGCAATACGCGGCTGGAACTTGTTCGCTCGACGAGACCGAAGCAGTACGCGGCTGGAACTTGCACGCATAACGAGACCGAAGCAATACGCTGCTGGAACTTGTTCGCTCGACGAGACCGAAGCAATACCTGGCTGGAGCTTGTACGCTTGACGAGACCGAAGCAATACGCGGCTGGAACTTGCACGCATAACGAGACCGAAGCAATACGCTGCTGGAACTTGTTCGCTCGACGAGACCGAAGCAATACGCTGCTGGAACTTGTACGCTGGACGAGACTGAAGCAATACCCGGCTGGAGCTTGTACGCTCGACGAGACCGAAGCAACACGCGGCTGGAAATTGTACGCATAACGAGACCGAAGCAATACGCGACTGGGTCCTGTACGCTCGACGAGACCGAGGCAATACGCGGCTGGGACTTGTACGCTCGACGAGACCGAAGCAATAAGCGGCTGGAACTTGCACGCATAACGAGACCGAAGCAATACGCGACTGGGACTTGTACGCTCGACGAGACCGAAGCAATACGCGGCTGGAACTTGTACGCGAGACGAGGCCGAAGCAGCGCACTTCTGGACCTTGTTCGCTCGACGAGACCGAAGCAAAACGCGGCTGGAACTTGTACGCTCGACGAGACCGAAGCAATACGCGGCTGGAACTTGCACGCATAACGAGACCGAAGCAACGCTCTGCTGGCACTTGTTCGCTCGACGAGACCGAAGCAACGCGCGGCTGGAAATTGTACGCATAACGAGACCGAAGCGACACGCGGATGGGGCTTGTACGCATAACGAGACCAAAGCAATACGCTGCTGGGTCCTGTACGCTCGACGAGACCGAAGCAATACGCGGCTGGGACTTGTACGCTCGACGAGACCGAAGCAATACCCGGCTGGAGCTTCTACGCTTGACGAGACCGAAGCAATACGCTGCTGGAACTTGCACGCATAACGAGACCGAAGCAACACGCGGCTGGAAATTGTACGCATATCGAGACCGAAGCAACGCGCTGCTGGAACTTGTTCGCTCGACGAGACCGAAGCAATACGCCGCTGGAACTTGTACGCATAACGAGACCGAAGCATTACACGGTTGGGAATTGTACGCATAACGAGACCGATGCAATACGCGACTGGGTCTTGTACGCTCGACGAGACCGAAGCAATACGTTCCTGGAACTTGCACGCATAACGAGACCGAAGCAATACGCGGCTGGTACCTGTACGCTCGACGAGACCGAAGCAATACCCGGCAGGAGCTTGTACGCTTGACGAGACCGAAGCAATTCGCGGCGGGAACTTGTACGCATAACGAGACCGAAGCAATACGCGGCTGGAACTTGCAGGCATAACGAGACCGAAGCAATACGCTGCTGGAACTTCATCGCTCCACGAGACCGCAGCAATTCGCGGCTGGAACATGCACGCTGGACGAGACTGAAGCAATACCCGGCTGGAGCTTGTTCGCTCGACGAGACCGAAGCAACGCGCGGCTGGAAATTGTACGCATAACAAGGCCGAAGCAGCGCGCTTCTGGACCTTGTACGCTCGACGAGACCGAAGCAATACGCGGCTGGAACATGCACGCTGGACGAGACTGAAGCAATACCCGGCTGGAGCTTGTACGCTCGACGAGACCGACGCAATACGCGGCTGGGTCTTGTACGCTCGACGAGACCGAAGCAATACGTTCCTGGAACTTGCACGCATAACGAGACCGAAGCAATACGCGGCTGGTACCTGTACGCTCGACGTGACTGAAGCAATACCCGGCTGGAGCTTGTACGCTCGACGAGACCGAAGCAATACGCGGCTGGAACCTGTACGCTGAACGAGACTGAAGCAATACCCGGCTGGAGCTTGTACGCTCGGCGAGACCGAAGCAATACGCGGCTGGAACTTGCACGCATAACGAGACCGAAGCAACGCTCTGCTGGAACTTGTTCGCACGACGAGACCGAAGCAATACGCAGCTGGAACCTGTACGCTGGACGAGACTGAAGCAATACCCGGCTGGAGCTTGAACGCTCGACGAGACCGAAGCAACACGCGGCTGGAAATTGTACGCATAACGAGACCGAAGCAACGCGTTGCTGGAACTTGTTTGCACGACGAGACCGAAGCAATACGCCGCTGGAACTTGTACGCATAACGAGACCGAAGCAATACACGGTTGGGGCTTGCACGCATAACGAGACCGAAGCAATACGCGACTGGGTCTTGTACGCTCGACGAGACCGAAGCAATACGTTCCTGGAACTTGCACGCATAACGAGACCGAAGCAATACGCGGCTGGTACCTGTACGCTCGACGTGACTGAAGCAATACCCGGCTGGAGCTTGTACGCTCGACGAGACCGACGCAATACGCGGCTGGAACTTGTACGCTCGACGAGACCGAAGCAATACGCGGCTGGAACTTGTACGCATAGCGAGACCGAAGCAATACACGTTTGGGACTTGTACGCATAACGAGACCGAAGCAATACGCGGCTGGAACTTGCACGCATAACGAGACCGAAGCAACGCTCTGCTGGAACTTGTTCGCTCGACGAGACCGAAGCAATACGCGGCTGGAACTTGCACGCATAGCGAGACCGAAGCAATACGCTGCTGGAACTTTTTCGCTCGACGGGGCCGAAGCAATTCGCGGCTGGAAATTGTACGCCCGACGAGACCGAAGCAATACGCGGCTGGAACGTGTACGCTGAACGAGACTGAAGCAATACACGGTTGGGAATTGTACGCATAACGAGACCGAAGCAATACGCGACTGGGTCTTGTACGCTCGACGAGACCGAAGCAATACGTTCCTGGAACTTGCACGCATAACGAGACCGAAGCAATACGCGGTTGGTACCTGTACGCTCGACGAGACTGAAGCAATACCAGGCTGGAGCTTGTACGCTTGACGAGACCGAAGCAATTCGCGGCGGGAACTTGCACGCATAACGAGACCGAAGCAATACGCTGCTGGAACTTGTTCGCTCGACGAGACCGAAGCAATACCTGGCTGGAGCTTGTACGCTTGACGAGACCGAAGCAATACGCGGCTGGAACTTGCACGCATAACGAGACCGAAGCAATACACGTTTGGGACTTGTACGCATAACGAGACCGAAGCAATACGCGGCTGGAACTTGCACGCATAACGAGACCGAAGCAAGACGCGGCTGGGGCTTGCACGCATAACGAGACCGAAGCAATACACGTTTGGGACTTGTACGCATAACGAGACCGAAGCAATACGCGGCTGGAACTTGCACGCATAACGAGACCGAAGCAAGACGCGGCTGGGACTTGTACGCATAGCGAGACCGAAGCAATACACGTTTGGGACTTGTACGCATAACGAGACCGAAGCAATACGCGGCTGGGACCTGCACGCTCGACGAGACTGAAGCAATACCCGGCTTGAGCTTGTACGCTTGATGAGACCGAAGCAATACGCGGCTGGAACCTGTACGCTGAACGAGACTGAAGCAATACCCGGCTGGAGCTTGTACGCTCGGCGAGACCGAAGCAATACGCGGCTGGAACTTGCACGCATAACGAGACCGAAGCAATACGCGACTGGGTCCTGTACGCTCGACGAGACCGAGGCAATACGCGGCTGGGACTTGTACGCTCGACGAGACCGAAGCAATAAGCGGCTGGAACTTGCACGCATAACGAGACCGAAGCAATACGCGACTGGGACTTGTACGCTCGACGAGACCGAAGCAATACGCGGCTGGAACTTGTACGCGAGACGAGACCAAAGCAGTACGCGGCTGGAACTTGTACGCACAACGAGTCCGAAGCAACGCGCTGCTTTAACTTGTTTGCTCGACGAGACCGAAGCAATACCTGGCTGGAGCTTGTACGCTTGACGAGACCGAAGCAATACGCGGCTGGAACTTGCACGCATAACGAGACCGAAGCAATACGCTGCTGGAACTTGTTCGTTCGACGAGACCGAAGCAATACGCTGCTGGAACTTGTTCGCTCGACGAGACCGAAGCAGTACGCGGCTGGAACTTGCACGCACAACGAGTCCGAAGCAACGCGCTGCTGGAACTTGTTCGCTCGACGAGACCGAAGCAATACGCCGCTGGAACTTGTACGCATAACGAGACCGAAGCAATACACGGTTGGGAATTGTACGCATAACGAGACCGAAGCAATACGCGACTGGGTCTTGTACGCTCGACGAGACCGAAGCAATACGTTCCTGGAACTTGCACGCATAACGAGACCGAAGCAATACGCGGCTGGTACCTGTACGCTCGACGAGACCGAAGCAATACCCGGCTGGAGCTTGTACGCTTGACGAGACCGAAGCAATTCGCGGCGGGAACTTGTACGCATAACGAGACCGAAGCAATACGCGGCTGGAACTTGCAGGCATAACGAGACCGAAGCAATACGCTGCTGGAACTTCATCGCTCCACGAGACCGCAGCAATTCGCGGCTGGAACTTGTACGCTCCACGAGACCGACGCAATACGCGGCTGGAACGTGCACGCTGGACGAGACCGAAGCAACGCTCTGCTGGAACTTGTTCGCTCGACGAGACCGAAGCAACGCGCGGCTGGAACTTGCACGCATAACGAGACCGAAGCAATACGCGGCTGGGACTTGTACGCTCGACGAGACCGAAGCAATACGCGGCTGGAACTTGTACGCTCGACGAGACCGAAGCAATACGAGGCTGGAACATGCACGCATAACGAGACCGAAGCAATACGCTGCTGGAACTTTTTCGCTCGACGAGACCGAAGCAATACGCGGCTGGAACTTGCACGCATAACGAGACCGAAGCAATACGCTGCTGGAACTTGTTCGTTCGACGAGACCGAAGCAATACGCTGCTGGAACTTGTTCGCTCGACGAGACCGAAGCAGTACGCGGCTGGAACTTGCACGCACAACGAGTCCGAAGCAACGCGCTGCTGGAACTTGTTCGCTCGACGAGACCGAAGCAATACGCCGCTGGAACTTGTACGCATAACGAGACCGAAGCAATACACGGTTGGGAATTGTACGCATAACGAGACCGAAGCAATACGCGACTGGGTCTTGTACGCTCGACGAGACCGAAGCAATACGTTCCTGGAACTTGCACGCATAACGAGACCGAAGCAATACGCGGCTGGTACCTGTACGCTCGAGGAGACCGAAGCAATACCAGGCTGGAGCTTGTACGCTTGACGAGACCGAAGCAATTCGCGGCGGGAACTTGTACGCATAACGAGACCGAAGCAATACGCGGCTGGAACTTGCAGGCATAACGAGACCGAAGCAATACGCTGCTGGAACTTCATCGCTCCACGAGACCGCAGCAATTCGCGGCTGGAACTTGTACGCTCCACGAGACCGACGCAATACGCGGCTGGAACGTGCACGCTGGACGAGACCGAAGCAACGCTCTGCTGGAACTTGTTCGCTCGACGAGACCGAAGCAACGCGCGGCTGGAAATTGTACGCATAACAAGGCCGAAGCAGCGCGCTTCTGGACCTTGTACGCTCGACGAGACCGAAGCAATCCGCGGCTGGAACTTGCACGCATAACGAGACCGAAGCAACACGCGGCTGGGACTTGTACGCTCGACGAGACCGAAGCAATACGCGGCTGGAACTTGTACGCTCGACGAGACCGAAGCAATACGAGGCTGGAACATGCACGCATAACGAGACCGAAGCAATACGCTGCTGGAACTTTTTCGCTCGACGAGACCGAAGCAATACGCGGCTGGAACTTGTGCGCTCGACGAGACCGAAGCAATACGCGGCTGGAACTTGCACGCATAACGAGACCGAAGCAATACGCGGCTGGAACTTGCACGCATAACGAGACCGAAGCAACGCTCTGCTGGAACTTGTTCGCTCGACGAGACCGAAGCAATACGCGGCTGGAACTTGCACGCATAGCGAGACCGAAGCAATACGCTGCTGGAACTTGTACGCATAACGAGGCCGAAGCAACGCGCTTCTGGAACTTGTTCGCTCGACGAGACCGAAGCAAAACGCGGCTGGAACTTGTACGCTCGACGAGACCGAAGCAATACGCGGCTGGAACTTGTTCGCTCGACGAGACCGAAGCAGTACGCGGCTGGAACTTGCACGCATAACGAGACCGAAGCAATACGCTACTGGAACTTGATCGCTCGACGAGACCGAAGCAATACCTGGCTGGAGCTTGTACGCTTGACGAGACCGAAGCAATACGCGGCTGGACCTTGCACGCATAACGAGACCGAAGCAATACACGTTTGGGACTTGTACGCATAACGAGACCGAAGCAATACGCGGCTGGAACTTGCACGCATAACGAGACCGAAGCAAGACGCGGCTGGGGCTTGCACGCATAACGAGACCGAAGCAATAGACGTTTGGGACATGTACGCATAACGAGACCGAAGCAATACGCGGCTGGAACATGCACGCATAACGAGACCGAAGCAAGACGCGGCTGGGACTTGTACGCATCGCGAGACCGAAGCAATACACGTTTGGGACTTGTACGCATAACGAGACCGAAGCAATACCCGGCTGGAGCTTGTACGCTCGGCGAGACCGAAGCAATACGCGGCTGGAACTTGCACGCATAACGAGACCGAAGCAACGCTCTGCTGGAACTTGTTCGCACGACGAGACCGAAGCAATACGCAGCTGGAACCTGTACGCTGGACGAGACTGAAGCAATACCCGGCTGGAGCTTGTACGCTCGACGAGACCGAAGCAACACGCGGCTGGAAATTGTACGCATAACGAGACCGAAGCAATTCGCGGCTGGAAATTGTACGCCCGACGAGACCGAAGCAATACGCGGCTGGAACGTGTACGCATAACGAGACCGAAGCAATACACGGTTGGGAATTGTACGCATAACGAGACCGAAGCAATACGCGACTGGGTCTTGTACGCTCGACGAGACCGAAGCAATACGTTCCTGGAACTTGCACGCATAACGAGACCGAAGCAATACGCGGTTGGTACCTGTACGCTCGACGAGACTGAAGCAATACCAGGCTGGAGCTTGTACGCTTGACGAGACCGAAGCAATTCGCGGCGGGAACTTGCACGCATAACGAGACCGAAGCAATACGCTGCTGGAACTTGTTCGCTCGACGAGACCGAAGCAATACGCGGCTGGGACCTGCACGCTCGACGAGACTGAAGCAATACCCGGCTTGAGCTTGTACGCTTGATGAGACCGAAGCAATACGCGGCTGGAACCTGTACGCTGAACGAGACTGAAGCAATACCCGGCTGGAGCTTGTACGCTCGGCGAGACCGAAGCAATACGCGGCTGGAACTTGCACGCATAACGAGACCGAAGCAACGCTCTGCTGGAACTTGTTCGCACGACGAGACCGAAGCAATACGCAGCTGGAACCTGTACGCTGGACGAGACTGAAGCAATACCCGGCTGGAGCTTGTACGCTCGACGAGACCGAAGCAACACGCGGCTGGAAATTGTACGCATAACGAGACCGAAGCAATTCGCGGCTGGAAATTGTACGCCCGACGAGACCGAAGCAATACGCGGCTGGAACGTGTACGCATAACGAGACCGAAGCAATACACGGTTGGGAATTGTACGCATAACGAGACCGAAGCAATACGCGACTGGGTCTTGTACGCTCGACGAGACCGAAGCAATACGTTCCTGGAACTTGCACGCATAACGAGACCGAAGCAATACGCGGTTGGTACCTGTACGCTCGACGAGACTGAAGCAATACCAGGCTGGAGCTTGTACGCTTGACGAGACCGAAGCAATTCGCGGCGGGAACTTGCACGCATAACGAGACCGAAGCAATACGCTGCTGGAACTTGTTCGCTCGACGAGACCGAAGCAATACGCGGCTGGGACCTGCACGCTCGACGAGACTGAAGCAATACCCGGCTTGAGCTTGTACGCTTGATGAGACCGAAGCAATACGCGGCTGGAACCTGTACGCTGAACGAGACTGAAGCAATACCCGGATGGAGCTTGTACGCTCGGCGAGACCGAAGCAATACGCGGCTGGAACTTGCACGCATAACGAGACCGAAGCAACGCTCTGCTGGAACTTGTTCGCACGACGAGACCGAAGCAATACGCTGCTGGAACTTGTTCGTTCGACGAGACCGAAGCAATACGCTGCTGGAACTTGTTCGCTCGACGAGACCGAAGCAGTACGCGGCTGGAACTTGCACGCACAACGAGTCCGAAGCAACGCGCTGCTGGAACTTGTTCGCTCGACGAGACCGAAGCAATACGCTGCTGGAACTTGTTCGCTCGACGAGACCGAAGCAATACGCGGCTGGGACCTGCACGCTCGACGAGAATGAAGCAATACCCGGCTTGAGCTTGTACGCTTGATGAGACCGAAGCAATACGCGGCTGGAACCTGTACGCTGAACGAGACTGAAGCAATACCCGGCTGGAGCTTGTACGCTTGACGAGACCGAAGCAATTCGCGGCGAGAACTTGTACGCATAACGAGACCGAAGCAATACGCGGCTGGAACTTGCAGGCATAACGAGACCGAAGCAATACGCTGCTGGAACTTCATCGCTCCACGAGACCGCAGCAATTCGCGGCTGGAACTTGTACGCTCCACGAGACCGACGCAATACGCGGCTGGAACGTGCACGCTGGACGAGACCGAAGCAACGCTCTGCTGGAACTTGTTCGCTCGACGAGACCGAAGCAACGCGCGGCTGGAAATGGTACGCATAACGAGGCCGAAGCAGCGCGCTTCTGGACCTTGTACGCTCGACGAGACCGAAGCAATCCGCGGCTGGAACTTGCACGCATAACGAGACCGAAGCAATACGCGGCTGGGACTTGTACGCTCGACGAGACCGAAGCAATACGCGGCTGGAACTTGTACGCTCGACGAGACCGAAGCAATACGAGGCTGGAACATGCACGCATAACGAGACCGAAGCAATACGCTGCTGGAACTTTTTCGCTCGACGAGACCGAAGCAATACGCGGCTGGAACTTGTGCGCTCGACGAGACCGAAGCAATACGCGGCTGGAACTTGCACGCATAACGAGACCGAAGCAATACGCGGCTGGAACTTGCACGCATAACGAGACCGAAGCAACGCTCTGCTGGAACTTGTTCGCTCGACGAGACCGAAGCAATACGCGGCTGGAACTTGCACGCATAGCGAGACCGAAGCAATACGCTGCTGGAACTTGTACGCATAACGAGGCCGAAGCAACGCGCTTCTGGAACTTGTTCGCTCGACGAGACCGAAGCAAAACGCGGCTGGAACTTGTACGCTCGACGAGACCGAAGCAATACGCGGCTGGAACTTGTTCGCTCGACGAGACCGAAGCAGTACGCGGCTGGAACTTGCACGCATAACGAGACCGAAGCAATACGCTGCTGGAACTTGTTCGCTCGACGAGACCGAAGCAATACCTGGCTGGAGCTTGTACGCTTGACGAGACCGAAGCAATACGCGGCTGGAACTTGCACGCATAACGAGACCGAAGCAATACACGTTTGGGACTTGTACGCATAACGAGACCGAAGCAATACGCGGCTGGAACTTGCACGCATAACGAGACCGAAGCAAGACGCGGCTGGGGCTTGCACGCATAACGAGACCGAAGCAATACACGTTTGGGACTTGTACGCATAACGAGACCGAAGCAATACACGTTTGGGACTTGTACGCATAACGAGACCGAAGCAATACGCGGCTGGAACTTGCACGCATAACGAGACCGAAGCAAGACGCGGCTGGGACTTGTACGCATAGCGAGACCGAAGCAATACACGTTTGGGACTTGTACGCATAACGAGACCGAAGCAATACGCGGCTGGGACCTGCACGCTCGACGAGACTGAAGCAATACCCGGCTTGAGCTTGTACGCTTGATGAGACCGAAGCAATACGCGGCTGGAACCTGTACGCTGAACGAGACTGAAGCAATACCCGGCTGGAGCTTGTACGCTCGGCGAGACCGAAGCAATACGCGGCTGGAACTTGCACGCATAACGAGACCGAAGCAACGCTCTGCTGGAACTTGTTCGCACGACGAGACCGAAGCAATACGCAGCTGGAACCTGTACGCTGGACGAGACTGAAGCAATACCCGGCTGGAGCTTGTACGCTCGACGAGACCGAAGCAACACGCGGCTGGAAATTGTACGCATAACGAGACCGAAGCAATTCGCGGCTGGAAATTGTACGCCCGACGAGACCGAAGCAATACGCGGCTGGAACGTGTACGCATAACGAGACCGAAGCAATACACGGTTGGGAATTGTACGCATAACGAGACCGAAGCAATACGCGACTGGGTCTTGTACGCTCGACGAGACCGAAGCAATACGTTCCTGGAACTTGCACGCATAACGAGACCGAAGCAATACGCGGTTGGTACCTGTACGCTCGACGAGACTGAAGCAATACCAGGCTGGAGCTTGTACGCTTGACGAGACCGAAGCAATTCGCGGCGGGAACTTGCACGCATAACGAGACCGAAGCAATACGCTGCTGGAACTTGTTCGCTCGACGAGACCGAAGCAATACGCGGCTGGGACCTGCACGCTCGACGAGACTGAAGCAATACCCGGCTTGAGCTTGTACGCTTGATGAGACCGAAGCAATACGCGGCTGGAACCTGTACGCTGAACGAGACTGAAGCAATACCCGGCTGGAGCTTGTACGCTCGGCGAGACCGAAGCAATACGCGGCTGGAACTTGCACGCATAACGAGACCGAAGCAACGCTCTGCTGGAACTTGTTCGCACGACGAGACCGAAGCAATACGCAGCTGGAACCTGTACGCTGGACGAGACTGAAGCAATACCCGGCTGGAGCTTGTACGCTCGACGAGACCGAAGCAACACGCGGCTGGAAATTGTACGCATAACGAGACCGAAGCAATTCGCGGCTGGAAATTGTACGCCCGACGAGACCGAAGCAATACGCGGCTGGAACGTGTACGCATAACGAGACCGAAGCAATACACGGTTGGGAATTGTACGCATAACGAGACCGAAGCAATACGCGACTGGGTCTTGTACGCTCGACGAGACCGAAGCAATACGTTCCTGGAACTTGCACGCATAACGAGACCGAAGCAATACGCGGTTGGTACCTGTACGCTCGACGAGACTGAAGCAATACCAGGCTGGAGCTTGTACGCTTGACGAGACCGAAGCAATTCGCGGCGGGAACTTGCACGCATAACGAGACCGAAGCAATACGCTGCTGGAACTTGTTCGCTCGACGAGACCGAAGCAATACCTGGCTGGAGCTTGTACGCTTGACGAGACCGAAGCAATACGCGGCTGGAACTTGCACGCATAACGAGACCGAAGCAATACACGTTTGGGACTTGTACGCATAACGAGACCGAAGCAATACGCGGCTGGAACTTGCACGCATAACGAGACCGAAGCAAGACGCGGCTGGGGCTTGCACGCATAACGAGACCGAAGCAATACACGTTTGGGACTTGTACGCATAACGAGACCGAAGCAATACGCGGCTGGAACTTGCACGCATAACGAGACCGAAGCAAGACGCGGCTGGGACTTGTACGCATAGCGAGACCGAAGCAATACACGTTTGGGACTTGTACGCATAACGAGACCGAAGCAATACGCGGCTGGGACCTGCACGCTCGACGAGACTGAAGCAATACCCGGCTTGAGCTTGTACGCTTGATGAGACCGAAGCAATACGCGGCTGGAACCTGTCCGCTGAACGAGACTGAAGCAATACCCGGATGGAGCTTGTACGCTCGGCGAGACCGAAGCAATACGCGGCTGGAACTTGCACGCATAACGAGACCGAAGCAACGCTCTGCTGTAACTTGTTCGCACGACGAGACCGAAGCAATACGCAGCTGGAACCTGTACGCTGGACGAGACTGAAGCAATACCCGGCTGGAGCTTGTACGCTCGACGAGACCGAAGCAACACGCGGCTGGAAATTGTACGCATAACGAGACCGAAGCAACGCGTTGCTGGAACTTGTTTGCACGACGAGACCGAAGCAATACGCGGCTGGAACGTGTACGCATAACGAGACCGAAGCAATACACGGTTGGGAATTGTACGCATAACGAGACCGAAGCAATACGCGACTGGGTCTTGTACGCTCGACGAGACCGAAGCAATACGTTCCTGGAACTTGCACGCATAACGAGACCGAAGCAATACGCGGTTGGTACCTGTACGCTCGACGAGACTGAAGCAATACCAGGCTGGAGCTTGTACGCTTGACGAGACCGAAGCAATTCGCGGCGGGAACTTGCACGCATAACGAGACCGAAGCAATACGCTGCTGGAACTTGTTCGCTCGACGAGACCGAAGCAATACGCGGCTGGGACCTGCACGCTCGACGAGACTGAAGCAATACCCGGCTTGAGCTTGTACGCTTGATGAGACCGAAGCAATACGCGGCTGGAACCTGTACGCTGAACGAGACTGAAGCAATACCCGGATGGAGCTTGTACGCTCGGCGAGACCGAAGCAATACGCGGCTGGAACTTGCACGCATAACGAGACCGAAGCAACGCTCTGCTGGAACTTGTTCGCACGACGAGACCGAAGCAATACGCTGCTGGAACTTGTTCGTTCGACGAGACCGAAGCAATACGCTGCTGGAACTTGTTCGCTCGACGAGACCGAAGCAGTACGCGGCTGGAACTTGCACGCACAACGAGTCCGAAGCAACGCGCTGCTGGAACTTGTTCGCTCGACGAGACCGAAGCAATACGCTGCTGGAACTTGTTCGCTCGACGAGACCGAAGCAATACGCGGCTGGGACCTGCACGCTCGACGAGACTGAAGCAATACCCGGCTTGAGCTTGTACGCTTGATGAGACCGAAGCAATACGCGGCTGGAACCTGTACGCTGAACGAGACTGAAGCAATACCCGGCTGGAGCTTGTACGCTTGACGAGACCGAAGCAATTCGCGGCGAGAACTTGTACGCATAACGAGACCGAAGCAATACGCGGCTGGAACTTGCAGGCATAACGAGACCGAAGCAATACGCTGCTGGAACTTCATCGCTCCACGAGACCGCAGCAATTCGCGGCTGGAACTTGTACGCTCCACGAGACCGACGCAATAAGCGGCTGGAACGTGCACGCTGGACGAGACCGAAGCAACGCTCTGCTGGAACTTGTTCGCTCGACGAGACCGAAGCAACGCGCGGCTGGAAATTGTACGCATAACGAGACCGAAGCAACGCGCTGCTGGAACTTGTTCGCTCGACGAGACCGAAGCAATACGCCGCTGGAACTTGTACGCATAACGAGACCGAAGCAATACACGGTTGGGAATTGTACGCATAACGAGACCGAAGCAATACGCGACTGGGTCTTGTACGCTCGACGAGACCGAAGCAATACGTTCCTGGAACTTGCACGCATAACGAGACCGAAGCAATACGCGGCTGGTACCTGTACGCTCGACGAGACTGAAGCAATACCAGGCTGGAGCTTGTACGCTTGACGAGACCGAAGCAATTCGCGGCGGGAACTTGCACGCATAACGAGACCGAAGCAATACGCTGCTGGAACTTGTTCGCTCGACGAGACCGAAACAATACGCGGCTGGACCTTGTACGCTCGACGAGTCCGAAGCAATACGCGGCTGGAACTTGTTCGCTGGACGAAACCGAAGCAATACGCGGCTGGAACTTGCACGCACTACGAGTCCGAAGCAACGCGCTGCTATAACTTGTTCGCTCGACGAGACCGAAGCAATACGCGGCTGGAACCTGTACGCTGGACGAGACTGAAGCAATACCCGGCTGGAGCTTGTACGCTCGACGAGACCGAAGCAACACGCTGCTGGAACTTGTTCGCTTGACGAGACCGAAGCAATACGCGGCTGGAACTTGTACGCATAACGAGACCGAAGCAATACGCGGCTGGAACTTGTACGCATAACGAGACCGAAGCAATACACGGTTGGGGCTTGTACGCTCGACGAGACCGAAGCAATACGTTGCTGGAACTTGCAGGCATAACGAGACCGAAGCAATACGTTGCTGGAACTTGTTCGCTCGACGAGACCGAAACAATACGCGGCTGGACCTTGTACGCTCGACGAGACTGAAGCAATACACGGTTGGGAATTGTACGCATAACGAGACCGAAGCAATACGCGACTGGGTCTTGTACGCTCGACGAGACCGAAGCAATACGTTCCTGGAACTTGCACGCATAACGAGACCGAAGCAATACGCGGCTGGTACCTGTACGCTCGACGAGACTGAAGCAATACCAGGCTGGAGCTTGTACGCTTGACGAGACCGAAGCAATTCGCGGCGGGAACTTGCACGCATAACGAGACCGAAGCAATACGCTGCTGGAACTTGTTCGCTCGACGAGACCGAAACAATACGCGGCTGGACCTTGTACGCTCGACGAGTCCGAAGCAATACGCGGCTGGAACTTGTTCGCTGGACGAAACCGAAGCAATACGCGGCTGGAACTTGCACGCACTACGAGTCCGAAGCAACGCGCTGCTATAACTTGTTCGCTCGACGAGACCGAAGCAATACGCGGCTGGAACCTGTACGCTGGACGAGACTGAAGCAATACCCGGCTGGAGCTTGTACGCTCGACGAGACCGAAGCAACACGCTGCTGGAACTTGTTCGCTTGACGAGACCGAAGCAATACGCGGCTGGAACTTGTACGCATAACGAGACCGAAGCAATACGCGGCTGGAACTTGTACGCATAACGAGACCGAAGCAATACACGGTTGGGGCTTGTACGCTCGACGAGACCGAAGCAATACGTTGCTGGAACTTGCAGGCATAACGAGACCGAAGCAATACGTTGCTGGAACTTGTTCGCTCGACGAGACCGAAACAATACGCGGCTGGACCTTGTACGCTCGACGAGACTGAAGCAATACACGGTTGGGAATTGTACGCATAACGAGACCGAAGCAATACGCGACTGGGTCTTGTACGCTCGACGAGACCGAAGCAATACGTTCCTGGAACTTGCACGCATAACGAGACCGAAGCAATACGCGGCTGGTACCTGTACGCTCGACGAGACTGAAGCAATACCAGGCTGGAGCTTGTACGCTTGACGAGACCGAAGCAATTCGCGGCGGGAACTTGCACGCATAACGAGACCGAAGCAATACGCTGCTGGAACTTGTTCGCTCGACGAGACCGAAACAATACGCGGCTGGACCTTGTACGCTCGACGAGTCCGAAGCAATACGCGGCTGGAACTTGTTCGCTGGACGAAACCGAAGCAATACGCGGCTGGAACTTGCACGCACTACGAGTCCGAAGCAACGCGCTGCTATAACTTGTTCGCTCGACGAGACCGAAGCAATACGCGGCTGGAACCTGTACGCTGGACGAGACTGAAGCAATACCCGGCTGGAGCTTGTACGCTCGACGAGACCGAAGCAACACGCTGCTGGAACTTGTTCGCTTGACGAGACCGAAGCAATACGCGGCTGGAACTTGTACGCATAACGAGACCGAAGCAATACGCGGCTGGAACTTGTACGCATAACGAGACCGAAGCAATACACGGTTGTGGCTTGTACGCTCGACGAGACCGAAGCAATACGTTGCTGGAACTTGCAGGCATAACGAGACCGAAGCAATACGTTGCTGGAACTTGTTCGCTCGACGAGACCGCAGCAATTCGCGGCTGGAACTTGTACGCTCGACGAGACCGAAGCAATACGCTGCTGGAACTTGCACGCATAACGAGACCGAAGCAATACGCGGCTGGGACTTGTACGGACGACGAGACCGAAGCAATACGCGGCTGGATCTTGTTCGCTCGACGAGACCGAAGCAATACGCGGCTGGAACTTGTTCGCTCGACAAGTCCGAAGCAATTCGCTGCTGGAACTTGTACGCTCGACGAGACCGAAGCAATTCGCGGCTGGAACTTGCACGCATAACGAGTCCGAAGCAACGCGCTGCTTTAACTTGTTCGCTCGACGAGACCGAAGCAATACGCGGCTGGAACTTGTACGCATAGCGAGACCGAAGCAATACACGTTTGGGACTTGTACGCATAACGAGACCGAAGCAATACGCGGCTGGAACCTGTACGCTGAACGAGACTGAAGCAATACCCGGCTGGAGCTTGTACGCTCGACGAGACCGAAGCAACACGCGGCAGGAAATTGTACGCATAACGAGACCGAAGCACCGCGCTGCTGGAACTTGTTCGCTCCACGAGACCGAAGCAGTACGCGGCTGGAACTTGTACGCATAGCGAGACCGAAGCAATACACGTTTGGGACTTGTACGCATAACGAGACCGAAGCAATACACGGTTGGGACTTGTACGCACAGCGAGACCGAACAATACGCGACTGGGTCTTGTACGCGCGACGAGACCGAAGCAATACGTGGCTGGAACTTGCACGCATAACGAGACCGAAGCAATACGCGGGTGGTGCCTCTACGCTCGACGAGACTGTAGCAATACCCGGCTGGAGCTTGTACGCTTGACGAGACCGAAGCAATACGCGGCGGGAACTTGTACGCATAACGAGACCAAAGCAATACGCGGCTGCAACTTGCACGCATAACGAGACCGAAGCATCGCGCTTCTGGAACTTATTCGCTCGACGAGAACGAAGCAATACGCGGCTGGGACTTGCACGCATAACGAGACCGAAGCAATACGCGGCTGGAACTTGCACGCATAACGAGACCGAAGCAATACGCGGCTGGAACTTGTACGCATAACGAGACCGAAGCAATACACGGTTGGGGCTTGTACGCTCGACGAGACCGAAGCAATACGTTGCTGGAACTTGCAGGCATAACGAGACCGAAGCAATACGTTGCTGGAACTTGTTCGCTCGACGAGACCGAAACAATACGCGGCTGGACCTTGTACGCTCGACGAGACTGAAGCAATACACGGTTGGGAATTGTACGCATAACGAGACCGAAGCAATACGCGACTGGGTCTTGTACGCTCGACGAGACCGAAGCAATACGTTCCTGGAACTTGCACGCATAACGAGACCGAAGCAATACGCGGCTGGTACCTGTACGCTCGACGAGACTGAAGCAATACCAGGCTGGAGCTTGTACGCTTGACGAGACCGAAGCAATTCGCGGCGGGAACTTGCACGCATAACGAGACCGAAGCAATACGCTGCTGGAACTTGTTCGCTCGACGAGACCGAAACAATACGCGGCTGGACCTTGTACGCTCGACGAGTCCGAAGCAATACGCGGCTGGAACTTGTTCGCTGGACGAAACCGAAGCAATACGCGGCTGGAACTTGCACGCACTACGAGTCCGAAGCAACGCGCTGCTATAACTTGTTCGCTCGACGAGACCGAAGCAATACGCGGCTGGAACCTGTACGCTGGACGAGACTGAAGCAATACCCGGCTGGAGCTTGTACGCTCGACGAGACCGAAGCAACACGCTGCTGGAACTTGTTCGCTTGACGAGACCGAAGCAATACGCGGCTGGAACTTGTACGCATAACGAGACCGAAGCAATACGCGGCTGGAACTTGTACGCATAACGAGACCGAAGCAATACACGGTTGTGGCTTGTACGCTCGACGAGACCGAAGCAATACGTTGCTGGAACTTGCAGGCATAACGAGACCGAAGCAATACGTTGCTGGAACTTGTTCGCTCGACGAGACCGCAGCAATTCGCGGCTGGAACTTGTACGCTCGACGAGACCGAAGCAATACGCTGCTGGAACTTGCACGCATAACGAGACCGAAGCAATACGCGGCTGGGACTTGTACGGACGACGAGACCGAAGCAATACGCGGCTGGATCTTGTTCGCTCGACGAGACCGAAGCAATACGCGGCTGGAACTTGTTCGCTCGACAAGTCCGAAGCAATTCGCTGCTGGAACTTGTACGCTCGACGAGACCGAAGCAATTCGCGGCTGGAACTTGCACGCATAACGAGTCCGAAGCAACGCGCTGCTTTAACTTGTTCGCTCGACGAGACCGAAGCAATACGCGGCTGGAACTTGTACGCATAGCGAGACCGAAGCAATACACGTTTGGGACTTGTACGCATAACGAGACCGAAGCAATACGCGGCTGGAACCTGTACGCTGAACGAGACTGAAGCAATACCCGGCTGGAGCTTGTACGCTCGACGAGACCGAAGCAACACGCGGCAGGAAATTGTACGCATAACGAGACCGAAGCACCGCGCTGCTGGAACTTGTTCGCTCCACGAGACCGAAGCAGTACGCGGCTGGAACTTGTACGCATAGCGAGACCGAAGCAATACACGTTTGGGACTTGTACGCATAACGAGACCGAAGCAATACACGGTTGGGACTTGTACGCACAGCGAGACCGAACAATACGCGACTGGGTCTTGTACGCGCGACGAGACCGAAGCAATACGTGGCTGGAACTTGCACGCATAACGAGACCGAAGCAATACGCGGGTGGTGCCTCTACGCTCGACGAGACTGTAGCAATACCCGGCTGGAGCTTGTACGCTTGACGAGACCGAAGCAATACGCGGCGGGAACTTGTACGCATAACGAGACCAAAGCAATACGCGGCTGCAACTTGCACGCATAACGAGACCGAAGCATCGCGCTTCTGGAACTTATTCGCTCGACGAGAACGAAGCAATACGCGGCTGGGACTTGCACGCATAACGAGACCGAAGCAATACGCGGCTGGAACTTGTACGCAGAACGTGACCGAAGCAATACACGGTTGGGGCTTGTACGCTCGACGACACCGAAGCAATACGCGGCTGGAACTTGCAGGCATAACGAGACCGAAGCAACGCGCTGCTGGAACCCGTACGCATAACGAGACCGAAGCAATACGCGGATGGAACTTGCACGCATAACGAGACCGAAGCAATACGCTGCTGGAACTTGTTCGCTCGACGAGACCGAAGCAATACACGGTTGGGGCTTGTACGCTAGACGAGACCGAAGCAATACGCGGCTGGATCGTGCAGGCATAACGAGACCGAACCATTACGCGGCTGGAACCTGTTCGCCCGACGAGACCGAAGCAATACACGGTTGGGGCTTGTACGCTCGACGAGACCGAAGCAATGCGCGGCTGGAACTTGCAGGCATACCGAGACCGAAGCATTACGCGGCTGGGACTTGTACGCTCGACGAGACCGAAGCAATACGTGGCTGTAACTTGCGCGCATAACGAGACCGAAGCAATACGATGCTGGAACTTGTTCGCTCGACGAGACCGAAGCAATTCGCGGCTGGAACTTGTACGCTCGACGAGACCGAAGCAATACGCGGCTGAAACTTGCACGCATAACGAGACCGAAGCAACGCGCTGCTGGAACTCGTACGCATAACGAGACCGAAGCAATACGCTGCTGGAACTTGTTCGCTCGACGAGACCGCAGCAATTCGCGGCTGGAACTTGCACGCATAACGAGTCCGAAGCAACGCGCTGCTTTAACTTGTTCGCTCGACGAGACTGAAGCAATACCCGGCTGGAGCTTGTACGCGCGACGAGACCGAAGCAACACGCGGCTGGAAATTGTACGCATAACGAGACCGAAGCAATACACGGTTGGGACTTGTACGCATAACGAGACCGAAGCAATACGCGACTGGGTCTTGTACGCTGGACGAGACCGAAGCAATACGTGGCTGGAACTTGCACGCATAACGAGTCCGAAACAACGCGCTGCTTTAACTTGTTCGCTCGACGAGACAGAAGCAATACCTGGCTGGAACTTGTACGCTTGACGAGACCGAAGCAATACGCGGCTGGAACTTGCACGCATAACGAGACCGAAGCAATACGCTGCTGGAACTTGTTTGCTCGACGAGACGGAAGCAATTCGCGGCTGGAACTTGTACGCTCGACGAGACCGAAGCAATACGCGGCTGGAACCTGCACGCTGAACGAGACTGAAGCAACGCTCTGCTGGAACTTGTTCGCTCGACGAGACCGAAGCAATACGCGGCTGGAACCTGTACGCTGAACGAGACTGAAGCAATACCCGGCTGGAGCTTGTACGCCTGACGAGACCGAAGCAATACGCGGCGGGAACTTGCACGCATAACGAGACCGAAGCAATACGCGGCTGGAACTTGTATGCTCGACGATACCGAAGCACTACACGGCTGGGACTTGTTCGCATAACGAGAACGAAGCAATAGCCGCCTGGAACTTGTAGGCATAACGAGACCGATGCAATACGCGGCTGGAACGTGTGCGCTCCACGAGGCCGAAGCAATACGCAGCTGGAACTTGGACGCTCGACGAGACCGAAGCAATACGCGGCTGGAACTTGTACGCTCAACGAGACGAAGGAATACGCGGCTGGGACTTGTACGCAAAACGAGACCGAAGCATTACGCGGCTGGGACTTGTACGCATAACGAGACCGAAGCAATACGCTGCTGGTACCTGTACGCTCGACGAGACCGAAGCAATACACGGCTGGGACATGTACGCATAACGAGACCGAAGCAATACGAGGCTGGAACTTGCACGCATACCGAGACCGAAGCATCGCGCTGCTGGAACTTGTTTGCTCGACGAGACCAAAGCAATACGCGGCTGGAACTTGCACGCATAACGAGACCGAAGCATCGCGCTGCTTCGACTTGTATGCTCGACGATACCGAAGACACACGCGGCTGGAACTTGTACGCATGACGAGACCCAAGCATGACACGGCTGGGACTTGTACGCATAACGAGACCGAAGCATTACGCGGCTGGAATTTGCACGCATACCGAGACCGAAGCAACACGCGGCTGGGACTTGTACGCTCCACTAGACCGAAGCAATACACGGCTGGAACTTGTACGCGTAACGAGACCGAAGCATCGCGCTGCTGGAACTTGTATGCTCGACCATACCGAAGCAATACACGGCTGGGACTTGTACGCATAACAAGACCAAAGCAATACGCGGCTGGGACTTGTACGCACAACGAGACCGAAGCAATACGCTGCTGGAGCTTGTACGCTCGACGAGACCGAAGTAATACACGGCTGGGTCTTGTAGGCATAACGAGACCGAAGCAATACGCGGCTGGAACTTGTACGCATGACGAGACCGAAGCATGACACGGCTGGGACTTGTACGCATAACGATACCGAAGCAATACGCGGCTGGGACTTGTACGCATGACGAGCCCAAAGCAATACGCGGCTGGAACCTGTACGCTCGACGAGACCGAAGCAATACACGGAAGGGACTTGTACGCATAACGAGAACGAAGCAATACGAGGCTGGAACTTGCACGCATAACGAGACCGAAGCAATACGAGGCTGGAACTTGCACGCATAACGAGACCGAAGCAATACGCTGCTGGTACCTGTACGCTCGACGAGACCGAAGCAATACGCGGCTGGAACTTGTACGCACAACGAGCCCGAAGCAATACGCGACTGGAACTTGTACGCTCGACGAGACCGAAGCAATACGCGGCTGGAACTTGTACGCTTAAAGTGACCGAAGCAATACGCGGCTGGTACATGTACGCATAACGAGACCGAAGCACTCGCGGCTGGGACTTGTACGCATAACAAGACCGATGCTATCGCGGCTGGGACTTGTACGCATAACGAGACCGAAGGAATATGCGGCTGTATCTTGTACGCTCGACGAGACCGAAGCAATACGCAGCTGGGCTTGTACGCATATCGAGACCGAAGCAATACGCTGCTGGAACTTGCACGCATAATGAGACCGAAGCAAGACGCGGCTTGGACTTGTACGCTCGACGAGACCGAAGCAATACACGGCTGGGACTTGCACGCATAACGAGAACGAAGCAATACGTGGCTGGAACCTGTACGCTAGACGAGACCGAAGCAACACGCGGCTAGGACATGTACGCCCTACGAGACCGAAGAAATACGCGGCTGGAACTTGTACGCTTGACGAGACGGAAGCAATACGCGGCTGGAACTTGCACGCATAACGAGACCGAAGCAATACGCGGATGGAACTTGTACGCTGGACGAGACCGAAGCAATACGGGGCTGAAACTTGTATGCTGGATAAGACCGAAGCAATACGCGGCTGGAACTTGTACGCACAACGAGCCCGAAGCAATACGCGACTGGAACTTGTACGCTCGACGAGACCGAAGCAATACGCGGCTGGAACTTGTACGCTTAAAGTGACCGAAGCAATACGCGGCTGGTACATGTACGCATAACGAGACCGAAGCACTCGCGGCTGGGACTTGTACGCATAACAAGACCGATGCTATCGCGGCTGGGACTTGTACGCATAACGAGACCGAAGGAATATGCGGCTGTATCTTGTACGCTCGACGAGACCGAAGCAATACGCAGCTGGGCTTGTACGCATATCGAGACCGAAGCAATACGCTGCTGGAACTTGCACGCATAATGAGACCGAAGCAAGACGCGGCTTGGACTTGTACGCTCGACGAGACCGAAGCAATACACGGCTGGGACTTGCACGCATAACGAGAACGAAGCAATACGTGGCTGGAACCTGTACGCTAGACGAGACCGAAGCAACACGCGGCTAGGACATGTACGCCCTACGAGACCGAAGAAATACGCGGCTGGAACTTGTACGCTTGACGAGACGGAAGCAATACGCGGCTGGAACTTGCACGCATAACGAGACCGAAGCAATACGCGGATGGAACTTGTACGCATAACAAGACCGAAGCAATCGCTGCTGGGACTTGTACGCATAACGAGACCGAAGCAATACGCAGCTGGAACTTGTACGCATGACGAGACCGAAGCGATACGCGGCTGGAACTTGTACGCTAAACGAGACCGAAGTAATACGTGCGTGGAACCTATACGCTAAACGGAACCGAAGCAATACGCGGCTGGAAATTGCACGCATAACGGCACCGAAGCAACGCGCTGCTGGAACTTTTTCGCACGACGAGACCGGTGCAATACGCCGCTGGAACTTGTACGCTCCACGAAACCGAAGCAATACGCTGCTGGAACTTTGACGCTTGACGAGACCGAAGCAATACGAGGGTGGAACTTGTACGCTCGACGAGGCCGAAGCAATACGCGGCTGGAACATGTACGCATTACGAAACCGAAGCAATACGCAGCTGGAGCTTGAACGCTGGACGAGACCGAAGCAATACGCGGCTGAAACTTGTATGCTCAACGAGACCGAAGCAATACGCTGCTGGAACTTTTACGCTAGACGAGACCGAAGCAATACGCGGCTGGAACATGTACGCATAACGAGACCGAAGCACAAGCGGCTGGGACTTGTACGCATAACCAGACCGTAGCAATACGCTGCTGGAACTTGCACGCATATCGAGACCGAAGCAACATGCGGCTGGGACTTGTACGCCCGACGAGACCGAAGTAATACGCGGCTGGGACTTGTACGCTCGACGAGACCGAAGCAATACGCGGCTAGAACTTGCGCGCATAACGAGACCGAAGCAATACGCGGCTGGGACTTGTACGCATAACGAGACCGGAGCAATACGCGGCAGGAACTTGCACGCATAACGAGACCGAAGCAATACGCGGCTGGAACTTGTACGCTCGACGAGACCGAAGCAATACGCGGCTGGAACTTGCACGCATAACGAGACCGAAGCAATACGCGGCAGGAACTTGCACGCATAACGAGACCGAAGCAATACGCGGCTGGAACTTTTTCGCTCGACGAGACCGAAGCAATTCGCTGCTGGAACTTGTACGCCCGACGAGACCGAAGCAATACGCGGCTGGAACGTGTACGCTGGACGAGACTGAAGCAATACCCGGCTGGAGCTTGTAAACTCGACGAGACCGAAACAACACGCGGCTGGAAATTGTACGCATAACGAGACCGAAGCAACGCGCTGCTGGAACTTGTTCGCTCGATGAGACCGAAGCAATACGCGGCTGGAACCTGTACGCTCGACGAGTCCGAAGCGATACGCTGCTGGAACTAGTACGCTCGACGAGACCGAAGCAATACGCGGCTGGAACTTGTTCGCTGGACGAGACCGAAGCAATACGCGGCTGGAAATTGTACGCATAACGAGACCGAAGCAACGCGTTGCTGGATCTTGTTCGCACGACGAGACCGAAGCAATACGCCGCTGGAACTTGTACGCATAACGAGACCGAAGCATACACGCTTGGGGCTTGCACGCATAACGAGACCGAAGCAATACGCTGCTGGAACTTGTTCGCTCGACGAGACCTAAGCAATTCGCGGCTGGAACTTGTACGCTCGAGGAGACCGACGCAATACGCGGCTGGAACTTGCACGCTGGACGAGACCGAAGCAACGCTCTGCTGGAACTTGTTCGCTCGACGAGACCGAAGCAACGCGCGGCTGGAAATTGTACGCATAACGATGCCGAAGCAGCGCGCTTCTGGACCTTGTACGCTAGACGAGACCGAAGCAATACGCGGCTGGAACTTGCACGCATAACGAGACCGAAGCAATACGCGGCTGGGACTTGTACGCTCGACGTGACCGAAGCAATACGCGGCTGGAACTTGTACGCTCGACGAGACCGAAGCAATACGCGGCTGGAACATGCACGCATAACGAGACCGAAGCAATACGCTGCTGGAACTTTTTCGCTCGACGAGACCGAAGCAATACCTGGCTGGAACTTGTACGCTTGACGAGACCGAAGCAATACGCGGCTGGAACTTGCACGCATAACGAGACCGAAGCAATACGCGGCTGGAACTTGTACGCTAAACGAGACCGAAGTAATACGTGCGTGGAACCTATACGCTAAACGAAACCGAAGCAATACGCGGCTGGAACTTGCACGCTTGACGAGACCGAAGCAATACGCGGCTGGAACTTGCACGCATAACGAGACCGAAGCAACAAGCGGTTAGAACTTGTACGCATAACGAGACCAAAGCAATACGGGGCTGGGACTGGTACGCTCGAAGAGACCGAAGAAATACGAGGCTGGAGCATGTTCGCGTAACGAGACCGAAGCAATACGCGGCTGGATATTGTACGCATAACGAGACCGAAGCAATACGCGGCTGGAAATTGTACTCATAACAATACCGAAGCAATACGCGGCTGGTATTTGTACGCTCGACGAGACCGAAGCAAACCTCAGCTGGAACATGTACGCATATCGAGACCGAAGCAATACGCGGCTGGAACTTGTACGCGTATCGAGACCGAATCACTCGCGGCTGGGACTTGTTCGCATATCGAGACCGAAGCAATCCGCGGCTTGAACTTGTACGCTCGACGAGACCGAAGCAATACGCGGCCCGAACATGTACGCATAACGAGACCGAAGCAATACGAGGCTGGAACTTGTTCGCGTAACGAGACCGAAGCAATACGCGGCTGGATATTGTACGCATAACGAGACCGAAGCAATACGCGGCTGAAACTTGTACGCATAACGAGACCGAAGCAATACGCGGCTGAAACCTGTACGCTCGACGAGACCGAAGCAATACGCCGCTAGAACTTGTACGCATAACGAGACCGAAGCAATACGCGACTGGAACTTGTACGCTCGACGTGACCGAAGCTATACGCGACTGGTACATGTACGCATAACGAGACCGTAGCAATACGCAGCTGGAGCTTGTACGCTGGACGAGACCGAAGCAATACGGGGCTGAAACTTGTATGCTGGATAAGACAGAAGCAATAAGCTGCTGGAACTTGTACGCTCGACGAGACCGAAGCAATACGCGGCTGAAACTTGTACGCTCGACGAGACCGAAGCAATACGCGGCTGGAACATATACGCATAATGAGACCGAAGCAATACGCGGCTGGAACTTGTATGCTAAACGAGACCGAAGCAATACGTGCGTGGAACCTATACGCTAAACGAGACCGAAGCAATACACGGCAGGAACATGTACGCATGACGAGACCGAAGCAACATGCGGCTGGGACATGTACGCATAACGAGACCAAAGCAATACGCGGCTGGGACTTGTACGCTCGAAGGGACCGAAGAAATACGAGGCTGGAACTTGTACGCATTACGAGACTGCAGCAACACGCGGCTGGGACTTGTACGCTCGACGAGACCGAAGCAATACGCGGCTGGAACCTGTACGCTTCAAATGACCGAAGCAATACGCGGCTGGAACGTGCATGAATAACGAAACCGAAGCAATACGTGGCTGGAACTTTCACGCATAACGAGAACGAAGCAACATGCGGCTAGGACATGTACGCATAACGAGACCAAAGCAATACGCGGCTGGGACTTGTACGCTGGACGAGACCGAAGCAATACGGGGCTGAAACTTGTATGCTGGATAAGACAGAAGCAATAAGCTGCTGGAACTTGTACGCTCGACGAGACCGAAGCAATACGCGGCTGTATCTTGTACGCTCGACGAGACCGAAGCAATACGCGGCTGGAACATGTACGCATAACGAGACCGAAGCAATACGCAGCTGGAGCTTGTACGCTGGACGAGACCGAAGCAATACGCGGCTGAAACTTGTACGCATAACGAGACCGAAGCACTCGCGGCTGGGACTTGTACGCATAACGAGACCGAAGCAATACGCGGCTGAAACCTGTACGCTCGACGAGACCGAAGCAATACGCCGCTAGAACTTGTACGCATAACGAGACCGAAGCAATACGCGACTGGAACTTGTACGCTCGACGTGACCGAAGCTATACGCGACTGGTACATGTACGCATAACGAGACCGTAGCAATACGCAGCTGGAGCTTGTACGCTGGACGAGACCGAAGCAATACGGGGCTGAAACTTGTATGCTGGATAAGACAGAAGCAATAAGCTGCTGGAACTTGTACGCTCGACGAGACCGAAGCAATACGCGGCTGAAACTTGTACGCTCGACGAGACCGAAGCAATACGCGGCTGGAACATATACGCATAATGAGACCGAAGCAATACGCGGCTGGAACTTGTATGCTAAACGAGACCGAAGCAATACGTGCGTGGAACCTATACGCTAAACGAGACCGAAGCAATACACGGCAGGAACATGTACGCATGACGAGACCGAAGCAACATGCGGCTGGGACATGTACGCATAACGAGACCAAAGCAATACGCGGCTGGGACTTGTACGCTCGAAGGGACCGAAGAAATACGAGGCTGGAACTTGTACGCATTACGAGACTGCAGCAACACGCGGCTGGGACTTGTACGCTCGACGAGACCGAAGCAATACGCGGCTGGAACCTGTACGCTTCAAATGACCGAAGCAATACGCGGCTGGAACGTGCATGAATAACGAAACCGAAGCAATACGTGGCTGGAACTTTCACGCATAACGAGAACGAAGCAACATGCGGCTAGGACATGTACGCATAACGAGACCAAAGCAATACGCGGCTGGGACTTGTACGCTGAACGAGACCGAAGCAATCCGCCGCTGGAAATTGCACGCATAACGACACCGAAGCAACGCGCTGCTGGAACTTTTTCGCACGACGAGACCGATGCAATACGCCGCTGGAACTTGTACGCTCCTCGAGACCGATGCAATACGCTGCTGGAACTTGTACGCTTGACGAGACCGAAGCAATACGCGGGTTGAACTTGTACGCTCGACGAGGCCGAAGCAATACGCAGCTGGGACTTGTACGCGTAACTATACCGAAGCAATACGCGGCTGGAACTTGTACGCACAACGAGCCCGAAGCAATACGCGACTGGAACTTGTACGCTCGACGAGACCGAAGCAATACGCGGCTGGAACCTGTACGCTTCAAGTGAACGAAGCAATACGCGGCTGGAACGTGCATGAATAACGAAACCGAAGCAATACGTGGCTGGAACTTGTGCGCTCTACGAGACCGAAGCAACACGCTGCTGAAACTTGTACGCATAACGAGACCGAAGCAATACGCAACTGGAACTTGTACGTATAACAAGACCGAAGCAATACGCGGCTGGGACTTGTACGCTCCACGAGACCGAAGCAACACGCTGCTGGAACTTGTACGCTGGACGGAACCGAAGCAATACGGGGCTGAAACTTGTATGCTCGACAAGACCGAAGCAATACGCTGCTGGAACTTGTACGCATAACGTGACCGAAGCTATACGCGGCTGGTACATGTACGCATAACAAGACCGAAGCACTCGCGGCTGGGACTTGTACGCATAACAAGACCGATGCTATCGCGGCTGGGACTTGTACCCATAACGAGACCGAAGGAATATGCGGCTGCAACTTGAACGCTCGACGAGACCGAAGCAATACGCGGCTGGAACATGTTCGCATAACGAGACCGAAGCAATCCGCGGCTGGAACTTGTACGCTCGACGACACCGAAGGAATATGCGGCTGTAACTTGTACGCTCGACGAGACCGAAGCAACACGCGGCTGGAACATGTACGCATAACGAAACCGAAGCAATACGCAGCTGGAGCTTGAACGCTGGACGAGACCGAAGCAATACGCGGCTGAAACTTGTATGCTCGACGAGACCGAAGCAACGCGCTGCTGGAACTTTTTCGCACGACGAGACCGATGCAATACGCGGCTTGGACTTGTACGCGTAACGAGACCAAAGCAATACGCAGCTGGGACGTGTGCGCTCGTCGAGACCGAAGCAACACCCGGCTGGAACTTGTACGCTTGACGTGACCGAAGTAATACGCGGCATTGACTTGTACGCATAACGAGGCCGAAGCAATACGCGGCTGGAACTTGTGAGCATAACGAGACCGAAGCAATACACGGCTGGGACTTGTACGCATAACGAGACCGAAGCAATACGCTGCTGGTACCTGTACGCTCGACGAGACCGAAGCAATACACGGCTGGGACATGTACGCATAACGAGACCGAAGCAATACGAGGCTGGAGCTTGTACGCTGGACGAGACCGAAGCAATACGGGGCTGAAACTTGTATGCTGGATAAGACCGAAGCAATACGCTGCTGGAACTTGTACGCTCGACGAGACCGAAGCAATACGCGGCTGGAACATGTACGCATAACGAGACCGAAGCAATACGCAGCTGGAGCTTGTACGCTGGACGAGACCGAAGCAATACGCGGCTGAAACTTGTACGCATAACGAGACCGAAGCACTCGCGGCTGGGACTTGTACGCATAACGAGACCGAAGCAATACGCGGCTGAAACCTGTACGCTCGACGAGACCGAAGCAATACGCCGCTAGAACTTGTACGCATAACGAGACCGAAACAATACGCCGCTAGAACTTGTACGCATAACGAGACCGAAGCAACACGCGGCTGGAACATATACGCATAATGACACCGAAGCAATACGCGGCTGGAACTTGTATGCTAAACGAGACCGAAGCAATACGCTGCTGGAACTTGCACGCATAATGAGACCGAAGCAAGACGCGGCTTGGACTTGTACGCTCGACGAGACCGAAGCAATACACGGCTGGGACTTGCACGCATAACGAGAACGAAGCAATACGTGGCTGGAACCTGTACGCTAGACGAGACCGAAAGAATACGCTGCTGGAACTTGTACGCACAACGAGCCCGAAGCAATGCGCGACTGGAACTTGTACGCTCGACGAGACCGAAGCAATACGCGGCTGGAACTTGTACGCTTAAAGTGACCGAAGCAATACGCGGCTGGTACATGTACGCATAACGAGACCGAAGCACTCGCGGCTGGGACTTGTACGCATAACAAGACCGATGCTATCGCGGCTGGGACTTGTACGCATAACGAGACCGAAGGAATATGCGGCTGTATCTTGTACGCTCGACGAGACCGAAGCAATACGCGGCTGGAACATGTACGCATAACGAGACCGAAGCAATACGCAGCTGGAGCTTGTACGCTGGACGAGACCGAAGCAATACGCGGCTGAAACTTGTACGCATAACGAGACCGAAGCACTCGCGGCTGGGACTTGTACGCATAACGAGACCGAAGCAATACGCGGCTGAAACCTGTACGCTCGACGAGACCGAAGCAATACGCCGGTAGAACTTGTACGCATAACGAGACCGAAGCAATACGCGGCTGGAACATATACGCATAATGACACCGAAGCAATACGCGGCTGGAACTTGTATGCTAAACGAGACCGAAGCAATACGCTGCTGGAACTTGCACGCATAATGAGACCGAAGCAAGACGCGGCTTGGACTTGTACGCTCGACGAGACCGAAGCAATACACGGCTGGGACTTGCACGCATAACGAGAACGAAGCAATACGTGGCTGGAACCTGTACGCTAGACGAGACCGAAGCAACACGCGGCTAGGACATGCACGCCCTACGAGACCGAAGAAATACGCGGCTGGAACTTGTACGCTTGACGAGACGGAAGCAATACGCGGCTCGAACTTGCACGCATAACGAGACCGAAGCAATACGCGGATGGAACTTGTACGCATAACAAGACCGAAGCAATCGCTGCTGGGATTTGTACGCAAAACGAGACCGAAGCAATACGCGGCTGGAACTTGTACGCATAACGAGGCCGAAGCAACACGCGGCTGGAACTTGTACGCTAAACGATACCGAAGCAATACGCGGCTGGAACTAGTACGCATAACGATACCGAAGCAATACGCGGCTGGAACTTGTACGCATAACGAGGCCGAATCAACACGCGGCTGGAACTTGTACGCTAAACGATACCGAAGCAATACGCGGCTGGAACTTGTACGCATAACGATACCGAAGCAATACGCGGCTGGAACTTGTACGCATAACGAGACTTAAGCAATACGCGGCTGGAACCTGTACATTCTTCGAGACCGAAGCAATACGCGGCTGGAACTTGTACGCTAAACGAGACCGAAGCAAAACGTGCCTGGAAATTGAACGATTAAAGTGACCGAAGCAATACGCGGCTGGAACTTGTACGCTAAACGAGACCGAAGCAATACGCGGCGGGAACTTGTACCCATAACGAGACCAAAGCAATACGCGGCTGGGACTTGTACGCACAACGAGACCGAGCAATACGCGGCTGGAACTTGAACGCACAACGAGACCGAAGCAGTACGCGACTGGAACTTGTACGCTAAACGAGACCGAAGCAATACGCGGCTGGAACCTGTACGCTCGACGAGATCGAAGCAATACGCGGCTGGAACTTGTACGCTCGACGAGATCGAAGCAATACGCTGTTGGAACTTGTACGTTAAACGAGACCGAAGCAATACGCGGCTGAAACTTGTACGCATGACGAGACCGATGCAATACACGGCAGGAACTTGTTCGCACAACGAGACCGAAGCAATACGCGGCTGGAACTTGAACGCACAACGAGACCGAGCAATACGCGGCTGGAACTTGAACGCACAACGAGACCGAAGCAATACGCTGTTGGAACTTGTACGCTAAACGATACCGAAG
Organism: Stelis phaeoptera; assembly: GCA_943735885.1. Lineage (NCBI taxonomy): Eukaryota > Metazoa > Arthropoda > Insecta > Hymenoptera > Megachilidae > Stelis > Stelis phaeoptera. The sequence goes on from CALSEM010000021.1 coordinate 816,076, forward strand.
TAATAGGCGGCTGGAACTTGTACGCTCGACGAGATCGAAGCAATACGCTGTTGGAAATTGTACACTAAACGAGACCGAAGCAATACGCGGCTGGAACTTGTACGCATGACGAGACCGATGCAAGACGCGGCAGGAACCTGTACGCACAACGAGACCGAAGCAACACGCGGCTGGGACTTGTACGCTCGACGAGTCCGAAGCAATACGCGGCTGGAACTTGAACGCATAACGAGACCGATGCAATACACGGCTGGAACTTGTACGCACAACGAGACTTAAGCAATACGCGGCTGGAACCTGTACGCTCTTCGAGACCGAAGAATACGCGGCTGGAACTTGTACGCTAAACGAGACCGAAGCAAAACGTGCCTGGAAATTGAACGATTAAAGTGACCGAAGCAATACGCGGCTGGAACTTGTACGCTCGACGAGACCGAAGCAATACGCGGCTGGGACTTGTACGCATAACAATACCGAAGCAATACGCGGCTGGAACTTGTTCACACGACGAGACCGAAGCAATACGCGGCTGGAACTTGTACGCACGGCGAGACCCAAGCAATACGCGGCTGGAACTTGTACGCTCGACGAGACCGAAGGATTACGCGGCTGGAAATTGTTCGCATAACGAGGCCGAAGCAATACGCCGCTGGAGATTGTCCGCATAGCGAGACCGAAGCAGTACGTGGATCGAACTCGTTCGCTCGACGAGACCGAAGCAAAACGCGGCTGGAACCTGTACGCTCGACGAGACCGAAGCAATACGCGGCTGGAACCTGTACGCTCGACGAGATCGAAGCAATATGCGGCTGGAACTTGTACGCTCGACGAGATCGAAGCAATACGCTGTTGGAACTTGTACGCTAAACGAGACCGAAGCAATACGCGGCTGGAACTTGTACGCATGACGAGACCGATGCAATACGCGGCAGGAACTTGTTCGCACGACGAGACCGCAGCAATACGCGGCTGGAACTTGAACGCACAACGAGACCGAGCAATACGCGGCTGGAACTTGAACGCACAACGAGATCGAAGCAATACGCTGTTGGAACTTGTACGCTAAACGAGACCGAAGCAATACGCGGCTGGAACTTGTACGCATAACGAGGCCGAAGCAACACGCGGCTGGAACTTGTACGCTAAACGATACCGAAGCAATACGCGGCTGGAACTTGTACGCATAACGATACCGAAGCAATACGCGGCTGGAACTTGTACGCACAACGAGACTTAAGCAATACGCGGCTGGAACTTGTCCGCTCGACGAGACCGATGCAACACGCGGCTGGAACTTGTACGCATAACGAGACCGAAGCAATACGCGGCGGGAACTTGTACCCATAACGAGACCAAAGCAATACGCGGCTGGGACTTGTACGCACAACGAGACCGAGCAATACGCGGCTGGAACTTGAACGCACAACGAGACCGAAGCAGTACGCGACTGGAACTTGTACGCTAAACGAGACCGAAGCAATACGCGGCTGGAACCTGTACGCTCGACGAGATCGAAGCAATACGCGGCTGGAACTTGTACGCTCGACGAGATCGAAGCAATACGCTGTTGGAACTTGTACGTTAAACGAGACCGAAGCAATACGCGGCTGAAACTTGTACACATGACGAGACTGATGCAATACACGGCAGGAACTTGTTCGCACAACGAGACCGAAGCAATACGCGGCTGGAACTTGAACGCACAACGAGACCGAGCAATACGCGGCTGGAACTTGAACGCACAACGAGACCGAAGCAATACGCTGTTGGAACTTGTACGCTAAACGATACCGAAGTAATAGGCGGCTGGAACTTGTACGCTCGACGAGATCGAAGCAATACGCTGTTGGAAATTGTACACTAAACGAGACCGAAGCAATACGCGGCTGGAACTTGTACGCATGACGAGACCGATGCAAGACGCGGCAGGAACCTGTACGCACAACGAGACCGAAGCAACACGCGGCTGGGACTTGTACGCTCGACGAGACCGAAGCAATACGCGGCTGGAACTTGAACGCATAACGAGACCGATGCAATACACGGCTGGAACTTGTACGCACAACGAGACTTAAGCAATACGCGGCTGGAACCTGTACGCTCTTCGAGACCGAAGAATACGCGGCTGGAACTTGTACGCTATACGAGACCGAAGCAAAACGTGCCTGGAAATTGAACGATTAAAGTGACCGAAGCAATACGCGGCTGGAACTTGTACGCTCGACGAGACCGAAGCAATACGCGGCTGGGACTTGTACGCATAACAATACCGAAGCAATACGCGGCTGGAACTTGTTCGCACGACGAGACCGAAGCAATACGCGGCTGGAACTTGTACGCACGGCGAGACCCAAGCAATACGCGGCTGGAACATGTACGCTCGACGAGACCGAAGGATTACGCGGCTGGAAATTGTTCGCATAACGAGGCCGAAGCAATACGCCGCTGGAGATTGTCCGCATAGCGAGACCGAAGCAGTACGTGGATCGAACTCGTTCGCTCGACGAGACCGAAGCAAAACGCGGCTGGAACCTGTACGCTCGACGAGACCGAAGCAATACGCGGCTGGAACCTGTACGCTCGACGAGATCGAAGCAATATGCGGCTGGAACTTGTACGCTCGACGAGATCGAAGCAATACGCTGTTGGAACTTGTACGCTAAACGAGACCGAAGCAATACGCGGCTGGAACTTGTACGCATGACGAGACCGATGCAATACGCGGCAGGAACTTGTTCGCACGACGAGACCGCAGCAATACGCGGCTGGAACTTGAACGCACAACGAGACCGAGCAATACGCGGCTGGAACTTGTACGCACGGTGAGACCGAACCAATCCGCGGCTGGAACTTGTACGCTCGACGAGACCGAAGCAAAACGCGGCTGGAACTTGTACGCTCGACGAGACCGAAGCAATACGCGGCTGGAACTTGAACGCATGACGAGGCCGAAGCAACACGCGGCTGGAACTTGTACGCTAAACGATACCGAAGCAATACGCGGCTGGAACTTGTACGCATAACGATACCGAAGCAATACGCGGCTGGAACTTGTACGCACAACGAGACCGAAGCAATACGCGGCTGGATCCTGTACGCTCATAGAGACCGAAGCAATACGCTGCTGGAACTTGTACGCATATCGAGACCGATGCAATCGCGGCTGGAACTTGTACGCTAAATGAGACCGAAGCAAAACGTGCCTGGAAATTGTACGCTTAAAGTGACCGAAGCAATACGCGGCTGGAACTTGTACGCTCGACGAGACCGAAGCAATACGCGGCTGGAAGTTGTACGCATAACGAGGCCGAAGCAACACGCGGCTGGAACTTGTACGCTAAACGATACCGAAGCAATACGAGGCTTGAACTTGTTCGCACGACGAGACCGAAGCAATACGCGGCTGGAACTTGAACGCACAACGAGACCGAAGCAATGCGCGACTGGAACTTGTACGCTAAACGAGACCGAAGCAATACGCGGCTGGAACTTGAACGCTAAACGAGACCGAAGCAATACGCGTGTTCGTGAGGATCATAACAATTCGTCCGACGGCTCAACCATCAGTCATTTAACTGCTTTTATTATTCATTGTTTATTAAATGTCATATTTGTTTTTCGTTACATTATTTTCACCCGACCTCGTTACAGCGTCGAACGTAATAATTGTAACGTTCGAGGCGGATATTTTATACCTCTGACCTATTTAACGCTCCTCGAGTATAATAAACAGTGCATAGATTCGAAAACTGAGCAAAAGCCGCGATTCTGTGCACGAAACACACGTTTTGTGCCAAAACTGGCACCTTCCGCCTCTCGTCTCGCTCCCCGCAGGCACCGCCGGGCGGGTCGAGTAGCTCGGTGCCGGTTGAGGGGCGAGGCGGGGTGGCGATGTTCCTTATATCGCTGATAGCCGAAACCGGGGGGACTTCCTTATCTACGTCTGTGCACGTAAGCGATAACTAGACGTGCTTTTCTGCGGATTCCAGCAACTTACATCCCAACCTTCCTGGAACTCGTATTTCTCGACCCAGATTATCCCGCGAGTGCGTTCGACAAGTTCGTCGATCTATTTCGACAGCTCTTTCCTACGATCGTCGCGATAAGTGCATCGGTAGTAGCCGCCAGTTTCCCACGCGAATCGAAATTCGAACCGCGCGAAACAGCGACGAAAACACGCGTATTGCTTCGGTCTCGTTATGCGTACAAGTTCCAGCCGCGTATTGTTTCGGTCTCGCCGAGCGAACATGTTCCAGCCGCGTATTGCCTCGGTCTCGTTATGCGTACAAGTTCCAGCCGCGTACTGCTTCGGGCTCGACGAAGGTACATGTTCCAGCCGCGTGTTGCTTCGGTCTCCATTAGCGTACAAGATCCTGCCGCGTATTGCTTCGGCCTCGTCAAGCGCACAAGTTGCAGCCGCGTATTGCTTCCGTCTAGTCGAGCGTACAAGTTCCAGGTGCGTATTGCTTCGGTCACGTTTAGCGTACAAGTTCCAGCCGCGTGTAGCTTCCGTCTCGTCGAGCGTACAAGATCCTGCCGTGTATTGTTTTGGTCTCGTTATGCGTTCAAACCCCAGCCGCGTAATGCTTTGGTCTCGTTATGCGTACAAGTCCCAGCCGCGTATTGCTTTGGTCTCGTTATGCGTACAAGTGCCAGCCGCGTATTGCTTCGGGCTCGTCGAGCGTACAAGTTCCAGCCGCGTATTGCTTCGGAATCGTTATGCGTACAAGATCCTGCCGCGTATTGCTTCGGCCTCGTCAAGCGCACAAGTTGCAGCCGCGTATTGCTTCGGTCTCGTTTTGCGTACAAGTTCCAGCCGCGTATTGCTTCGGTCTCGCCGAGCGAACATGTTCCAGCCGCGTATTGCCTCGGTCTCGTCGAGCGGACAAGTCCCGGCCACGTATTACTTCGATCTCGTTATGCGGACAAGTCCCAGCCGCGTGTTGCTTCGTTCTCGATTTGCGTTCACGTTCCAATCGTGTGTTGCTTCGATCTCGTCGAGCGTACAGATTCGAGCCACGTATTGCTCCCGTCTCGGTATGCGTACAAGTTCCAGCCGCGTATTGTTTCGGTCTCGTTTAGCGTACAAGTTACAGCCGCGTATTGCTTCGGTCTCGTCGAGCGTACAAGTTCCAGCCGCGTATTTCTTCGGTCTCGTTACACGTACAAGTCCCAGCAGTCTATTGCTACGGTCTCGTGCAGCGTACAAGTCCCAGCCGAGTGTTGCTTCGGTCTCGCTATGCGTACAAGTTCCAGCCGTGTCTTGCTTCGGTCTCGTCATGCGTACAAGTTCCAGCCGCGTGTGGCGTCGGCCTCGTTATGTCTACAAGACCCAGCCGTGTATTGCTTCGGTCTCGTCGAGCGTACAAGTTCCAACAGCGTATTGCTTCGGTCTCGTTATGCGTACAAGTCCCAGCCGCGTATTGCTTTGGTCTCGTTATGCGTATAAGTTCCAGCCGCGTATCGCTTCGGTCTCGTTATGCGTGCAAGTTCCAGCCACGTATTGCTTCAGTCTCGTCGAGCGTACAAGTCCCAGCCGCGTATTGCTTCGGTCTCGTTATGATTACAAGTTCCAGCCGCGCGTTGCTTCGGTCTCGTTATGCGTACAAGTCCCAGCTGCGTATTGCTTCGGTCTCGTCGGGCGCACAAGTTCCAGCCGGGTAATGCTACGGTCTCGTCGAGCGTACAAGTCCCAGCCGCGTGTTGCTTCGGTCTCGCTGAGCGTACAAGTTCCAGCCGGGTATTGCTTCGGTCTCGTCGAGCGTACAAGTCCCAGGCGCGTATAGCTGCGGTCTGGTTATGCGTACAAGACCCAGCCGCGTATTGCTTCGGTCTCGTCATGCGTACAAGTTCCAGCCGCGTGTGGCGTCGGCCTTGTTATGTCTACAAGACCCAGCCCTGTATTGCTTCGGTCTCGTCGAGCGTACAAGTTTGAGCAGCGTATTGCTTCGGACTCGTTATGCGTACAAGTCCCAGCCGCGTGTTGCTTCGGTCTCGCTGGGCGTACAAGTTCCAGCCGGGTATTGCTTCGGTCTCGTCGTGAGTACAAGTCCCAGTCGCGTATTGCTTCGGTCTCGTGGAGCGTACAAGTCCCTGCCGTGTAATGCTTCGGTCTCGTGGAGCGTGCAAGCCCCAGCCGCCTAATGCTTCGGTCTCGTGAAGCGTACAAGTTCCAGCCGGGTATTGCTTCGGTCTCGTTATGCATACAAGTCCCAGCCGTGTATTGCTTCGGTCTCGTCGAGCATACAAGTTCCAGCGGCGTATTGCTTCGGTCTCGTGGAGCGTACAAGTTCCAGCGGCGTATTGCTTCGGTCTCGTGGAGCGTACAAGTCCCAGCCGCGTATCGCTTCGGTCTCGTCGAGCGTATAAGTTCCAGCAGCGTATTGCTTCGGTCTCGTGGAGCGTACAAGTCCCAGCCGCGTATTCCTTCGGTCTGGTTGAGCGTACAAGTTCCAGCCGCGTAATGCTTCGATCTCGGTATGCGTGCAAGTTCCAGCCGCGTTTTTCTTCGGTCTCGTGGAGCGTACAAGTCCCAGCCGCGTATTCCTTCGGTCTCGTTGAGCGTACAAGTTCCAGCCGCGTAATGCTTCGGTCTCGGTATGCGTGCAAGTTCCAGCCGGGTATTGCTTCGGTATCGTTATGCGTACAAGTCCTAGCCGTGTGTTTCTTCGGTATCGTCGAGCATACAAGTTCCAGCCGCGTATTACTTGGGTCTCGTTGTTCGTACAAGTTCCAGCCGCGTATTTCTTCCGTCTCGTTATTCGTGCAAGTTCCAGCCGCGTATTGCTTCGGTATCGTGTAGCGTACAAGTTCCAGTCGCGTATTCCTTCCGTCTCGTCGAGCGTACAAGTTCCAGCCGCGTATTGCTTCGGTCTCGTGGAGCGTACATGTTCCAGCCGTGTATTGCTTCGGTCTCGTCGAGCGTACATGTTCCAGCCGCGTATTACTTTGGTCTCGTTATGCGTTCAAGTCCCAGCCGCGTATTGCTTCGGTATCGTTATGCGTACAAGTCCTAGCCATGTGTTTCTTCGGTATCGTCGAGCATACAAGTCCCAGCCGCGTATTGCTTTGGTCTCATTATGCGTACAACTCCCAGCCGCGTATTGCTTCGGAATCGTCGGGCGTACAAGTTCCAGCCGCGTATCGCTTCGGTATCGTCGAGCATACAAGTTCCAGCCGCGGATTGCTTCGGTCTCGTTATGCGTACAAGTCCCAGCCGTGTATTGCTTCGGTCTCGTCGAGCGTATAAGTTCCAGCAGCGTATTGCTTCGGTCTCGTTACGCGTACAAGTCCCAGCCGCGTATTCCTTCGGTCTGGTTGAGCGCACAAGTTCCAGCCGCGTAATGCTTCGGTCTCGGTATACGTGCAAGTTCCGGCCGCGTATTGCTTCGGTCTCGTGGAGCGTACAAGTCCCAGCCGCGTATTGCTTCGGAATCGTCGGGCGTACAAGTTCCAGCCGCGTATTGCTTCGGTCTCGTTATGCCTACAAGACCCAGCCGCGTATTGCTTCGGTCTCGTCGAGCGTTCAAGTCCCAGCCGCGTATTGCTTTGGTCTCATTGTGCGTGCAAGTCCCAGCCGCGTATTGCTTCGGTCTCGTCGCGCGTACATGTTCCAGCCGCGTATTTCTTTGGTCTCGTTATGCGTACAAGTCGCAGCCGCGTATTGCTTCGGTATCGTTATGCGTACAAGTCCTAGCCATGTGTTTCTTCGGTATCGTCGAGCATACAAGTCCCAGCCGCGTATTGCTTTGGTCTCATTATGCGTACAAGTCCCAGCCGCGTATTGCTTCGGAATCGTTGGGCGTACAAGTTCCAGCCGCGTATCGCTTCGGTATCGTCGAGCATACAAGTTCCAGCCGCGGATTGCTTCGGTCTCGTTATGCGTACAAGTCCCAGCCGTGTATTGCTTAGGTCTCGTCGAGCGTATAAGTTCCAGCAGCGTATTGCTTCGGTCTCGTTACGCGTACAAGTCCCAGCAGCGTAATGCTTCGGTCTCGTCGAGCGTATAAGTTCCAGCAGCGTATTGCTTCGGTCTCGTTACGCGTACAAGTCCCAGCCGCGTATTCCTTCGGTCTGGTTGAGCGTACAAGTTCCAGCCGCGTAATGTTTCGGTCTCGGTATGCGTGCAAGTTCCAGCCGCGTTTTTCTTCGGTCTCGTGGAGCGTACAAGTCCCAGCCGCGTATCGCTTCGGTCTCGTCGAGCGTACAAGTCCCAGCCGGGTATTGCTTCGGTCTCGTTAAGCGTACAAGTCCCAACCGCGTATTCCTTCGGTCTCGTTGAGCGTACAAGTTCCAGCCGCGTAATGCTTCGGTCTCGCTATGCGTACAAGTTCCAGCCGTGTCTTGCTTCGGTCTCGTCATGCGTACAAGTTCCAGCCGCGTGTGGCGTCGGCCTCGTTATGTCTACAAGACCCAGCCGTGTACTGCTTTGGTCTCGTCGAGCGTACAAGTTCCAACAGCGTATTGCTTCGGTCTCGATATGCGTACAAGTCCCAGCCGCGTATTGCTTTGGTCTCGTTATGCGTATAAGTTCCAGCCGCGTATCGCTTCGGTCTCGTTATGCGTGCAAGTTCCAGCCACGTATTGCTTCAGTCTCGTCGAGCGTACAAGTCCCAGCCGCGTATTGCTTCGGTCTCGTCGAGCGTACAAGCCCCAGGCGCGTATAGCTGCGGTCTGGTTATGCGTACAAGTTCCAGCCGCGTATCGCTTCGGTCTCGTTATGCGTGCAAGTTCCAGCCACGTATTGCTTCAGTCTCGTCGAGCGTACAAGTCCCAGCCGCGTATTGCTTCGGTCTCGTCAAGCGTACAAGTTCCAGCCATGTAATGCTTCGGTCTCGGTATACGTGCAAGTTCCAGCCGCGTATTGCTTCGGTCTCGTGGAGCGTACAAGTTCCAGCCGCGTATTGCTTTGGTCTCGTCGAGCGTACAAGTTCCAGCCGCGTGTTGCTTCGGTCTCGCTGAGCGTACAAGTTCCAGCCGGGTATTGCTTCGGTCTCGTCGAGCGTTCAAGTCCCAGGCGCGTATAGCTGCGGTCTGGTTATGCGTACAAGTCCCAGCCGCGTATTGCTTCGGTCTCGTTATGCGCACAAGTCCCAGCCGCGTATTGCTTCGGTCTCGTCATGCGTACAAGTTCCAACAGCGTATTGCTTCGGTCTCGTTTTGCCTACAAGACCCAGCCGCGTATTGCTTCGGTCTCGTCGAGCGTTCAAGTCCCAGCCGCGTATTGCTTTGGTCTCATTGTGCGTACAAGTCCCAGCCGCGTATTGCTTCGGAATCGTCGGGCGTACAAGTTCCAGCCGCGTAATGCTTCGGTCTCGTTGTGCGTGCAAGTCCCAGCCGCGTATTGCTTCGGTCTCGTCGCGCGTACATGTTCCAGCCGCGTATTTCTTTGGTCTCGTTATGCGTACAAGTCGCAGCCGCGTATTGCTTCGGTATCGTTATGCGTACAAGTCCTAGCCATGTGTTTCTTCGGTATCGTCGAGCATACAAGTCCCAGCCGCGTATTGCTTTGGTCTCATTATGCGTACAAGTCCCAGCCGCGTATTGCTTCGGAATCGTTGGGCGTACAAGTTCCAGCCGCGTATCGCTTCGGTATCGTCGAGCATACAAGTGCCAGCCGCGGATTGCTTCGGTCTCGTTATGCGTACAAGTCCCAGCCGTGTATTGCTTAGGTCTCGTCGAGCGTATAAGTTCCAGCAGCGTATTGCTTCGGTCTCGTTACGCGTACAAGTCCCAGCAGCGTAATGCTTCGGTCTCGTCGAGCGTATAAGTTCCAGCAGCGTATTGCTTCGGTCTCGTTACGCGTACAAGTCCCAGCCGCGTATTCCTTCGGTCTGGTTGAGCGTACAAGTTCCAGCCGCGTAATGTTTCGGTCTCGGTATGCGTGCAAGTTCCAGCCGCGTTTTTCTTCGGTCTCGTGGAGCGTACAAGTCCCAGCCGCGTATCGCTTCGGTCTCGTCGAGCGTACAAGTCCCAGCCGGGTATTGCTTCGGTCTCGTTAAGCGTACAAGTCCCAACCGCGTATTCCTTCGGTCTCGTTGAGCGTACAAGTTCCAGCCGCGTAATGCTTCGGTCTCGGTATACGTGCAAGTTCCAGCCGTGTATTGCTTCGGTCTCGTGGAGCGTACAAGTTCCAGCAGCGTATTGCTTCGGTCTCGTTGCGCGTACAAGTCCCAGCCGCGTATTCCTTCGGTCTGGTTGAGCGTACAAGTTCCAGCCGCGTAATGTTTCGGTCTCGGTATGCGTGCAAGTTCCAGCCGCGTTTTTCTTCGGTCTCGTGGAGCGTACAAGTCCCAGCCGCGTATCGCTTCGGTCTCGTCGAGCGTAAAAGTCCCAGCCGGGTATTGCTTCGGTCTCGTTAAGCGTACAAGTCCCAACCGCGTATTCCTTCGGTCTCGTTGAGCGTACAAGTCCCAGCCGCGGATTGCTTTGGTCTCGTCATGCGTACAAGTCCCAGCCGCGGACAGCTTCGGTATCGTTATGCGTACCAGTCCCAGCCGTGTCTTGCTTCGGTCTCGTCATGCGTTCAAGTTCCAGCCGCGTGTGTCTTCGGTCTCGCTATGCTTACAAGTCCCAGCCGCGTGTTGCTTCGGTCTCGCTATGCGTACAAGTTCCAGCCGCGTGTTGCTTTGGTCTCGTTATGCGTACAAGTCCCAGCAGTTTATTGCTACGGTCTCGTGCAGCGTACAAGTCCCAGCCGCGTGTTGCTTCGGTCTCGCTATGCGTACAAGTTCCAGCCGCGTGTTGCTTCGGTCTCGCTATGCGTACAAGTTCCAGCCGCGTGTTCCTTCCGTCTCGTCGAGCGTACACGTTCCAGCCGCGAATTGCTTCGGTCTCGTCGAGCGAACTAGTTCCAGCAGCGCGTTGATTCGGTCTCGTTATGCGTACAATTTCCAGCCGCGTGTTGCTTCGGTCTCATTATGCGTACAAGTCCCAATCGTGTATTGCTTTTCTCTCGTTGTGCGTGCAAGCTCCAGCCGCGTATTGCATCGGTCTCGTCGAGAGAACAAGTTCCAGCAGCGCGTTGCTTCGGTCTCGTTTTGCGTGCAAGTTCCAGCCGCGTATTGCTTCGGTCTCGTCAAGCGTACAAGTTCCAGCCGCGAATTGCTTCGGTCTCGTCGAGCGAACAAGTTCCTGCAGCGCGTTGCTTCGGTCTCGTTATGCGTACAATTTCCAGCCGCGTGTTGCTTCGGTCTCATTATGCGTACAAGTCCCAATCGTGTATTGCTTTTCTCTCGTTATGCGTACAAGTTCCAGCCGCGAATTGCTTCGGTCTCGTCGAGCGAACAAGTTCCAGCAGCGCGTTGCTTCGGTCTCGTTATGCGTACAATTTCCAGCCGCGTGTTGCTTCGGTCTCGTTATGCGTACAAGTTCCAGCCGCGTATTGCTTCGGTCTCGTCGAGCGGACAAGTTCCAGCAGCGCGTTGCTTCGGTCTCGTTATGCGTACAATTTCCAGCCGCGTGTTGCTTCCGTCTCGTTATGCGTACAAGTTCCAGCCGCGTATTGCTTCGGTCTCGTCGAGCGGACACGTTCCAGCAGCGCGTTGCTTCGGTCTCGTTATGCGTGCAAGTTCCAGCAGCGTATTGCTTCGGTCTCGTCGAGCGTACAAGTTCCAGCCGCGAATTGCTTCGGTCTCGTCGAGCGAACAAGTTCCAGCAGCGTATTGCTTCGGTCTCGTTATGCGTGCAAGATCCAGCCACGTATTGCTACGGTCTCGTCAAGCGTACAAGCTCCAGCCGGGTATTGCTTCGGTCTCGTTATGCGTGCAAGTTCCAGCCGCGTGTTGCTTCGGACTCGTCGAGAGTACAAGTTCCAGCCACGTATTGCTTCGGTCTCGTTATGCGTGCAAGTTCCAGCCGCGTATTGCTTCGGTCTCGTCGAGCGAACTAGTTCCAGCAGCGCGTTGCTTCGGTCTCGTTATGCGTACAATTTCCAGCCGCGTGTAGCTTCAGTCTCGTCAAGCGTGCAAGTTGCAGCCGGATAATGCTTCGGTCTCGTTATGCGTGCAAGTTCCAGCCGCGAATTGCTTCGGTCTCGTCGAGCGTACAAGACCCAGTCGCGTATTGCTTCGGTTTCGTTATGCGTACAAGCCCCAACCGTGTATTGCTTCGGTCTCGTGCAGCGTACAAGTCCCAGCCGCGTGTTGCATCGGTCTCGCTATGCGTACAAGTTCCAGCCGCGTATTGCTTTGATCTCGTTATGCGTACAAGTCCCAGCCGCGTATTGCTTTGGTCCCGTTATGCGTACAAGTTCCAGCGGCGTATTGCTTCGGTCTCGTGGAGCGTACAAGTCCCAGCCGCGTATCGCTACTGTCTCGTCGAGCGTACATGTCCCAGCCGCGTGTGTCTTCGGTCTCGCTATGCTTACAAGTTCCAGCCGCGTATTTCTTCGGTCTCGTTACACGTACAAGTCCCAGCAGTGTATTGCTACGGTCTCGTGCAGCGTACAAGTCCCAGCCGCGTGTTGCTTCGGTCTCGCTATGCGTACAAGTTCCAGCCGGGTATTGCTTCGGTCTCGTCGAGCGTACAAGTTCCAGCCGCGTATTGCTTCGGTCTCGTCCAGCGTACAAGTCCCAGGCGCGTATAGCTGCGGTCTGGTTATGCGTACAAGTCCCAGCCGCGTATTGCTTCGGTCTCGTTATGCGCTCAAGTCCCAGCCGCGTATTGCTTCGGTCTCGCCGAGCGTACAAGTCCCAGCCATGTAATGCATCGGTCTCGTTGTGCGTGCGAGTTCCATCCGCATATTGCTTCAGTCTCGTCGACGGTACAGGTCCCAGCCGCGTATTGCTTCGGTCTCGTCGAGCGTACAAGTCCCAGCCGCGTATTGCTTCGGTCTCGTCGAGCGAACAAGTTCCAGCAGCGTATTGCTTCGGTATCGTTATGCGTGCTAGTTCCACCCGCGTATTGCTTCGGTCGCGTTATGCGAATAAGTCCCAGCCGTGTATCGCTTCGGTCTCGTTATGCGTACAAGTTCCGGCCGCGTGTTGCTTCGGTCTCGTTATGCGTACAAGTCCCAGTCGCGTGTTGCTTCGGTCTCGTTATGCGTACAAGTTCCAGCTGCGTATTGCTTCGGTCTCGTCGATCGAACAAGTTCCATCCTCGTATTACTTCGATCTCGTCGAGCGTACAAGTTCCAGCCGCTTATTGCTTCGGTCTCGCCGAGCGTATAAGTCCCAGCTGCGTATTCCTTCGGTCTCGTTGAGCGTATAAGTTCCAGCCGCGTAATGCTTCGGTCTCGGTATGCGTGCAAGTTCCAGCCGCGTATTGCTTCGGTCTCGTTATGCGTACAAGTCCCAGTCGTGTATTGCTTCGGTCTCGTCGAGCGTACAAGTTCCAGCCGCGTATTGCTTCGGTCTCGTCGAGCGTACAAGTCCCAGGCGCGTATAGCTGCGGTTTGGTTATGCGTACAAGTCCCAGCCGCGTATTGCTTCGGTCTCGTTATGCGCACAAGTCCCAGCCGCGTATTGCTTCGGTATCGCCGAGCGTACAAGTTCCAGCCCCGTATTGCTTCGGTCACGTCGAGCGTACAAGACCTAGCCGGGTATTGCTTTGGTCACTTTATGCGTACAAGTCCCAGCCATGTAATACTTCGGTCTCGTTGTGCGTGCGAGTTCCAGCCGCGTATTGCTTCAGTCTCGTCGACGGTACAGGTCCCAGCCGCGTATTGCTTCGGTCTCGTCGAGCGTACAAGACCCAGCCGCGTATTGCTTCGGTCTCGTCGAGCGAACAAGTTCCACCCGCGTATTGCTTCGGTCGCGTTATGCGAATAAGTCCCAGCCGTGTATCGCTTCGGTCTCGTTATGCGTACAGTTTCGGCCGCGTGTTGCTTCGGTCTCATTATGCGTACAAGTTCCAGCCGCGTATTGCTTCGGTCTCGTTACGCGTACAAGTCCCAGCCGTGTAATGCTTCGGTCTCGTGGAGCGTACAAGTCCCAGTCGCGTGTTGCTTCGGTCTCGTCGAGAGAACAAGTTCCAGCAGCGCGTTGCTTCGGTCTCGTTTTGCGTGCAAGTTCCAGCCGCGTATTGCTTCGGTCTCGTCAAGCGTACAAGTTCCAGCCGCGAATTGCTTCGGTCTCGTCGAGCGAACAAGTTCCTGCAGCGCGTTGCTTCGGTCTCGTTATGCGTACAATTTCCAGCCGCGTGTTGCTTCGGTCTCATTATGCGTACAAGTCCCAATCGTGTATTGCTTTTCTCTCGTTATGCGTACAAGTTCCAGCCGCGAATTGCTTCGGTCTCGTCGAGCGAACAAGTTCCAGCAGCGCGTTGCTTCGGTCTCGTTATGCGTACAATTTCCAGCCGCGTGTTGCTTCGGTCTCGTTATGCGTACAAGTTCCAGCCGCGTATTGCTTCGGTCTCGTCGAGCGGACAAGTTCCAGCAGCGCGTTGCTTCGGTCTCGTTATGCGTACAATTTCCAGCCGCGTGTTGCTTCCGTCTCGTTATGCGTACAAGTTCCAGCCGCGTATTGCTTCGGTCTCGTCGAGCGGACACGTTCCAGCAGCGCGTTGCTTCGGTCTCGTTATGCGTGCAAGTTCCAGCAGCGTATTGCTTCGGTCTCGTCGAGCGTACAAGTTCCAGCCGCGAATTGCTTCGGTCTCGTCGAGCGAACAAGTTCCAGCAGCGTATTGCTTCGGTCTCGTTATGCGTGCAAGATCCAGCCACGTATTGCTACGGTCTCGTCAAGCGTACAAGCTCCAGCCGGGTATTGCTTCGGTCTCGTTATGCGTGCAAGTTCCAGCCGCGTGTTGCTTCGGACTCGTCGAGAGTACAAGTTCCAGCCACGTATTGCTTCGGTCTCGTTATGCGTGCAAGTTCCAGCCGCGTATTGCTTCGGTCTCGTCGAGCGAACTAGTTCCAGCAGCGCGTTGCTTCGGTCTCGTTATGCGTACAATTTCCAGCCGCGTGTAGCTTCAGTCTCGTCAAGCGTGCAAGTTGCAGCCGGATAATGCTTCGGTCTCGTTATGCGTGCAAGTTCCAGCCGCGAATTGCTTCGGTCTCGTCGAGCGTACAAGACCCAGTCGCGTATTGCTTCGGTTTCGTTATGCGTACAAGCCCCAACCGTGTATTGCTTCGGTCTCGTGCAGCGTACAAGTCCCAGCCGCGTGTTGCATCGGTCTCGCTATGCGTACAAGTTCCAGCCGCGTATTGCTTTGATCTCGTTATGCGTACAAGTCCCAGCCGCGTATTGCTTTGGTCCCGTTATGCGTACAAGTTCCAGCGGCGTATTGCTTCGGTCTCGTGGAGCGTACAAGTCCCAGCCGCGTATCGCTACTGTCTCGTCGAGCGTACATGTCCCAGCCGCGTGTGTCTTCGGTCTCGCTATGCTTACAAGTTCCAGCCGCGTATTTCTTCGGTCTCGTTACACGTACAAGTCCCAGCAGTGTATTGCTACGGTCTCGTGCAGCGTACAAGTCCCAGCCGCGTGTTGCTTCGGTCTCGCTATGCGTACAAGTTCCAGCCGGGTATTGCTTCGGTCTCGTCGAGCGTACAAGTTCCAGCCGCGTATTGCTTCGGTCTCGTCCAGCGTACAAGTCCCAGGCGCGTATAGCTGCGGTCTGGTTATGCGTACAAGTCCCAGCCGCGTATTGCTTCGGTCTCGTTATGCGCTCAAGTCCCAGCCGCGTATTGCTTCGGTCTCGCCGAGCGTACAAGTCCCAGCCATGTAATGCATCGGTCTCGTTGTGCGTGCGAGTTCCATCCGCATATTGCTTCAGTCTCGTCGACGGTACAGGTCCCAGCCGCGTATTGCTTCGGTCTCGTCGAGCGTACAAGTCCCAGCCGCGTATTGCTTCGGTCTCGTCGAGCGAACAAGTTCCAGCAGCGTATTGCTTCGGTATCGTTATGCGTGCTAGTTCCACCCGCGTATTGCTTCGGTCGCGTTATGCGAATAAGTCCCAGCCGTGTATCGCTTCGGTCTCGTTATGCGTACAAGTTCCGGCCGCGTGTTGCTTCGGTCTCGTTATGCGTACAAGTCCCAGTCGCGTGTTGCTTCGGTCTCGTTATGCGTACAAGTTCCAGCTGCGTATTGCTTCGGTCTCGTCGATCGAACAAGTTCCATCCTCGTATTACTTCGATCTCGTCGAGCGTACAAGTTCCAGCCGCTTATTGCTTCGGTCTCGCCGAGCGTATAAGTCCCAGCTGCGTATTCCTTCGGTCTCGTTGAGCGTATAAGTTCCAGCCGCGTAATGCTTCGGTCTCGGTATGCGTGCAAGTTCCAGCCGCGTATTGCTTCGGTCTCGTTATGCGTACAAGTCCCAGTCGTGTATTGCTTCGGTCTCGTCGAGCGTACAAGTTCCAGCCGCGTATTGCTTCGGTCTCGTCGAGCGTACAAGTCCCAGGCGCGTATAGCTGCGGTTTGGTTATGCGTACAAGTCCCAGCCGCGTATTGCTTCGGTCTCGTTATGCGCACAAGTCCCAGCCGCGTATTGCTTCGGTATCGCCGAGCGTACAAGTTCCAGCCCCGTATTGCTTCGGTCACGTCGAGCGTACAAGACCTAGCCGGGTATTGCTTTGGTCACTTTATGCGTACAAGTCCCAGCCATGTAATACTTCGGTCTCGTTGTGCGTGCGAGTTCCAGCCGCGTATTGCTTCAGTCTCGTCGACGGTACAGGTCCCAGCCGCGTATTGCTTCGGTCTCGTCGAGCGTACAAGACCCAGCCGCGTATTGCTTCGGTCTCGTCGAGCGAACAAGTTCCACCCGCGTATTGCTTCGGTCGCGTTATGCGAATAAGTCCCAGCCGTGTATCGCTTCGGTCTCGTTATGCGTACAGTTTCGGCCGCGTGTTGCTTCGGTCTCATTATGCGTACAAGTTCCAGCCGCGTATTGCTTCGGTCTCGTTACGCGTACAAGTCCCAGCCGTGTAATGCTTCGGTCTCGTGGAGCGTACAAGTCCCAGTCGCGTGTTGCTTCGGTCTCGTCGAGCGAACAAGTTCCATCCTCGTATTACTTCGATCTCGTCGAGCGTACAAGTTCCAGCCTCGTATTGCTTCGGTCTCGCCGAGCGTATAAGTCCCAGCCGCGTATTGCTTCAGTCTCGTCGACGGTACAGGTCCCAGCCGCGTATTGCTTCGGTCTCGTCGAGCGTACAAGTCCCAGCCGCGTATCCCTTCGGTCTCGTTGAGCGTATAAGTTCCAGCCGCGTAATGCTTCGGTCTCGGTATGCGTGCAAGTTCCAGCCGCGTATTGCTTCGGTCTCGTTATGCGTACAAGTCCAAGTCGTGTATTGCTTCGGTCTCGTCGAGCGTACAAGTTCCAGCCGCGTATTGCTTCGGTTTCGTCGAGCGTACAAGTCCCAGGCGCGTATAGCTGCGGTCTGGTTATGCGTACAAGTCCCAGCCGCGTATTGCTTCGGTCTCGTTATGCGCACAAGTCCCAGCCGCGTATTGCTTCGGTCTCGTCGAGCGAACAAGTTCCAGCCGGGTATTGCTTCGGTCTCGTGGAGCGTACAAGTTCCAGCCGCGTATTGCTTTGGTCTCGTCATGCGTACAAGTCCCAGCCGCGTACAGCTTCGGTATCGTTATGCGTACAAGTTCCAGCCGCGTGTGTCTTCGGTCTCGCTATGCTTACAAGTTCCAGCCGCGTATTGCTTCGGTCTCGTTACACGTACAAGTCCCAGCAGTCTATTGCTACTGTCTCGTGCAGCGTACAAGTCCCAGCCGAGTGTTGCTTCGGTCTCGCTATGCGTACAACTTCCAGCCGTGTCTTGCTTCCGGCTCGTCATGCGTACAAGTTCCAGCCGCGTGTGCCGTCGGCCTCGTTATGCCTACAAGACCCAGCCGTGTATTGCTTCGGTCTCGTCGAGCGTACAAGTTCCAACAGCGTATTGCTTCGGTCTCGTTATGCGTGCAAGTTCCAGCCACGTATTGCTTCAGTCTCGTCGAGCCACCAAGTCCCAGCCGCGTATTGCCTCGGTCTCGTCGAGCGTACAAGTTCCAGCCGCGTATTGCTTCGGTCGCGTGGAGCGTACAAGTCCCAGCCGCGTTTTGCTTCGGTCTCGTCAAGCGTACAAGTTCCAGCCATGTAATGTTTCGGTCTCGTTATGCGAATAAGTCCCAGCCGTGTATCGCTTCGGTCTCGTAATGCGTACAAGTTCCGGCCGCGTGTTGCTGCGGTCTCTTTATGAGTACAAGTTCCAGCCGCGTATTGCTTCGGTCTCGTTATGCGTACAAGTCCCAGCCGCGTATTCCTTCGGTCTCGTTGAGCGTACAATTTCCAGACGCGTAATGCTTCGGTCTCGTTAAGCGTACAAGTCCCAACCGCGTATTCCTTCGGTCTCGTTGAGCGTACAAGTTCCAGCCGCGTAATGCTTCGGTCTCGGTATACGTGCAAGTTCCAGCCGTGTATTTCTGCGGTCTCGTTACACGTCCAAGTCCCAGCAGTCTATTGCTACGGTCTCGTGCAGCGTACAAGTCCCAGCCGAGTGTTGCTTCGGTCTCGCTATGCGTACAAGTTCCAGCCGTGTCTTGCTTCGGTCTCGTCATGCGTACAAGTTCCAGCCGCGTGTGGCGTCGGCCTCGTTATGTCTACAAGACCCAGCCGTGTACTGCTTTGGTCTCGTCGAGCGTACAAGTTCCAACAGCGTATTGCTTCGGTCTCGATATGCGTACAAGTCCCAGCCGCGTATTGCTTTGGTCTCGTTATGCGTATAAGTTCCAGCCGCGTATCGCTTCGGTCTCGTTATGCGTGCAAGTTCCAGCCACGTATTGCTTCAGTCTCGTCGAGCGTACAAGTCCCAGCCGCGTATTGCTTCGGTCTCGTCGAGCGTACAAGCCCCAGGCGCGTATAGCTGCGGTCTGGTTATGCGTACAAGTTCCAGCCGCGTATCGCTTCGGTCTCGTTATGCGTGCAAGTTCCAGCCACGTATTGCTTCAGTCTCGTCGAGCGTACAAGTCCCAGCCGCGTATTGCTTCGGTCTCGTTATGATTACAAGTTCCAGCCGCGTGTTGCTTCGGTCTCGTTATGCGTACAAGTTCCAGCTGCGTATTGCTTCGGTCTCGTCGGGCGTACAAGTTCCAGCCGGGTAATGCTTCGGTCTCGTCGAGCGTACAAGTCCCAGCCGCGTTTTGCTTCGGTCTCGTCAAGCGTACAAGTTCCAGCCATGTAATGCTTCGGTCTCGGTATACGTGCAAGTTCCAGCCGCGTATTGCTTCGGTCTCGTGGAGCGTACAAGTTCCAGCCGCGTATTGCTTTGGTCTCGTCGAGCGTACAAGTTCCAGCCGCGTGTTGCTTCGGTCTCGCTGAGCGTACAAGTTCCAGCCGGGTATTGCTTCGGTCTCGTCGAGCGTTCAAGTCCCAGGCGCGTATAGCTGCGGTCTGGTTATGCGTACAAGTCCCAGCCGCGTATTGCTTCGGTCTCGTTATGCGCACAAGTCCCAGCCGCGTATTGCTTCGGTCTCGTCATGCGTACAAGTTCCAACAGCGTATTGCTTCGGTCTCGTTTTGCCTACAAGACCCAGCCGCGTATTGCTTCGGTCTCGTCGAGCGTTCAAGTCCCAGCCGCGTATTGCTTTGGTCTCATTGTGCGTACAAGTCCCAGCCGCGTATTGCTTCGGAATCGTCGGGCGTACAAGTTCCAGCCGCGTAATGCTTCGGTCTCGTTGTGCGTGCAAGTCCCAGCCGCGTATTGCTTCGGTCTCGTCGCGCGTACATGTTCCAGCCGCGTATTTCTTTGGTCTCGTTATGCGTACAAGTCGCAGCCGCGTATTGCTTCGGTATCGTTATGCGTACAAGTCCTAGCCATGTGTTTCTTCGGTATCGTCGAGCATACAAGTCCCAGCCGCGTATTGCTTTGGTCTCATTATGCGTACAAGTCCCAGCCGCGTATTGCTTCGGAATCGTTGGGCGTACAAGTTCCAGCCGCGTATCGCTTCGGTATCGTCGAGCATACAAGTGCCAGCCGCGGATTGCTTCGGTCTCGTTATGCGTACAAGTCCCAGCCGTGTATTGCTTAGGTCTCGTCGAGCGTATAAGTTCTAGCAGCGTATTGCTTCGGTCTCGTTACGCGTACAAGTCCCAGCAGCGTAATGCTTCGGTCTCGTCGAGCGTATAAGTTCCAGCAGCGTATTGCTTCGGTCTCGTTACGCGTACAAGTCCCAGCCGCGTATTCCTTCGGTCTGGTTGAGCGTACAAGTTCCAGCCGCGTAATGTTTCGGTCTCGGTATGCGTGCAAGTTCCAGCCGCGTTTTTCTTCGGTCTCGTGGAGCGTACAAGTCCCAGCCGCGTATCGCTTCGGTCTCGTCGAGCGTACAAGTCCCAGCCGGGTATTGCTTCGGTCTCGTTAAGCGTACAAGTCCCAACCGCGTATTCCTTCGGTCTCGTTGAGCGTACAAGTTCCAGCCGCGTAATGCTTCGGTCTCGGTATACGTGCAAGTTCCAGCCGTGTATTGCTTCGGTCTCGTGGAGCGTACAAGTTCCAGCAGCGTATTGCTTCGGTCTCGTTGCGCGTACAAGTCCCAGCCGCGTATTCCTTCGGTCTGGTTGAGCGTACAAGTTCCAGCCGCGTAATGTTTCGGTCTCGGTATGCGTGCAAGTTCCAGCCGCGTTTTTCTTCGGTCTCGTGGAGCGTACAAGTCCCAGCCGCGTATCGCTTCGGTCTCGTCGAGCGTAAAAGTCCCAGCCGGGTATTGCTTCGGTCTCGTTAAGCGTACAAGTCCCAACCGCGTATTCCTTCGGTCTCGTTGAGCGTACAAGTCCCAGCCGCGGATTGCTTTGGTCTCGTCATGCGTACAAGTCCCAGCCGCGGACAGCTTCGGTATCGTTATGCGTACCAGTCCCAGCCGTGTCTTGCTTCGGTCTCGTCATGCGTTCAAGTTCCAGCCGCGTGTGTCTTCGGTCTCGCTATGCTTACAAGTCCCAGCCGCGTGTTGCTTCGGTCTCGCTATGCGTACAAGTTCCAGCCGCGTGTTGCTTTGGTCTCGTTATGCGTACAAGTCCCAGCAGTTTATTGCTACGGTCTCGTGCAGCGTACAAGTCCCAGCCGCGTGTTGCTTCGGTCTCGCTATGCGTACAAGTTCCAGCCGCGTGTTGCTTCGGTCTCGCTATGCGTACAAGTTCCAGCCGCGTGTTCCTTCCGTCTCGTCGAGCGTACACGTTCCAGCCGCGAATTGCTTCGGTCTCGTCGAGCGAACTAGTTCCAGCAGCGCGTTGATTCGGTCTCGTTATGCGTACAATTTCCAGCCGCGTGTTGCTTCGGTCTCATTATGCGTACAAGTCCCAATCGTGTATTGCTTTTCTCTCGTTGTGCGTGCAAGCTCCAGCCGCGTATTGCATCGGTCTCGTCGAGAGAACAAGTTCCAGCAGCGCGTTGCTTCGGTCTCGTTTTGCGTGCAAGTTCCAGCCGCGTATTGCTTCGGTCTCGTCAAGCGTACAAGTTCCAGCCGCGAATTGCTTCGGTCTCGTCGAGCGAACAAGTTCCTGCAGCGCGTTGCTTCGGTCTCGTTATGCGTACAATTTCCAGCCGCGTGTTGCTTCGGTCTCATTATGCGTACAAGTCCCAATCGTGTATTGCTTTTCTCTCGTTATGCGTACAATTTCCAGCCGCGAATTGCTTCGGTCTCGTCGAGCGAACAAGTTCCAGCAGCGCGTTGCTTCGGTCTCGTTATGCGTACAATTTCCAGCCGCGTGTTGCTTCGGTCTCGTTATGCGTACAAGTTCCAGCCGCGTATTGCTTCGGTCTCGTCGAGCGGACAAGTTCCAGCAGCGCGTTGCTTCGGTCTCGTTATGCGTACAATTTCCAGCCGCGTGTTGCTTCCGTCTCGTTATGCGTACAAGTTCCAGCCGCGTATTGCTTCGGTCTCGTCGAGCGGACACGTTCCAGCAGCGCGTTGCTTCGGTCTCGTTATGCGTGCAAGTTCCAGCAGCGTATTGCTTCGGTCTCGTCGAGCGTACAAGTTCCAGCCGCGAATTGCTTCGGTCTCGTCGAGCGAACAAGTTCCAGCAGCGTATTGCTTCGGTCTCGTTATGCGTGCAAGATCCAGCCACGTATTGCTACGGTCTCGTCAAGCGTACAAGCTCCAGCCGGGTATTGCTTCGGTCTCGTTATGCGTGCAAGTTCCAGCCGTGTCTTGCTTCGGTCTCGTCATGCGTACAAGTTCCAGCCGCGTGTGGCGTCGGCCTCGTTATGTCTACAAGACCCAGCCGTGTACTGCTTTGGTCTCGTCGAGCGTACAAGTTCCAACAGCGTATTGCTTCGGTCTCGATATGCGTACAAGTCCCAGCCGCGTATTGCTTCAGTCTCGTCGAGCCACCAAGTCCCAGCCGCGTATTGCCTCGGTCTCGTCGAGCGTACAAGTTCCAGCCGCGTATTGCTTCGGTCGCGTGGAGCGTACAAGTCCCAGCCGCGTTTTGCTTCGGTCTCGTCAAGCGTACAAGTTCCAGCCATGTAATGTTTCGGTCTCGTTATGCGAATAAGTCCCAGCCGTGTATCGCTTCGGTCTCGTAATGCGTACAAGTTCCGGCCGCGTGTTGCTGCGGTCTCTTTATGAGTACAAGTTCCAGCCGCGTATTGCTTCGGTCTCGTTATGCGTACAAGTCCCAGCCGCGTATTCCTTCGGTCTCGTTGAGCGTACAATTTCCAGACGCGTAATGCTTCGGTCTCGTTAAGCGTACAAGTCCCAACCGCGTATTCCTTCGGTCTCGTTGAGCGTACAAGTTCCAGCCGCGTAATGCTTCGGTCTCGGTATACGTGCAAGTTCCAGCCGTGTATTTCTGCGGTCTCGTTACACGTCCAAGTCCCAGCAGTCTATTGCTACGGTCTCGTGCAGCGTACAAGTCCCAGCCGAGTGTTGCTTCGGTCTCGCTATGCGTACAAGTTCCAGCCGTGTCTTGCTTCGGTCTCGTCATGCGTACAAGTTCCAGCCGCGTGTGGCGTCGGCCTCGTTATGTCTACAAGACCCAGCCGTGTACTGCTTTGGTCTCGTCGAGCGTACAAGTTCCAACAGCGTATTGCTTCGGTCTCGATATGCGTACAAGTCCCAGCCGCGTATTGCTTTGGTCTCGTTATGCGTATAAGTTCCAGCCGCGTATCGCTTCGGTCTCGTTATGCGTGCAAGTTCCAGCCACGTATTGCTTCAGTCTCGTCGAGCGTACAAGTCCCAGCCGCGTATTGCTTCGGTCTCGTCGAGCGTACAAGCCCCAGGCGCGTATAGCTGCGGTCTGGTTATGCGTACAAGTTCCAGCCGCGTATCGCTTCGGTCTCGTTATGCGTGCAAGTTCCAGCCACGTATTGCTTCAGTCTCGTCGAGCGTACAAGTCCCAGCCGCGTATTGCTTCGGTCTCGTTATGATTACAAGTTCCAGCCGCGTGTTGCTTCGGTCTCGTTATGCGTACAAGTTCCAGCTGCGTATTGCTTCGGTCTCGTCGGGCGTACAAGTTCCAGCCGGGTAATGCTTCGGTCTCGTCGAGCGTACAAGTCCCAGCCGCGTTTTGCTTCGGTCTCGTCAAGCGTACAAGTTCCAGCCATGTAATGCTTCGGTCTCGGTATACGTGCAAGTTCCAGCCGCGTATTGCTTCGGTCTCGTGGAGCGTACAAGTTCCAGCCGCGTATTGCTTTGGTCTCGTCGAGCGTACAAGTTCCAGCCGCGTGTTGCTTCGGTCTCGCTGAGCGTACAAGTTCCAGCCGGGTATTGCTTCGGTCTCGTCGAGCGTTCAAGTCCCAGGCGCGTATAGCTGCGGTCTGGTTATGCGTACAAGTCCCAGCCGCGTATTGCTTCGGTCTCGTTATGCGCACAAGTCCCAGCCGCGTATTGCTTCGGTCTCGTCATGCGTACAAGTTCCAACAGCGTATTGCTTCGGTCTCGTTTTGCCTACAAGACCCAGCCGCGTATTGCTTCGGTCTCGTCGAGCGTTCAAGTCCCAGCCGCGTATTGCTTTGGTCTCATTGTGCGTACAAGTCCCAGCCGCGTATTGCTTCGGAATCGTCGGGCGTACAAGTTCCAGCCGCGTAATGCTTCGGTCTCGTTGTGCGTGCAAGTCCCAGCCGCGTATTGCTTCGGTCTCGTCGCGCGTACATGTTCCAGCCGCGTATTTCTTTGGTCTCGTTATGCGTACAAGTCGCAGCCGCGTATTGCTTCGGTATCGTTATGCGTACAAGTCCTAGCCATGTGTTTCTTCGGTATCGTCGAGCATACAAGTCCCAGCCGCGTATTGCTTTGGTCTCATTATGCGTACAAGTCCCAGCCGCGTATTGCTTCGGAATCGTTGGGCGTACAAGTTCCAGCCGCGTATCGCTTCGGTATCGTCGAGCATACAAGTGCCAGCCGCGGATTGCTTCGGTCTCGTTATGCGTACAAGTCCCAGCCGTGTATTGCTTAGGTCTCGTCGAGCGTATAAGTTCTAGCAGCGTATTGCTTCGGTCTCGTTACGCGTACAAGTCCCAGCAGCGTAATGCTTCGGTCTCGTCGAGCGTATAAGTTCCAGCAGCGTATTGCTTCGGTCTCGTTACGCGTACAAGTCCCAGCCGCGTATTCCTTCGGTCTGGTTGAGCGTACAAGTTCCAGCCGCGTAATGTTTCGGTCTCGGTATGCGTGCAAGTTCCAGCCGCGTTTTTCTTCGGTCTCGTGGAGCGTACAAGTCCCAGCCGCGTATCGCTTCGGTCTCGTCGAGCGTACAAGTCCCAGCCGGGTATTGCTTCGGTCTCGTTAAGCGTACAAGTCCCAACCGCGTATTCCTTCGGTCTCGTTGAGCGTACAAGTTCCAGCCGCGTAATGCTTCGGTCTCGGTATACGTGCAAGTTCCAGCCGTGTATTGCTTCGGTCTCGTGGAGCGTACAAGTTCCAGCAGCGTATTGCTTCGGTCTCGTCGAGCGAACTAGTTCCAGCAGCGCGTTGCTTCGGTCTCGTTATGCGTACAATTTCCAGCCGCGTGTAGCTTCAGTCTCGTCAAGCGTGCAAGTTGCAGCCGGATAATGCTTCGGTCTCGTTATGCGTGCAAGTTCCAGCCGCGAATTGCTTCGGTCTCGTCGAGCGTACAAGACCCAGTCGCGTATTGCTTCGGTTTCGTTATGCGTACAAGCCCCAACCGTGTATTGCTTCGGTCTCGTGCAGCGTACAAGTCCCAGCCGCGTGTTGCATCGGTCTCGCTATGCGTACAAGTTCCAGCCGCGTATTGCTTTGATCTCGTTATGCGTACAAGTCCCAGCCGCGTATTGCTTTGGTCCCGTTATGCGTACAAGTTCCAGCGGCGTATTGCTTCGGTCTCGTGGAGCGTACAAGTCCCAGCCGCGTATCGCTACTGTCTCGTCGAGCGTACATGTCCCAGCCGCGTGTGTCTTCGGTCTCGCTATGCTTACAAGTTCCAGCCGCGTATTTCTTCGGTCTCGTTACACGTACAAGTCCCAGCAGTGTATTGCTACGGTCTCGTGCAGCGTACAAGTCCCAGCCGCGTGTTGCTTCGGTCTCGCTATGCGTACAAGTTCCAGCCGGGTATTGCTTCGGTCTCGTCGAGCGTACAAGTTCCAGCCGCGTATTGCTTCGGTCTCGTCCAGCGTACAAGTCCCAGGCGCGTATAGCTGCGGTCTGGTTATGCGTACAAGTCCCAGCCGCGTATTGCTTCGGTCTCGTTATGCGCTCAAGTCCCAGCCGCGTATTGCTTCGGTCTCGCCGAGCGTACAAGTCCCAGCCATGTAATGCTTCGGTCTCGTTGTGCGTGCGAGTTCCATCCGCATATTGCTTCAGTCTCGTCGACGGTACAGGTCCCAGCCGCGTATTGCTTCGGTCTCGTCGAGCGTACAAGTCCCAGCCGCGTATTGCTTCGGTCTCGTCGAGCGAACAAGTTCCAGCAGCGTATTGCTTCGGTATCGTTATGCGTGCTAGTTCCACCCGCGTATTGCTTCGGTCGCGTTATGCGAATAAGTCCCAGCCGTGTATCGCTTCGGTCTCGTTATGCGTACAAGTTCCGGCCGCGTGTTGCTTCGGTCTCGTTATGCGTACAAGTCCCAGTCGCGTGTTGCTTCGGTCTCGTTATGCGTACAAGTTCCAGCTGCGTATTGCTTCGGTCTCGTCGATCGAACAAGTTCCATCCTCGTATTACTTCGATCTCGTCGAGCGTACAAGTTCCAGCCGCTTATTGCTTCGGTCTCGCCGAGCGTATAAGTCCCAGCTGCGTATTCCTTCGGTCTCGTTGAGCGTATAAGTTCCAGCCGCGTAATGCTTCGGTCTCGGTATGCGTGCAAGTTCCAGCCGCGTATTGCTTCGGTCTCGTTATGCGTACAAGTCCCAGTCGTGTATTGCTTCGGTCTCGTCGAGCGTACAAGTTCCAGCCGCGTATTGCTTCGGTCTCGTCGAGCGTACAAGTCCCAGGCGCGTATAGCTGCGGTTTGGTTATGCGTACAAGTCCCAGCCGCGTATTGCTTCGGTCTCGTTATGCGCACAAGTCCCAGCCGCGTATTGCTTCGGTATCGCCGAGCGTACAAGTTCCAGCCCCGTATTGCTTCGGTCACGTCGAGCGTACAAGACCTAGCCGGGTATTGCTTTGGTCACTTTATGCGTACAAGTCCCAGCCATGTAATACTTCGGTCTCGTTGTGCGTGCGAGTTCCAGCCGCGTATTGCTTCAGTCTCGTCGACGGTACAGGTCCCAGCCGCGTATTGCTTCGGTCTCGTCGAGCGTACAAGACCCAGCCGCGTATTGCTTCGGTCTCGTCGAGCGAACAAGTTCCACCCGCGTATTGCTTCGGTCGCGTTATGCGAATAAGTCCCAGCCGTGTATCGCTTCGGTCTCGTTATGCGTACAGTTTCGGCCGCGTGTTGCTTCGGTCTCATTATGCGTACAAGTTCCAGCCGCGTATTGCTTCGGTCTCGTTACGCGTACAAGTCCCAGCCGTGTAATGCTTCGGTCTCGTGGAGCGTACAAGTCCCAGTCGCGTGTTGCTTCGGTCTCGTCGAGCGAACAAGTTCCATCCTCGTATTACTTCGATCTCGTCGAGCGTACAAGTTCCAGCCTCGTATTGCTTCGGTCTCGCCGAGCGTATAAGTCCCAGCCGCGTATTGCTTCAGTCTCGTCGACGGTACAGGTCCCAGCCGCGTATTGCTTCGGTCTCGTCGAGCGTACAAGTCCCAGCCGCGTATCCCTTCGGTCTCGTTGAGCGTATAAGTTCCAGCCGCGTAATGCTTCGGTCTCGGTATGCGTGCAAGTTCCAGCCGCGTATTGCTTCGGTCTCGTTATGCGTACAAGTCCAAGTCGTGTATTGCTTCGGTCTCGTCGAGCGTACAAGTTCCAGCCGCGTATTGCTTCGGTTTCGTCGAGCGTACAAGTCCCAGGCGCGTATAGCTGCGGTCTGGTTATGCGTACAAGTCCCAGCCGCGTATTGCTTCGGTCTCGTTATGCGCACAAGTCCCAGCCGCGTATTGCTTCGGTCTCGTCGAGCGAACAAGTTCCAGCCGGGTATTGCTTCGGTCTCGTGGAGCGTACAAGTTCCAGCCGCGTATTGCTTTGGTCTCGTCATGCGTACAAGTCCCAGCCGCGTACAGCTTCGGTATCGTTATGCGTACAAGTTCCAGCCGCGTGTGTCTTCGGTCTCGCTATGCTTACAAGTTCCAGCCGCGTATTGCTTCGGTCTCGTTACACGTACAAGTCCCAGCAGTCTATTGCTACTGTCTCGTGCAGCGTACAAGTCCCAGCCGAGTGTTGCTTCGGTCTCGCTATGCGTACAACTTCCAGCCGTGTCTTGCTTCCGGCTCGTCATGCGTACAAGTTCCAGCCGCGTGTGCCGTCGGCCTCGTTATGCCTACAAGACCCAGCCGTGTATTGCTTCGGTCTCGTCGAGCGTACAAGTTCCAACAGCGTATTGCTTCGGTCTCGTTATGCGTGCAAGTTCCAGCCACGTATTGCTTCAGTCTCGTCGAGCCACCAAGTCCCAGCCGCGTATTGCCTCGGTCTCGTCGAGCGTACAAGTTCCAGCCGCGTATTGCTTCGGTCGCGTGGAGCGTACAAGTCCCAGCCGCGTTTTGCTTCGGTCTCGTCAAGCGTACAAGTTCCAGCCATGTAATGTTTCGGTCTCGTTATGCGAATAAGTCCCAGCCGTGTATCGCTTCGGTCTCGTAATGCGTACAAGTTCCGGCCGCGTGTTGCTGCGGTCTCTTTATGAGTACAAGTTCCAGCCGCGTATTGCTTCGGTCTCGTTATGCGTACAAGTCCCAGCCGCGTATTCCTTCGGTCTCGTTGAGCGTACAATTTCCAGACGCGTAATGCTTCGGTCTCGTCAAGCGAACAAGTTCCAGCCGCGTATTGCTTCGGTCTCGTCGAGCGTACAAGTCCCAGGCGCGTATAGCTGCGGTTTGGTTATGCGTACAAGTCCCAGCCGCGTATTGCTTCGGTCTCGTTATGCGCACAAGTCCCAGCCGCGTATTGCTTCGGTATCGCCGAGCGTACAAGTTCCAGCCCCGTATTGCTTCGGTCACGTCGAGCGTACAAGACCTAGCCGGGTATTGCTTTGGTCACTTTATGCGTACAAGTCCCAGCCATGTAATACTTCGGTCTCGTTGTGCGTGCGAGTTCCAGCCGCGTATTGCTTCAGTCTCGTCGACGGTACAGGTCCCAGCCGCGTATTGCTTCGGTCTCGTCGAGCGTACAAGACCCAGCCGCGTATTGCTTCGGTCACGTCGAGCGTACAAGACCCAGCCGGGTATTGCTTTGGTCTCTTTATGCGTACAAGTCCCAGCCGCGTATTCCTTCGGTCTCGTCGAGCGTAGAAGTTCCAGCCGCGTATTGCTTCGGTCTCGTTATGCGTACAAGTCCCAGTCGCGTATTGCTTCGGTCTCGTCGAGCGTACAAGTCCCAGCCGTGTAATGCATCGGTCTCGTGGAGCGTACAAGTCCCAGCCGCGTATTGCTTCGGTCTCGCCGAGCGTACAAGTTCCAGCCGGGTATTGCTTCGGTCTCGTCGAGCGTACAAGTCCCAGGGGCGTATAGCTGCGGCCTGGTTATGCGTACAAGTCCCAGCCGCGTATTGCATCGGTCTCGTTATGCGCACAAGTCCCAGCCGCGTATTGCTTCGGTCTCGTCGAGCGTACAAATTCCAGCCGCGTATTGCTTCGGTCACGTCGAGCGTACAAGACCCAGCCGGGTATCGCTTTGGTCTCTTTATGCGTACAAGTCCCACCCGCGTATTCCTTCGGTCTCGTCGAGCGTACAAGTTCCAGCCGCGTATTGCTTCGGTCTCGTTATGCGTACAAGTCCCAGTCGTGTATTGCTTCGGTCTCGTCGAGCGTACAAGTTCCAGCCGCGTATTGCTTCGGTCTCGTCGAGCGTACAAGTCCCAGGCGCGTATAGCTGCGGTCTGGTTATGCGTACAAGTCCCAGCCGCGTATTGCTTCGGTCTCGTTATGCGCACAAGTCCCAGCCGCGTATTGCTTCGGTCTCGCCGAGCGTACAAGTTCCAGCCGGGTATTGCTTCGGTCTCGTCGAGCGTACAAGTCCCGCGCGCGTATAGCTGCGGTCTGGTTATGCGTACAAGTCCCAGCCGCGTATTGCTTCGGTCTCGTTATGCGCACAAGTCCCAGCCGCGTATTGCTTCGGTCTCGCCGAGCGTACAAGTCCCAGCCGCGCTTTGCTTCGGTCTCGTCAAGCGTACAAGTTCCAGCCATGTAATGTTTCGGTCACGTCGAGCGTACAAGTCCCAGCCGGGTATTGCTTTGGTCTCCTTATGTGTACAAGTCCCAGCCACGTATTCCTGCGGTCTCGTCGAGCGTACAAGTTCCAGCCGCGTGTTGCTTCGGTCTCGTTATGCGTACAAGTCCCAGTCGCGTGTTGCTTCGGTCTCGTTATGCGTACAAGTTCCAGCTGCGTATTGCTTCGGTCTCGTCGGGCGTACAAGTTCCAGCCGGGTAATGCTTCGGTCTCGTCGAGCGTACAGGTCCCAGCCGCGTTTTGCTTCGGTCTCGTCAAGCGTACAAGTTCCAGCCATGTAATGCTTCGGTCTCGTTGTGCGTGCGAGTTCCAGCCGCGTATTGCTTCAGTCTCGTCGACGGTACAGGTCCCAGCCGCGTATTGCTTCGGTCTCGTCGAGCGTACAAGTCCCAGCCGCGTATTGCTTCGGTCTCGTCGAGCGAACAAGTTCCAGCAGCGTATTGCTTCGGTATCGTTATGCGTGCTAGTTCCACCCGCGTATTGCTTCGGTCGCGTTATGCGAATAAGTCCCAGCCGTGTATCGCTTCGGTCTCGTTATGCGTACAAGTTCCGGCCGCGTATTGCTTCGGTCTCGTTACGCGTACAAGTCCCAGCCGTGTAATGCTTCGGTCTCGTGGAGCGTACAAGTCCCAGTCGCGTGTTGCTTCGGTCTCGTCGAGCGAACAAGTTCCATCCTCGTATTACTTCGATCTCGTCGAGCGTTCAAGTTCCAGCCGCGTATTGCTTCGGTCTCGCCGAGCGTATAAGTCCCAGCCGCGTATTGCTTCAGTCTCGTCGACGGTACAGGTCCCAGCCGCGTATTGCTTCGGTCTCGTCGAGCGTACAAGTCCCAGCCGCGTATCCCTTCGGTCTCGTTGAGCGTATAAGTTCCAGCCGCGTAATGCTTCGGTCTCGGTATGCGTGCATGTTCCAGCCGCGTATTGCTTCGGTCTCGTTATGCGTACAAGTCCCAGTCGTGTATTGCTTCGGTCTCGTCGAGCGTACAAGTTCCAGCCGCGTATTGCTTCGGTTTCGTCGAGCGTACAAGTTCCAGCCGCGTATTGCTTTGGTCTCGTCATGCGTACAAGTCCCAGCCGCGTACAGCTTCGGTATCGTTATGCGTACAAGTTCCAGCCGCGTGTGTCTTCGGTCTCGCTATGCTTACAAGTTCCAGCCGCGTATTGCTTCGGTCTCGTTACACGTACAAGTCCCAGCAGTCTATTGCTACGGTCTCGTGCAGCGTACAAGTCCCAGCCGAGTGTTGCTTCGGTCTCGCTATGCGTACAACTTCCAGCCGTGTCTTGCTTCCGGCTCGTCATGCGTACAAGTTCCAGCCGCGTGTGGCGTCGGCCTCGTTATGCCTACAAGACCCAGCCGTGTATTGCTTCGGTCTCGTCGAGCGTACAAGTTCCAACAGCGTATTGCTTCGGTCTCGTTATGCGTGCAAGTTCCAGCCACGTATTGCTTCAGTCTCGTCGAGCGTACAAGTCCCAGCCGCGTATTGCCTCGGTCTCGTCGAGCGTACAAGTTCCAGCCGCGTATTGCTTCGGTCGCGTGGAGCGTACAAGTCCCAGCCGCGTTTTGCTTCGGTCTCGTCAAGCGTACAAGTTCCAGCCATGTAATGTTTCGGTCTCGTTATGCGAATAAGTCCCAGCCGTGTATCGCTTCGGTCTCGTAATGCGTACAAGTTCCGGCCGCGTGTTGCTGCGGTCTCTTTATGAGTACAAGTTCCAGCCGCGTATTGCTTCGGTCTCGTTATGCGTACAAGTCCCAGCCGTGTATTCCTTCGGTCTCGTTGAGCGTACAATTTCCAGACGCGTAATGCTTCGGTCTCGTCAAGCGAACAAGTTCCAGCCGGGTATTGCTTCGGTCTCGTTATGCGTACAAGTCCCAACCGGGTATTCCTTCGGTCTCGTTGAGCGTACAAGTTCCAGCCGCGTATTGCTCCGCTCTCGTGGAGCGTACAAGTCCCAGCCGCGTATCGCTTCGGTCTCGTCGAGCGTACAAGTCCCAGCCGCGTATTGCTTCGGTCTCGTCGAGCGTACAAGTTCCAGCCGCGTATTGCTTCGGTCACGTCGAGCGTACAAGACCCAGCCGGGTATTGCTTTGGTCTCTTTATGCGTACAAGTCCCAGCCGCGTATTCCTTCGGTCTCGTCGAGCGTAGAAGTTCCAGCCGCGTATTGCTTCGGTCTCGTTATGCGTACAAGTCCCAGCCGCGTATTGCTTCAGTCTCGTCGACGGTACAGGTCCCAGCCGCGTATTGCTTCGGTCTCGTCGAGCGTACAAGTCCCAGCCGCGTATTGCTTCGGTCTCGTCGAGCGAACAAGTTCCAGCAGCGTATTGCTTCGGTCGCGTCGAGCGTACAAGTCCCAGCCGCGCTTTGCTTCGGTCTCGTCAAGCGTACAAGTTCCAGCCATGTAATGTTCGGTCACGTCGAGCGTACAAGTCCCAGCCGGGTATTGCTTTGGTCTCTTTATGCGTACAAGTCCCAGCCGTGTATTCCTGCGGTCTCGTCGAGCGTACAAGTTCCAGCCGCGTGTTGCTTCGGTCTCGTTATGCGTACAAGTTCCAGCTGCGTATTGCTTCGGTCTCGTCGATCGAACAAGTTCCATCCTCGTATTACTTCGATCTCGTCGAGCGTACAAGTTCCAGCCGGGTAATGCTTCGGTCTCGTCGAGCGTACAAGTCCCAGCCGCGTTTTGCTTCGGTCTCGTCAAGCGTACAAGTTCCCGCCATGTAATGCTTCGGTCTCGTTGTGCGTGCGAGTTCCAGCCGCGTATTGCTTCAGTCTCGTCGACGGTACAGGTCCCAGCCGCGTATTGCTTCGGTCTCGTCGAGCGTACAAGTCCCAGCCGCGTATTGCTTCGGTCTCGTCGAGCGAACAAGTTCCAGCAGCGTATTGCTTCGGTATCGTTATGCGTGCTAGTTCCACCCGCGTATTGCTTCGGTCGCGTTATGCGAATAAGTCCCAGCCGTGTATCGCTTCGGTCTCGTTATGCGTACAGTTTCGGCCGCGTGTTGCTTCGGTCTCATTATGCGTACAAGTTCCAGCCGCGTATTGCTTCGGTCTCGTTACGCGTACAAGTCCCAGCCGTGTAATGCTTCGGTCTCGTGGAGCGTACAAGTCCCAGTCGCGTGTTGCTTCGGTCTCGTCGAGCGAACAAGTTCCATCCTCGTATTACTTCGATCTCGTCGAGCGTACAAGTTCCAGCCTCGTATTGCTTCGGTCTCGCCGAGCGTATAAGTCCCAGCCGCGTATTGCTTCAGTCTCGTCGACGGTACAGGTCCCAGCCGCGTATTGCTTCGGTCTCGTCGAGCGTACAAGTCCCAGCCGCGTATCCCTTCGGTCTCGTCG
Source organism: Stelis phaeoptera (assembly GCA_943735885.1). NCBI lineage: Eukaryota > Metazoa > Arthropoda > Insecta > Hymenoptera > Megachilidae > Stelis > Stelis phaeoptera. The sequence continues at coordinate 849,031 of CALSEM010000021.1, forward strand.
AGCGTACAAGTTCCAGCCGCGTATTGCTTCGGTTTCGTCGAGCGTACAAGTCCCAGGCGCGTATAGCTGCGGTCTGGTTATGCGTACAAGTCCCAGCCGCGTATTGCTTCGGTCTCGTTAAGCGTACAAGTCCCAACCGCGTATTCCTTCGGTCTCGTTGAGCGTACAAGTTCCAGCCGCGTAATGCTTCGGTCTCGGTATACGTGCAAGTTCCAGCCGTGTATTGCTTCGGTCTCGTGGAGCGTACAAGTTCCAGCAGCGTATTGCTTCGGTCTCGTTGCGCGTACAAGTCCCAGCCGCGTATTCCTTCGGTCTGGTTGAGCGTACAAGTTCCAGCCGCGTAATGTTTCGGTCTCGGTATGCGTGCAAGTTCCAGCCGCGTTTTTCTTCGGTCTCGTGGAGCGTACAAGTCCCAGCCGCGTATCGCTTCGGTCTCGTCGAGCGTAAAAGTCCCAGCCGGGTATTGCTTCGGTCTCGTTAAGCGTACAAGTCCCAACCGCGTATTCCTTCGGTCTCGTTGAGCGTACAAGTCCCAGCCGCGGATTGCTTTGGTCTCGTCATGCGTACAAGTCCCAGCCGCGGACAGCTTCGGTATCGTTATGCGTACCAGTCCCAGCCGTGTCTTGCTTCGGTCTCGTCATGCGTTCAAGTTCCAGCCGCGTGTGTCTTCGGTCTCGCTATGCTTACAAGTCCCAGCCGCGTGTTGCTTCGGTCTCGCTATGCGTACAAGTTCCAGCCGCGTGTTGCTTTGGTCTCGTTATGCGTACAAGTCCCAGCAGTTTATTGCTACGGTCTCGTGCAGCGTACAAGTCCCAGCCGCGTGTTGCTTCGGTCTCGCTATGCGTACAAGTTCCAGCCGCGTGTTGCTTCGGTCTCGCTATGCGTACAAGTTCCAGCCGCGTGTTCCTTCCGTCTCGTCGAGCGTACACGTTCCAGCCGCGAATTGCTTCGGTCTCGTCGAGCGAACTAGTTCCAGCAGCGCGTTGATTCGGTCTCGTTATGCGTACAATTTCCAGCCGCGTGTTGCTTCGGTCTCATTATGCGTACAAGTCCCAATCGTGTATTGCTTTTCTCTCGTTGTGCGTGCAAGCTCCAGCCGCGTATTGCATCGGTCTCGTCGAGAGAACAAGTTCCAGCAGCGCGTTGCTTCGGTCTCGTTTTGCGTGCAAGTTCCAGCCGCGTATTGCTTCGGTCTCGTCAAGCGTACAAGTTCCAGCCGCGAATTGCTTCGGTCTCGTCGAGCGAACAAGTTCCTGCAGCGCGTTGCTTCGGTCTCGTTATGCGTACAATTTCCAGCCGCGTGTTGCTTCGGTCTCATTATGCGTACAAGTCCCAATCGTGTATTGCTTTTCTCTCGTTATGCGTACAAGTTCCAGCCGCGAATTGCTTCGGTCTCGTCGAGCGAACAAGTTCCAGCAGCGCGTTGCTTCGGTCTCGTTATGCGTACAATTTCCAGCCGCGTGTTGCTTCGGTCTCGTTATGCGTACAAGTTCCAGCCGCGTATTGCTTCGGTCTCGTCGAGCGGACAAGTTCCAGCAGCGCGTTGCTTCGGTCTCGTTATGCGTACAATTTCCAGCCGCGTGTTGCTTCCGTCTCGTTATGCGTACAAGTTCCAGCCGCGTATTGCTTCGGTCTCGTCGAGCGGACACGTTCCAGCAGCGCGTTGCTTCGGTCTCGTTATGCGTGCAAGTTCCAGCAGCGTATTGCTTCGGTCTCGTCGAGCGTACAAGTTCCAGCCGCGAATTGCTTCGGTCTCGTCGAGCGAACAAGTTCCAGCAGCGTATTGCTTCGGTCTCGTTATGCGTGCAAGATCCAGCCACGTATTGCTACGGTCTCGTCAAGCGTACAAGCTCCAGCCGGGTATTGCTTCGGTCTCGTTATGCGTGCAAGTTCCAGCCGCGTGTTGCTTCGGACTCGTCGAGAGTACAAGTTCCAGCCACGTATTGCTTCGGTCTCGTTATGCGTGCAAGTTCCAGCCGCGTATTGCTTCGGTCTCGTCGAGCGAACTAGTTCCAGCAGCGCGTTGCTTCGGTCTCGTTATGCGTACAATTTCCAGCCGCGTGTAGCTTCAGTCTCGTCAAGCGTGCAAGTTGCAGCCGGATAATGCTTCGGTCTCGTTATGCGTGCAAGTTCCAGCCGCGAATTGCTTCGGTCTCGTCGAGCGTACAAGACCCAGTCGCGTATTGCTTCGGTTTCGTTATGCGTACAAGCCCCAACCGTGTATTGCTTCGGTCTCGTGCAGCGTACAAGTCCCAGCCGCGTGTTGCATCGGTCTCGCTATGCGTACAAGTTCCAGCCGCGTATTGCTTTGATCTCGTTATGCATACAAGTCCCAGCCGCGTATTGCTTTGGTCCCGTTATGCGTACAAGTTCCAGCGGCGTATTGCTTCGGTCTCGTGGAGCGTACAAGTCCCAGCCGCGTATCGCTACTGTCTCGTCGAGCGTACATGTCCCAGCCGCGTGTGTCTTCGGTCTCGCTATGCTTACAAGTTCCAGCCGCGTATTTCTTCGGTCTCGTTACACGTACAAGTCCCAGCAGTGTATTGCTACGGTCTCGTGCAGCGTACAAGTTCCAGCCGCGTATTGCTTCGGTCTCGTCCAGCGTACAAGTCCCAGGCGCGTATAGCTGCGGTCTGGTTATGCGTACAAGTCCCAGCCGCGTATTGCTTCGGTCTCGTTATGCGCTCAAGTCCCAGCCGCGTATTGCTTCGGTCTCGCCGAGCGTACAAGTCCCAGCCATGTAATGCTTCGGTCTCGTTGTGCGTGCGAGTTCCATCCGCATATTGCTTCAGTCTCGTCGACGGTACAGGTCCCAGCCGCGTATTGCTTCGGTCTCGTCGAGCGTACAAGTCCCAGCCGCGTATTGCTTCGGTCTCGTCGAGCGAACAAGTTCCAGCAGCGTATTGCTTCGGTATCGTTATGCGTGCTAGTTCCACCCGCGTATTGCTTCGGTCGCGTTATGCGAATAAGTCCCAGCCGTGTATCGCTTCGGTCTCGTTATGCGTACAAGTTCCGGCCGCGTGTTGCTTCGGTCTCGTTATGCGTACAAGTCCCAGTCGCGTGTTGCTTCGGTCTCCTTATGCGTACAAGTTCCAGCTGCGTATTGCTTCGGTCTCGTCGATCGAACAAGTTCCATCCTCGTATTACTTCGATCTCGTCGAGCGTACAAGTTCCAGCCGCTTATTGCTTCGGTCTCGCCGAGCGTATAAGTCCCAGCCGCGTATTGCTTCAGTCTCGTCGACGGTACAGGTCCCAGCCGCGTATTGCTTCGGTCTCGTCGAGCGTACAAGTCCCAGCCGCGTATCCCTTCGGTCTCGTCGAGCGTACAAGTTCCAGCCGCGTATTGCTTCGGTTTCGTCGAGCGTACAAGTCCCAGGCGCGTATAGCTGCGGTCTGGTTATGCGTACAAGTCCCAGCCGCGTATTGCTTCGGTCTCGTTAAGCGTACAAGTCCCAACCGCGTATTCCTTCGGTCTCGTTGAGCGTACAAGTTCCAGCCGCGTAATGCTTCGGTCTCGGTATACGTGCAAGTTCCAGCCGTGTATTGCTTCGGTCTCGTGGAGCGTACAAGTTCCAGCAGCGTATTGCTTCGGTCTCGTTGCGCGTACAAGTCCCAGCCGCGTATTCCTTCGGTCTGGTTGAGCGTACAAGTTCCAGCCGCGTAATGTTTCGGTCTCGGTATGCGTGCAAGTTCCAGCCGCGTTTTTCTTCGGTCTCGTGGAGCGTACAAGTCCCAGCCGCGTATCGCTTCGGTCTCGTCGAGCGTAAAAGTCCCAGCCGGGTATTGCTTCGGTCTCGTTAAGCGTACAAGTCCCAACCGCGTATTCCTTCGGTCTCGTTGAGCGTACAAGTCCCAGCCGCGGATTGCTTTGGTCTCGTCATGCGTACAAGTCCCAGCCGCGGACAGCTTCGGTATCGTTATGCGTACCAGTCCCAGCCGTGTCTTGCTTCGGTCTCGTCATGCGTTCAAGTTCCAGCCGCGTGTGTCTTCGGTCTCGCTATGCTTACAAGTCCCAGCCGCGTGTTGCTTCGGTCTCGCTATGCGTACAAGTTCCAGCCGCGTGTTGCTTTGGTCTCGTTATGCGTACAAGTCCCAGCAGTTTATTGCTACGGTCTCGTGCAGCGTACAAGTCCCAGCCGCGTGTTGCTTCGGTCTCGCTATGCGTACAAGTTCCAGCCGCGTGTTGCTTCGGTCTCGCTATGCGTACAAGTTCCAGCCGCGTGTTCCTTCCGTCTCGTCGAGCGTACACGTTCCAGCCGCGAATTGCTTCGGTCTCGTCGAGCGAACTAGTTCCAGCAGCGCGTTGATTCGGTCTCGTTATGCGTACAATTTCCAGCCGCGTGTTGCTTCGGTCTCATTATGCGTACAAGTCCCAATCGTGTATTGCTTTTCTCTCGTTGTGCGTGCAAGCTCCAGCCGCGTATTGCATCGGTCTCGTCGAGAGAACAAGTTCCAGCAGCGCGTTGCTTCGGTCTCGTTTTGCGTGCAAGTTCCAGCCGCGTATTGCTTCAGTCTCGTCGACGGTACAGGTCCCAGCCGCGTATTGCTTCGGTCTCGTCGAGCGTACAAGTCCCAGCCGCGTATTGCTTCGGTCTCGTCGAGCGAACAAGTTCCAGCAGCGTATTGCTTCGGTATCGTTATGCGTGCTAGTTCCACCCGCGTATTGCTTCGGTCGCGTTATGCGAATAAGTCCCAGCCGTGTATCGCTTCGGTCTCGTTATGCGTACAAGTTCCGGCCGCGTATTGCTTCGGTCTCGTTACGCGTACAAGTCCCAGCCGTGTAATGCTTCGGTCTCGTGGAGCGTACAAGTCCCAGTCGCGTGTTGCTTCGGTCTCGTCGAGCGAACAAGTTCCATCCTCGTATTACTTCGATCTCGTCGAGCGTTCAAGTTCCAGCCGCGTATTGCTTCGGTCTCGCCGAGCGTATAAGTCCCAGCCGCGTATTGCTTCAGTCTCGTCGACGGTACAGGTCCCAGCCGCGTATTGCTTCGGTCTCGTCGAGCGTACAAGTCCCAGCCGCGTATCCCTTCGGTCTCGTTGAGCGTATAAGTTCCAGCCGCGTAATGCTTCGGTCTCGGTATGCGTGCATGTTCCAGCCGCGTATTGCTTCGGTCTCGTTATGCGTACAAGTCCCAGTCGTGTATTGCTTCGGTCTCGTCGAGCGTACAAGTTCCAGCCGCGTATTGCTTCGGTTTCGTCGAGCGTACAAGTTCCAGCCGCGTATTGCTTTGGTCTCGTCATGCGTACAAGTCCCAGCCGCGTACAGCTTCGGTATCGTTATGCGTACAAGTTCCAGCCGCGTGTGTCTTCGGTCTCGCTATGCTTACAAGTTCCAGCCGCGTATTGCTTCGGTCTCGTTACACGTACAAGTCCCAGCAGTCTATTGCTACGGTCTCGTGCAGCGTACAAGTCCCAGCCGAGTGTTGCTTCGGTCTCGCTATGCGTACAACTTCCAGCCGTGTCTTGCTTCCGGCTCGTCATGCGTACAAGTTCCAGCCGCGTGTGGCGTCGGCCTCGTTATGCCTACAAGACCCAGCCGTGTATTGCTTCGGTCTCGTCGAGCGTACAAGTTCCAACAGCGTATTGCTTCGGTCTCGTTATGCGTGCAAGTTCCAGCCACGTATTGCTTCAGTCTCGTCGAGCGTACAAGTCCCAGCCGCGTATTGCCTCGGTCTCGTCGAGCGTACAAGTTCCAGCCGCGTATTGCTTCGGTCGCGTGGAGCGTACAAGTCCCAGCCGCGTTTTGCTTCGGTCTCGTCAAGCGTACAAGTTCCAGCCATGTAATGTTTCGGTCTCGTTATGCGAATAAGTCCCAGCCGTGTATCGCTTCGGTCTCGTAATGCGTACAAGTTCCGGCCGCGTGTTGCTGCGGTCTCTTTATGAGTACAAGTTCCAGCCGCGTATTGCTTCGGTCTCGTTATGCGTACAAGTCCCAGCCGTGTATTCCTTCGGTCTCGTTGAGCGTACAATTTCCAGACGCGTAATGCTTCGGTCTCGTCAAGCGAACAAGTTCCAGCCGGGTATTGCTTCGGTCTCGATATGCGTACAAGTCCCAACCGGGTATTCCTTCGGTCTCGTTGAGCGTACAAGTTCCAGCCGCGTATTGCTCCGCTCTCGTGGAGCGTACAAGTCCCAGCCGCGTATCGCTTCGGTCTCGTCGAGCGTACAAGTCCCAGCCGCGTATTGCTTCGGTCTCGTCGAGCGTACAAGTTCCAGCCGCGTATTGCTTCGGTCACGTCGAGCGTACAAGACCCAGCCGGGTATTGCTTTGGTCTCTTTATGCGTACAAGTCCCAGCCGCGTATTCCTTCGGTCTCGTCGAGCGTAGAAGTTCCAGCCGCGTATTGCTTCGGTCTCGTTATGCGTACAAGTCCCAGCCGCGTATTGCTTCAGTCTCGTCGACGGTACAGGTCCCAGCCGCGTATTGCTTCGGTCTCGTCGAGCGTACAAGTCCCAGCCGCGTATTGCTTCGGTCTCGTCGAGCGAACAAGTTCCAGCAGCGTATTGCTTCGGTCGCGTCGAGCGTACAAGTCCCAGCCGCGCTTTGCTTCGGTCTCGTCAAGCGTACAAGTTCCAGCCATGTAATGTTCGGTCACGTCGAGCGTACAAGTCCCAGCCGGGTATTGCTTTGGTCTCTTTATGCGTACAAGTCCCAGCCGTGTATTCCTGCGGTCTCGTCGAGCGTACAAGTTCCAGCCGCGTGTTGCTTCGGTCTCGTTATGCGTACAAGTTCCAGCTGCGTATTGCTTCGGTCTCGTCGATCGAACAAGTTCCATCCTCGTATTACTTCGATCTCGTCGAGCGTACAAGTTCCAGCCGGGTAATGCTTCGGTCTCGTCGAGCGTACAAGTCCCAGCCGCGTTTTGCTTCGGTCTCGTCAAGCGTACAAGTTCCCGCCATGTAATGCTTCGGTCTCGTTGTGCGTGCGAGTTCCAGCCGCGTATTGCTTCAGTCTCGTCGACGGTACAGGTCCCAGCCGCGTATTGCTTCGGTCTCGTCGAGCGTACAAGTCCCAGCCGCGTATTGCTTCGGTCTCGTCGAGCGAACAAGTTCCAGCAGCGTATTGCTTCGGTATCGTTATGCGTGCTAGTTCCACCCGCGTATTGCTTCGGTCGCGTTATGCGAATAAGTCCCAGCCGTGTATCGCTTCGGTCTCGTTATGCGTACAGTTTCGGCCGCGTGTTGCTTCGGTCTCATTATGCGTACAAGTTCCAGCCGCGTATTGCTTCGGTCTCGTTACGCGTACAAGTCCCAGCCGTGTAATGCTTCGGTCTCGTGGAGCGTACAAGTCCCAGTCGCGTGTTGCTTCGGTCTCGTCGAGCGAACAAGTTCCATCCTCGTATTACTTCGATCTCGTCGAGCGTACAAGTTCCAGCCTCGTATTGCTTCGGTCTCGCCGAGCGTATAAGTCCCAGCCGCGTATTGCTTCAGTCTCGTCGACGGTACAGGTCCCAGCCGCGTATTGCTTCGGTCTCGTCGAGCGTACAAGTCCCAGCCGCGTATCCCTTCGGTCTCGTCGAGCGTACAAGTTCCAGCCGCGTATTGCTTCGGTTTCGTCGAGCGTACAAGTCCCAGGCGCGTATAGCTGCGGTCTGGTTATGCGTACAAGTCCCAGCCGCGTATTGCTTCGGTCTCGTTAAGCGTACAAGTCCCAACCGCGTATTCCTTCGGTCTCGTTGAGCGTACAAGTTCCAGCCGCGTAATGCTTCGGTCTCGGTATACGTGCAAGTTCCAGCCGTGTATTGCTTCGGTCTCGTGGAGCGTACAAGTTCCAGCAGCGTATTGCTTCGGTCTCGTTGCGCGTACAAGTCCCAGCCGCGTATTCCTTCGGTCTGGTTGAGCGTACAAGTTCCAGCCGCGTAATGTTTCGGTCTCGGTATGCGTGCAAGTTCCAGCCGCGTTTTTCTTCGGTCTCGTGGAGCGTACAAGTCCCAGCCGCGTATCGCTTCGGTCTCGTCGAGCGTAAAAGTCCCAGCCGGGTATTGCTTCGGTCTCGTTAAGCGTACAAGTCCCAACCGCGTATTCCTTCGGTCTCGTTGAGCGTACAAGTCCCAGCCGCGGATTGCTTTGGTCTCGTCATGCGTACAAGTCCCAGCCGCGGACAGCTTCGGTATCGTTATGCGTACCAGTCCCAGCCGTGTCTTGCTTCGGTCTCGTCATGCGTTCAAGTTCCAGCCGCGTGTGTCTTCGGTCTCGCTATGCTTACAAGTCCCAGCCGCGTGTTGCTTCGGTCTCGCTATGCGTACAAGTTCCAGCCGCGTGTTGCTTTGGTCTCGTTATGCGTACAAGTCCCAGCAGTTTATTGCTACGGTCTCGTGCAGCGTACAAGTCCCAGCCGCGTGTTGCTTCGGTCTCGCTATGCGTACAAGTTCCAGCCGCGTGTTGCTTCGGTCTCGCTATGCGTACAAGTTCCAGCCGCGTGTTCCTTCCGTCTCGTCGAGCGTACACGTTCCAGCCGCGAATTGCTTCGGTCTCGTCGAGCGAACTAGTTCCAGCAGCGCGTTGATTCGGTCTCGTTATGCGTACAATTTCCAGCCGCGTGTTGCTTCGGTCTCATTATGCGTACAAGTCCCAATCGTGTATTGCTTTTCTCTCGTTGTGCGTGCAAGCTCCAGCCGCGTATTGCATCGGTCTCGTCGAGAGAACAAGTTCCAGCAGCGCGTTGCTTCGGTCTCGTTTTGCGTGCAAGTTCCAGCCGCGTATTGCTTCGGTCTCGTCAAGCGTACAAGTTCCAGCCGCGAATTGCTTCGGTCTCGTCGAGCGAACAAGTTCCTGCAGCGCGTTGCTTCGGTCTCGTTATGCGTACAATTTCCAGCCGCGTGTTGCTTCGGTCTCATTATGCGTACAAGTCCCAATCGTGTATTGCTTTTCTCTCGTTATGCGTACAAGTTCCAGCCGCGAATTGCTTCGGTCTCGTCGAGCGAACAAGTTCCAGCAGCGCGTTGCTTCGGTCTCGTTATGCGTACAATTTCCAGCCGCGTGTTGCTTCGGTCTCGTTATGCGTACAAGTTCCAGCCGCGTATTGCTTCGGTCTCGTCGAGCGGACAAGTTCCAGCAGCGCGTTGCTTCGGTCTCGTTATGCGTACAATTTCCAGCCGCGTGTTGCTTCCGTCTCGTTATGCGTACAAGTTCCAGCCGCGTATTGCTTCGGTCTCGTCGAGCGGACACGTTCCAGCAGCGCGTTGCTTCGGTCTCGTTATGCGTGCAAGTTCCAGCAGCGTATTGCTTCGGTCTCGTCGAGCGTACAAGTTCCAGCCGCGAATTGCTTCGGTCTCGTCGAGCGAACAAGTTCCAGCAGCGTATTGCTTCGGTCTCGTTATGCGTGCAAGATCCAGCCACGTATTGCTACGGTCTCGTCAAGCGTACAAGCTCCAGCCGGGTATTGCTTCGGTCTCGTTATGCGTGCAAGTTCCAGCCGCGTGTTGCTTCGGACTCGTCGAGAGTACAAGTTCCAGCCACGTATTGCTTCGGTCTCGTTATGCGTGCAAGTTCCAGCCGCGTATTGCTTCGGTCTCGTCGAGCGAACTAGTTCCAGCAGCGCGTTGCTTCGGTCTCGTTATGCGTACAATTTCCAGCCGCGTGTAGCTTCAGTCTCGTCAAGCGTGCAAGTTGCAGCCGGATAATGCTTCGGTCTCGTTATGCGTGCAAGTTCCAGCCGCGAATTGCTTCGGTCTCGTCGAGCGTACAAGACCCAGTCGCGTATTGCTTCGGTTTCGTTATGCGTACAAGCCCCAACCGTGTATTGCTTCGGTCTCGTGCAGCGTACAAGTCCCAGCCGCGTGTTGCATCGGTCTCGCTATGCGTACAAGTTCCAGCCGCGTATTGCTTTGATCTCGTTATGCGTACAAGTCCCAGCCGCGTATTGCTTTGGTCCCGTTATGCGTACAAGTTCCAGCGGCGTATTGCTTCGGTCTCGTGGAGCGTACAAGTCCCAGCCGCGTATCGCTACTGTCTCGTCGAGCGTACATGTCCCAGCCGCGTGTGTCTTCGGTCTCGCTATGCTTACAAGTTCCAGCCGCGTATTTCTTCGGTCTCGTTACACGTACAAGTCCCAGCAGTGTATTGCTACGGTCTCGTGCAGCGTACAAGTTCCAGCCGCGTATTGCTTCGGTCTCGTCCAGCGTACAAGTCCCAGGCGCGTATAGCTGCGGTCTGGTTATGCGTACAAGTCCCAGCCGCGTATTGCTTCGGTCTCGTTATGCGCTCAAGTCCCAGCCGCGTATTGCTTCGGTCTCGCCGAGCGTACAAGTCCCAGCCATGTAATGCTTCGGTCTCGTTGTGCGTGCGAGTTCCATCCGCATATTGCTTCAGTCTCGTCGACGGTACAGGTCCCAGCCGCGTATTGCTTCGGTCTCGTCGAGCGTACAAGTCCCAGCCGCGTATTGCTTCGGTCTCGTCGAGCGAACAAGTTCCAGCAGCGTATTGCTTCGGTATCGTTATGCGTGCTAGTTCCACCCGCGTATTGCTTCGGTCGCGTTATGCGAATAAGTCCCAGCCGTGTATCGCTTCGGTCTCGTTATGCGTACAAGTTCCGGCCGCGTGTTGCTTCGGTCTCGTTATGCGTACAAGTCCCAGTCGCGTGTTGCTTCGGTCTCGTTATGCGTACAAGTTCCAGCTGCGTATTGCTTCGGTCTCGTCGATCGAACAAGTTCCATCCTCGTATTACTTCGATCTCGTCGAGCGTACAAGTTCCAGCCGCTTATTGCTTCGGTCTCGCCGAGCGTATAAGTCCCAGCCGCGTATTGCTTCAGTCTCGTCGACGGTACAGGTCCCAGCCGCGTATTGCTTCGGTCTCGTCGAGCGTACAAGTCCCAGCCGCGTATCCCTTCGGTCTCGTCGAGCGTACAAGTTCCAGCCGCGTATTGCTTCGGTTTCGTCGAGCGTACAAGTCCCAGGCGCGTATAGCTGCGGTCTGGTTATGCGTACAAGTCCCAGCCGCGTATTGCTTCGGTCTCGTTAAGCGTACAAGTCCCAACCGCGTATTCCTTCGGTCTCGTTGAGCGTACAAGTTCCAGCCGCGTAATGCTTCGGTCTCGGTATACGTGCAAGTTCCAGCCGTGTATTGCTTCGGTCTCGTGGAGCGTACAAGTTCCAGCAGCGTATTGCTTCGGTCTCGTTGCGCGTACAAGTCCCAGCCGCGTATTCCTTCGGTCTGGTTGAGCGTACAAGTTCCAGCCGCGTAATGTTTCGGTCTCGGTATGCGTGCAAGTTCCAGCCGCGTTTTTCTTCGGTCTCGTGGAGCGTACAAGTCCCAGCCGCGTATCGCTTCGGTCTCGTCGAGCGTAAAAGTCCCAGCCGGGTATTGCTTCGGTCTCGTTAAGCGTACAAGTCCCAACCGCGTATTCCTTCGGTCTCGTTGAGCGTACAAGTCCCAGCCGCGGATTGCTTTGGTCTCGTCATGCGTACAAGTCCCAGCCGCGGACAGCTTCGGTATCGTTATGCGTACCAGTCCCAGCCGTGTCTTGCTTCGGTCTCGTCATGCGTTCAAGTTCCAGCCGCGTGTGTCTTCGGTCTCGCTATGCTTACAAGTCCCAGCCGCGTGTTGCTTCGGTCTCGCTATGCGTACAAGTTCCAGCCGCGTGTTGCTTTGGTCTCGTTATGCGTACAAGTCCCAGCAGTTTATTGCTACGGTCTCGTGCAGCGTACAAGTCCCAGCCGCGTGTTGCTTCGGTCTCGCTATGCGTACAAGTTCCAGCCGCGTGTTGCTTCGGTCTCGCTATGCGTACAAGTTCCAGCCGCGTGTTCCTTCCGTCTCGTCGAGCGTACACGTTCCAGCCGCGAATTGCTTCGGTCTCGTCGAGCGAACTAGTTCCAGCAGCGCGTTGATTCGGTCTCGTTATGCGTACAATTTCCAGCCGCGTGTTGCTTCGGTCTCATTATGCGTACAAGTCCCAATCGTGTATTGCTTTTCTCTCGTTGTGCGTGCAAGCTCCAGCCGCGTATTGCATCGGTCTCGTCGAGAGAACAAGTTCCAGCAGCGCGTTGCTTCGGTCTCGTTTTGCGTGCAAGTTCCAGCCGCGTATTGCTTCGGTCTCGTCAAGCGTACAAGTTCCAGCCGCGAATTGCTTCGGTCTCGTCGAGCGAACAAGTTCCTGCAGCGCGTTGCTTCGGTCTCGTTATGCGTACAATTTCCAGCCGCGTGTTGCTTCGGTCTCATTATGCGTACAAGTCCCAATCGTGTATTGCTTTTCTCTCGTTATGCGTACAAGTTCCAGCCGCGAATTGCTTCGGTCTCGTCGAGCGAACAAGTTCCAGCAGCGCGTTGCTTCGGTCTCGTTATGCGTACAATTTCCAGCCGCGTGTTGCTTCGGTCTCGTTATGCGTACAAGTTCCAGCCGCGTATTGCTTCGGTCTCGTCGAGCGGACAAGTTCCAGCAGCGCGTTGCTTCGGTCTCGTTATGCGTACAATTTCCAGCCGCGTGTTGCTTCCGTCTCGTTATGCGTACAAGTTCCAGCCGCGTATTGCTTCGGTCTCGTCGAGCGGACACGTTCCAGCAGCGCGTTGCTTCGGTCTCGTTATGCGTGCAAGTTCCAGCAGCGTATTGCTTCGGTCTCGTCGAGCGTACAAGTTCCAGCCGCGAATTGCTTCGGTCTCGTCGAGCGAACAAGTTCCAGCAGCGTATTGCTTCGGTCTCGTTATGCGTGCAAGATCCAGCCACGTATTGCTACGGTCTCGTCAAGCGTACAAGCTCCAGCCGGGTATTGCTTCGGTCTCGTTATGCGTGCAAGTTCCAGCCGCGTGTTGCTTCGGACTCGTCGAGAGTACAAGTTCCAGCCACGTATTGCTTCGGTCTCGTTATGCGTGCAAGTTCCAGCCGCGTATTGCTTCGGTCTCGTCGAGCGAACTAGTTCCAGCAGCGCGTTGCTTCGGTCTCGTTATGCGTACAATTTCCAGCCGCGTGTAGCTTCAGTCTCGTCAAGCGTGCAAGTTGCAGCCGGATAATGCTTCGGTCTCGTTATGCGTGCAAGTTCCAGCCGCGAATTGCTTCGGTCTCGTCGAGCGTACAAGACCCAGTCGCGTATTGCTTCGGTTTCGTTATGCGTACAAGCCCCAACCGTGTATTGCTTCGGTCTCGTGCAGCGTACAAGTCCCAGCCGCGTGTTGCATCGGTCTCGCTATGCGTACAAGTTCCAGCCGCGTATTGCTTTGATCTCGTTATGCGTACAAGTCCCAGCCGCGTATTGCTTTGGTCCCGTTATGCGTACAAGTTCCAGCGGCGTATTGCTTCGGTCTCGTGGAGCGTACAAGTCCCAGCCGCGTATCGCTACTGTCTCGTCGAGCGTACATGTCCCAGCCGCGTGTGTCTTCGGTCTCGCTATGCTTACAAGTTCCAGCCGCGTATTTCTTCGGTCTCGTTACACGTACAAGTCCCAGCAGTGTATTGCTACGGTCTCGTGCAGCGTACAAGTTCCAGCCGCGTATTGCTTCGGTCTCGTCCAGCGTACAAGTCCCAGGCGCGTATAGCTGCGGTCTGGTTATGCGTACAAGTCCCAGCCGCGTATTGCTTCGGTCTCGTTATGCGCTCAAGTCCCAGCCGCGTATTGCTTCGGTCTCGCCGAGCGTACAAGTCCCAGCCATGTAATGCTTCGGTCTCGTTGTGCGTGCGAGTTCCATCCGCATATTGCTTCAGTCTCGTCGACGGTACAGGTCCCAGCCGCGTATTGCTTCGGTCTCGTCGAGCGTACAAGTCCCAGCCGCGTATTGCTTCGGTCTCGTCGAGCGAACAAGTTCCAGCAGCGTATTGCTTCGGTATCGTTATGCGTGCTAGTTCCACCCGCGTATTGCTTCGGTCGCGTTATGCGAATAAGTCCCAGCCGTGTATCGCTTCGGTCTCGTTATGCGTACAAGTTCCGGCCGCGTGTTGCTTCGGTCTCGTTATGCGTACAAGTCCCAGTCGCGTGTTGCTTCGGTCTCGTTATGCGTACAAGTTCCAGCTGCGTATTGCTTCGGTCTCGTCGATCGAACAAGTTCCATCCTCGTATTACTTCGATCTCGTCGAGCGTACAAGTTCCAGCCGCTTATTGCTTCGGTCTCGCCGAGCGTATAAGTCCCAGCTGCGTATTCCTTCGGTCTCGTTGAGCGTATAAGTTCCAGCCGCGTAATGCTTCGGTCTCGGTATGCGTGCAAGTTCCAGCCGCGTATTGCTTCGGTCTCGTTATGCGTACAAGTCCCAGTCGTGTATTGCTTCGGTCTCGTCGAGCGTACAAGTTCCAGCCGCGTATTGCTTCGGTCTCGTCGAGCGTACAAGTCCCAGGCGCGTATAGCTGCGGTTTGGTTATGCGTACAAGTCCCAGCCGCGTATTGCTTCGGTCTCGTTATGCGCACAAGTCCCAGCCGCGTATTGCTTCGGTATCGCCGAGCGTACAAGTTCCAGCCCCGTATTGCTTCGGTCACGTCGAGCGTACAAGACCTAGCCGGGTATTGCTTTGGTCACTTTATGCGTACAAGTCCCAGCCATGTAATACTTCGGTCTCGTTGTGCGTGCGAGTTCCAGCCGCGTATTGCTTCAGTCTCGTCGACGGTACAGGTCCCAGCCGCGTATTGCTTCGGTCTCGTCGAGCGTACAAGACCCAGCCGCGTATTGCTTCGGTCTCGTCGAGCGAACAAGTTCCACCCGCGTATTGCTTCGGTCGCGTTATGCGAATAAGTCCCAGCCGTGTATCGCTTCGGTCTCGTTATGCGTACAGTTTCGGCCGCGTGTTGCTTCGGTCTCATTATGCGTACAAGTTCCAGCCGCGTATTGCTTCGGTTTCGTCGAGCGTACAAGTCCCAGGCGCGTATAGCTGCGGTCTGGTTATGCGTACAAGTCCCAGCCGCGTATTGCTTCGGTCTCGTTATGCGCACAAGTCCCAGCCGCGTATTGCTTTGGTCCCGTTATGCGTACAAGTTCCAGCGGCGTATTGCTTCGGTCTCGTCGAGCGAACAAGTTCCAGCCGCGTATTGCTTCGGTCTCGTCGAGCGGACAAGTTCCAGCAGCGCGTTGCTTCGGTCTCGTTATGCGTACAATTTCCAGCCGCGTGTTGCTTCCGTCTCGTTATGCGTACAAGTTCCAGCCGCGTATTGCTTCGGTCTCGTCGAGCGGACACGTTCCAGCAGCGCGTTGCTTCGGTCTCGTTATGCGTGCAAGTTCCAGCAGCGTATTGCTTCGGTCTCGTCGAGCGTACAAGTTCCAGCCGCGAATTGCTTCGGTCTCGTCGAGCGAACAAGTTCCAGCAGCGTATTGCTTCGGTCTCGTTATGCGTGCAAGATCCAGCCACGTATTGCTACGGTCTCGTCAAGCGTACAAGCTCCAGCCGGGTATTGCTTCGGTCTCGTTATGCGTGCAAGTTCCAGCCGCGTGTTGCTTCGGACTCGTCGAGAGTACAAGTTCCAGCCACGTATTGCTTCGGTCTCGTTATGCGTGCAAGTTCCAGCCGCGTATTGCTTCGGTCTCGTCGAGCGAACTAGTTCCAGCAGCGCGTTGCTTCGGTCTCGTTATGCGTACAATTTCCAGCCGCGTGTAGCTTCAGTCTCGTCAAGCGTGCAAGTTGCAGCCGGATAATGCTTCGGTCTCGTTATGCGTGCAAGTTCCAGCCGCGAATTGCTTCGGTCTCGTCGAGCGTACAAGACCCAGTCGCGTATTGCTTCGGTTTCGTTATGCGTACAAGCCCCAACCGTGTATTGCTTCGGTCTCGTGCAGCGTACAAGTCCCAGCCGCGTGTTGCATCGGTCTCGCTATGCGTACAAGTTCCAGCCGCGTATTGCTTTGATCTCGTTATGCGTACAAGTCCCAGCCGCGTATTGCTTTGGTCCCGTTATGCGTACAAGTTCCAGCGGCGTATTGCTTCGGTCTCGTGGAGCGTACAAGTCCCAGCCGCGTATCGCTACTGTCTCGTCGAGCGTACATGTCCCAGCCGCGTGTGTCTTCGGTCTCGCTATGCTTACAAGTTCCAGCCGCGTATTTCTTCGGTCTCGTTACACGTACAAGTCCCAGCAGTGTATTGCTACGGTCTCGTGCAGCGTACAAGTTCCAGCCGCGTATTGCTTCGGTCTCGTCCAGCGTACAAGTCCAAGGCGCGTATAGCTGCGGTCTGGTTATGCGTACAAGTCCCAGCCGCGTATTGCTTCGGTCTCGTTATGCGCTCAAGTCCCAGCCGCGTATTGCTTCGGTCTCGCCGAGCGTACAAGTCCCAGCCATGTAATGCTTCGGTCTCGTTGTGCGTGCGAGTTCCATCCGCATATTGCTTCAGTCTCGTCGACGGTACAGGTCCCAGCCGCGTATTGCTTCGGTCTCGTCGAGCGTACAAGTCCCAGCCGCGTATTGCTTCGGTCTCGTCGAGCGAACAAGTTCCAGCAGCGTATTGCTTCGGTATCGTTATGCGTGCTAGTTCCACCCGCGTATTGCTTCGGTCGCGTTATGCGAATAAGTCCCAGCCGTGTATCGCTTCGGTCTCGTTATGCGTACAGTTTCGGCCGCGTGTTGCTTCGGTCTCATTATGCGTACAAGTTCCAGCCGCGTATTGCTTCGGTTTCGTCGAGCGTACAAGTCCCAGGCGCGTATAGCTGCGGTCTGGTTATGCGTACAAGTCCCAGCCGCGTATTGCTTCGGTCTCGTTATGCGCACAAGTCCCAGCCGCGTATTGCTTCGGTCTCGTCGAGCGAACAAGTTCCAGCCGGGTATTGCTTCGGTCTCGTGGAGCGTACAAGTTCCAGCCGCGTATTGCTTTGGTCTCGTCATGCGTACAAGTCCCAGCCGCGTACAGCTTCGGTATCGTTATGCGTACAAGTTCCAGCCGCGTGTGTCTTCGGTCTCGCTATGCTTACAAGTTCCAGCCGCGTATTGCTTCGGTCTCGTTACACGTACAAGTCCCAGCAGTCTATTGCTACGGTCTCGTGCAGCGTACAAGTCCCAGCCGAGTGTTGCTTCGGTCTCGCTATGCGTACAACTTCCAGCCGTGTCTTGCTTCCGGCTCGTCATGCGTACAAGTTCCAGCCGCGTGTGGCGTCGGCCTCGTTATGCCTACAAGACCCAGCCGTGTATTGCTTCGGTCTCGTCGAGCGTACAAGTTCCAACAGCGTATTGCTTCGGTCTCGTTATGCGTGCAAGTTCCAGCCACGTATTGCTTCAGTCTCGTCGAGCGTACAAGTCCCAGCCGCGTATTGCCTCGGTCTCGTCGAGCGTACAAGTTCCAGCCGCGTATTGCTTCGGTCGCGTGGAGCGTACAAGTCCCAGCCGCGTTTTGCTTCGGTCTCGTCAAGCGTACAAGTTCCAGCCATGTAATGTTTCGGTCTCGTTATGCGAATAAGTCCCAGCCGTGTATCGCTTCGGTCTCGTAATGCGTACAAGTTCCGGCCGCGTGTTGCTGCGGTCTCTTTATGAGTACAAGTTCCAGCCGGGTAATGCTTCGGTCTCGTCAAGCGAACAAGTTCCAGCCGGGTATTGCTTCGGTCTCGTTATGCGTACAAGTCCCAACCGGGTATTCCTTCGGTCTCGTTGAGCGTACAAGTTCCAGCCGCGTATTGCTCCGCTCTCGTGGAGCGTACAAGTCCCAGCCGCGTATCGCTTCGGTCTCGTCGAGCGTACAAGTCCCAGCCGCGTATTGCTTCGGTCTCGTCGAGCGTACAAGTTCCAGCCGCGTATTGCTTCGGTCACGTCGAGCGTACAAGACCCAGCCGGGTATTGCTTTGGTCTCTTTATGCGTACAAGTCCCAGCCGCGTATTCCTTCGGTCTCGTCGAGCGTAGAAGTTCCAGCCGCGTATTGCTTCGGTCTCGTTATGCGTACAAGTCCCAGCCGCGTATTGCTTCAGTCTCGTCGACGGTACAGGTCCCAGCCGCGTATTGCTTCGGTCTCGTCGAGCGTACAAGTCCCAGCCGCGTATTGCTTCGGTCTCGTCGAGCGAACAAGTTCCAGCAGCGTATTGCTTCGGTCGCGTCGAGCGTACAAGTCCCAGCCGCGCTTTGCTTCGGTCTCGTCAAGCGTACAAGTTCCAGCCATGTAATGTTCGGTCACGTCGAGCGTACAAGTCCCAGCCGGGTATTGCTTTGGTCTCTTTATGCGTACAAGTCCCAGCCGTGTATTCCTGCGGTCTCGTCGAGCGTACAAGTTCCAGCCGCGTGTTGCTTCGGTCTCGTTATGCGTACAAGTCCCAGTAACGTGTTGCTTCGGTCTCGTTATGCGTACAAGTTCCAGCTGCGTATTGCTTCGGTCTCGTCGATCGAACAAGTTCCATCCTCGTATTACTTCGATCTCGTCGAGCGTACAAGTTCCAGCCGGGTAATGCTTCGGTCTCGTCGAGCGTACAAGTCCCAGCCGCGTTTTGCTTCGGTCTCGTCAAGCGTACAAGTTCCCGCCATGTAATGCTTCGGTCTCGTTGTGCGTGCGAGTTCCAGCCGCGTATTGCTTCAGTCTCGTCGACGGTACAGGTCCCAGCCGCGTATTGCTTCGGTCTCGTCGAGCGTACAAGTCCCAGCCGCGTATTGCTTCGGTCTCGTCGAGCGAACAAGTTCCAGCAGCGTATTGCTTCGGTATCGTTATGCGTGCTAGTTCCACCCGCGTATTGCTTCGGTCGCGTTATGCGAATAAGTCCCAGCCGTGTATCGCTTCGGTCTCGTTATGCGTACAGTTTCGGCCGCGTGTTGCTTCGGTCTCATTATGCGTACAAGTTCCAGCCGCGTATTGCTTCGGTCTCGTTACGCGTACAAGTCCCAGCCGTGTAATGCTTCGGTCTCGTGGAGCGTACAAGTCCCAGTCGCGTGTTGCTTCGGTCTCGTCGAGCGAACAAGTTCCATCCTCGTATTACTTCGATCTCGTCGAGCGTACAAGTTCCAGCCTCGTATTGCTTCGGTCTCGCCGAGCGTATAAGTCCCAGCCGCGTATTGCTTCAGTCTCGTCGACGGTACAGGTCCCAGCCGCGTATTGCTTCGGTCTCGTCGAGCGTACAAGTCCCAGCCGCGTATCCCTTCGGTCTCGTTGAGCGTATAAGTTCCAGCCGCGTAATGCTTCGGTCTCGGTATGCGTGCAAGTTCCAGCCGCGTATTGCTTCGGTCTCGTTATGCGTACAAGTCCAAGTCGTGTATTGCTTCGGTCTCGTCGAGCGTACAAGTTCCAGCCGCGTATTGCTTCGGTTTCGTCGAGCGTACAAGTCCCAGGCGCGTATAGCTGCGGTCTGGTTATGCGTACAAGTCCCAGCCGCGTATTGCTTCGGTCTCGTTATGCGCACAAGTCCCAGCCGCGTATTGCTTCGGTCTCGTCGAGCGAACAAGTTCCAGCCGGGTATTGCTTCGGTCTCGTGGAGCGTACAAGTTCCAGCCGCGTATTGCTTTGGTCTCGTCATGCGTACAAGTCCCAGCCGCGTACAGCTTCGGTATCGTTATGCGTACAAGTTCCAGCCGCGTGTGTCTTCGGTCTCGCTATGCTTACAAGTTCCAGCCGCGTATTGCTTCGGTCTCGTTACACGTACAAGTCCCAGCAGTCTATTGCTACGGTCTCGTGCAGCGTACAAGTCCCAGCCGAGTGTTGCTTCGGTCTCGCTATGCGTACAACTTCCAGCCGTGTCTTGCTTCCGGCTCGTCATGCGTACAAGTTCCAGCCGCGTGTGGCGTCGGCCTCGTTATGCCTACAAGACCCAGCCGTGTATTGCTTCGGTCTCGTCGAGCGTACAAGTTCCAACAGCGTATTGCTTCGGTCTCGTTATGCGTGCAAGTTCCAGCCACGTATTGCTTCAGTCTCGTCGAGCCACCAAGTCCCAGCCGCGTATTGCCTCGGTCTCGTCGAGCGTACAAGTTCCAGCCGCGTATTGCTTCGGTCGCGTGGAGCGTACAAGTCCCAGCCGCGTTTTGCTTCGGTCTCGTCAAGCGTACAAGTTCCAGCCATGTAATGTTTCGGTCTCGTTATGCGAATAAGTCCCAGCCGTGTATCGCTTCGGTCTCGTAATGCGTACAAGTTCCGGCCGCGTGTTGCTGCGGTCTCTTTATGAGTACAAGTTCCAGCCGCGTATTGCTTCGGTCTCGTTATGCGTACAAGTCCCAGCCGCGTATTCCTTCGGTCTCGTTGAGCGTACAATTTCCAGACGCGTAATGCTTCGGTCTCGTCAAGCGAACAAGTTCCAGCCGGGTATTGCTTCGGTCTCGTTATGCGTACAAGTCCCAACCGGGTATTCCTTCGCTCTCGTTGAGCGTACAAGTTCCAGCCGCGTATTGCTCCGCTCTCGTGGAGCGTACAAGTCCCAGCCGCGTATCGCTTCGGTCTCGTCGAGCGTACAAGTCCCAGCCGCGTATTGCTTCGGTCTCGTCGAGCGTACAAGTTCCAGCCGCGTATTGCTTCGGTCACGTCGAGCGTACAAGACCCAGCCGGGTATTGCTTTGGTCTCTTTATGCGTACAAGTCCCAGCCGCGTATTCCTTCGGTCTCGTCGAGCGTAGAAGTTCCAGCCGCGTATTGCTTCGGTCTCGTTATGCGTACAAGTCCCAGTCGCGTATTGCTTCGGTCTCGTCGAGCGTACAAGTCCCAGCCGTGTAATGCATCGGTCTCGTGGAGCGTACAAGTCCCAGCCGCGTATTGCTTCGGTCTCGCCGAGCGTACAAGTTCCAGCCGGGTATTGCTTCGGTCTCGTCGAGCGTACAAGTCCCAGGGGCGTATAGCTGCGGCCTGGTTATGCGTACAAGTCCCAGCCGCGTATTGCATCGGTCTCGTTATGCGCACAAGTCCCAGCCGCGTATTGCTTCGGTCTCGTCGAGCGTACAAATTCCAGCCGCGTATTGCTTCGGTCACGTCGAGCGTACAAGACCCAGCCGGGTATGGCTTTGGTCTCTTTATGCGTACAAGTCCCACCCGCGTATTCCTTCGGTCTCGTCGAGCGTACAAGTTCCAGCCGCGTATTGCTTCGGTCTCGTTATGCGTACAAGTCCCAGTCGTGTATTGCTTCGGTCTCGTCGAGCGTACAAGTTCCAGCCGCGTATTGCTTCGGTCTCGTCGAGCGTACAAGTCCCAGGCGCGTATAGCTGCGGTCTGGTTATGCGTACAAGTCCCAGCCGCGTATTGCTTCGGTCTCGTTATGCGCACAAGTCCCAGCCGCGTATTGCTTCGGTCTCGCCGAGCGTACAAGTTCCAGCCGGGTATTGCTTCGGTCTCGTCGAGCGTACAAGTCCCGCGCGCGTATAGCTGCGGTCTGGTTATGCGTACAAGTCCCAGCCGCGTATTGCATCGGTCTCGTTATGCGCACAAGTCCCAGCCGCGTATTGCTTCGGTCTCGTCGAGCGTACAAATTCCAGCCGCGTATTGCTTCGGTCACGTCGAGCGTACAAGTTCCAGCAGCGTATTGCTTCGGTCTCGTTATGCGTACAAGTCCCAGCCGCGCTTTGCTTCGGTCTCGTCAAGCGTACAAGTTCCAGCCATGTAATGTTTCGGTCACGTCGAGCGTACAAGTCCCAGCCGGGTATTGCTTTGGTCTCCTTATGTGTACAAGTCCCAGCCACGTATTCCTGCGGTCTCGTCGAGCGTACAAGTTCCAGCCGCGTGTTGCTTCGGTCTCGTTATGCGTACAAGTCCCAGTCGCGTGTTGCTTCGGTCTCGTTATGCGTACAAGTTCCAGCTGCGTATTGCTTCGGTCTCGTCGGGCGTACAAGTTCCAGCCGGGTAATGCTTCGGTCTCGTCGAGCGTACAGGTCCCAGCCGCGTTTTGCTTCGGTCTCGTCAAGCGTACAAGTTCCAGCCATGTAATGCTTCGGTCTCGTTGTGCGTGCGAGTTCCAGCCGCGTATTGCTTCAGTCTCGTCGACGGTACAGGTCCCAGCCGCGTATTGCTTCGGTCTCGTCGATCGTACAAGTCCCAGCCGCGTATTGCTTCGGTCTCGTCGAGCGAACAAGTTCCAGCAGCGTATTGCTTCGGTATCGTTATGCGTGCTAGTTCCACCCGCGTATTGCTTCGGTCGCGTTATGCGAATAAGTCCCAGCCGTGTATCGCTTCGGTCTCGTTATGCGTACAAGTTCCGGCCGCGTATTGCTTCGGTCTCGTTACGCGTACAAGTCCCAGCCGTGTAATGCTTCGGTCTCGTGGAGCGTACAAGTCCCAGTCGCGTGTTGCTTCGGTCTCGTCGAGCGAACAAGTTCCATCCTCGTATTACTTCGATCTCGTCGAGCGTACAAGTTCCAGCCGCGTATTGCTTCGGTCTCGCCGAGCGTATAAGTCCCAGCCGCGTATTGCTTCAGTCTCGTCGACGGTACAGGTCCCAGCCGCGTATTGCTTCGGTCTCGTCGAGCGTACAAGTCCCAGCCGCGTATCCCTTCGGTCTCGTTGAGCGTATAAGTTCCAGCCGCGTAATGCTTCGGTCTCGGTATGCGTGCAAGTTCCAGCCGCGTATTGCTTCGGTCTCGTTATGCGTACAAGTCCCAGTCGTGTATTGCTTCGGTCTCGTCGAGCGTACAAGTTCCAGCCGCGTATTGCTTCGGTTTCGTCGAGCGTACAAGTTCCAGCCGCGTATTGCTTTGGTCTCGTCATGCGTACAAGTCCCAGCCGCGTACAGCTTCGGTATCGTTATGCGTACAAGTTCCAGCCGCGTGTGTCTTCGGTCTCGCTATGCTTACAAGTTCCAGCCGCGTATTGCTTCGGTCTCGTTACACGTACAAGTCCCAGCAGTCTATTGCTACGGTCTCGTGCAGCGTACAAGTCCCAGCCGAGTGTTGCTTCGGTCTCGCTATGCGTACAACTTCCAGCCGTGTCTTGCTTCCGGCTCGTCATGCGTACAAGTTCCAGCCGCGTGTGGCGTCGGCCTCGTTATGCCTACAAGACCCAGCCGTGTATTGCTTCGGTCTCGTCGAGCGTACAAGTTCCAACAGCGTATTGCTTCGGTCTCGTTATGCGTGCAAGTTCCAGCCACGTATTGCTTCAGTCTCGTCGGACGTACAAGTCCCAGCCGCGTATTGCCTCGGTCTCGTCGAGCGTACAAGTTCCAGCCGCGTATTGCTTCGGTCGCGTGGAGCGTACAAGTCCCAGCCGCGTTTTGCTTCGGTCTCGTCAAGCGTACAAGTTCCAGCCATGTAATGTTTCGGTCTCGTTATGCGAATAAGTCCCAGCCGTGTATCGCTTCGGTCTCGTAATGCGTACAAGTTCCGGCCGCGTGTTGCTGCGGTCTCTTTATGAGTACAAGTTCCAGCCGCGTATTGCTTCGGTCTCGTTATGCGTACAAGTCCCAGCCGCGTATTCCTTCGGTCTCGTTGAGCGTACAATTTCCAGACGCGTAATGCTTCGGTCTCGTCAAGCGAACAAGTTCCAGCCGGGTATTGCTTCGGTCTCGTTATGCGTACAAGTCCCAACCGGGTATTCCTTCGGTCTCGTTGAGCGTACAAGTTCCAGCCGCGTATTGCTCCGCTCTCGTGGAGCGTACGAGTCCCAGCCGCGTATCGCTTCGGTCTCGTCGAGCGTACAAGTCCCAGCCGCGTATTGCTTCGGTCTCGTCGAGCGTACAAGTGCCAGCCGCGTATTGCTTCGGTCACGTCGAGCGTACAAGACCCAGCCGGGTATTGCTTTGGTCTCTTTATGCGTACAAGTCCCAGCCGCGTATTCCTTCGGTCTCGTCGAGCGTAGAAGTTCCAGCCGCGTATTGCTTCGGTCTCGTTATGCGTACAAGTCCCAGTCGCGTATTGCTTCGGTCTCGTCGAGCGTACAAGTCCCAGCCGTGTAATGCATCGGTCTCGTGGAGCGTACAAGTCCCAGCCGCGTATTGCTTCGGTCTCGCCGAGCGTACAAGTTCCAGCCGGGTATTGCTTCGGTCTCGTCGAGCGTACAAGTCCCAGGGGCGTATAGCTGCGGCCTGGTTATGCGTACAAGTCCCAGCCGCGTATTGCATCGGTCTCGTTATGCGCACAAGTCCCAGCCGCGTATTGCTTCGGTCTCGTCGAGCGTACAAATTCCAGCCGCGTATTGCTTCGGTCACGTCGAGCGTACAAGACCCAGCCGGGTATGGCTTTGGTCTCTTTATGCGTACAAGTCCCACCCGCGTATTCCTTCGGTCTCGTCGAGCGTACAAGTTCCAGCCGCGTATTGCTTCGGTCTCGTTATGCGTACAAGTCCCAGTCGTGTATTGCTTCGGTCTCGTCGAGCGTACAAGTTCCAGCCGCGTATTGCTTCGGTCTCGTCGAGCGTACAAGTCCCAGGCGCGTATAGCTGCGGTCTGGTTATGCGTACAAGTCCCAGCCGCGTATTGCTTCGGTCTCGTTATGCGCACAAGTCCCAGCCGCGTATTGCTTCGGTCTCGCCGAGCGTACAAATTCCAGCCGGGTATTGCTTCGGTCTCGTCGAGCGTACAAGTCCCGCGCGCGTATAGCTGCGGTCTGGTTATGCGTACAAGTCCCAGCCGCGTATTGCATCGGTCTCGTAATGCGCACAAGTCCCAGCCGCGTATTGCTTCGGTCTCGTTATGCGTACAAGTCCCAGTCGCGTATTGCTTCGGTCTCGTCGAGCGTACAAGTTCCAGCCGCGTTCTGCGTCGGTCTCGTCGAGCGTACAAGCTCCAGCAGCGTATTGCTTCGGTCTCGTTATACGTACAACCCCAGCCGCGTATTACTTTGGTCTCGTTATGCGTACAATTCCCAGCCGCGTATTGCTTCGGCATCGTTATGCGTACAAGTCCTAGCCGTGTGTTTCTTCGGTATCGTCGAGCATACAAGTTCCAGCCGCGTAATGCTTGGGTCTCGTTGTTCGTACAATTTCCAGCCGCGTATTGCTTCGGTCTCGTTATGCCTACAAGACCCAGCCGCGTATTGCTTCGGTCTCGTCGAGCGATCAAGTCCCACCCGCGTATTGCTTTGGTCTCATTATGCGTACAAGTCCCAGCCGCGTATTGCTTCGGAATCGTCGGGCGTACAAGTTCCAGCCGCGTATCGCTTCGGTATCGTCGAGCATACAAGTTCCAGCAGCGGATTGCTTCGGTCTCGCTATGCGTACAAGTCCCAGCCGCGTATTGCTTCGGTCTCGTCAAGCGAACAAGTTCCAGCCGCGTAATGCTTCGGTCTCGGTATAAGTGCAAGTTTCAGCCGCGTAGTGCTTCGGTCTCGTCATGCGTACAAGTCCCAGCCGCGTATAGCTACAGTATCGTTATAAGTACAAGTCCCAGCCGTGTCTTGCTTCGGTCTCGTCATGCGTTCAAGTTCCAGCCGCGTGTGTCTTCGGTCTCGCTATGCTTACAAGTTCCAGCCGCTAATGCTTCGGTCTCGTTAAGCGTACAATTTCCAGGCGCGTATTGCTTTGGTCTCGTTATGATTACAAGTTCCAGCCGCGTGTTGCTTCGGTCTCGTTATGCGTACAAGTTCCAGCCGCGTAATGCTTCGGTCTCGTCGAGCGTACAAGTCCCAGCCGCGTTTTGCTTCGGTCTCGTCAAGCGTACAAGTTCCAGCCATGTAATGCTTCGGTCTCGTTGTGCGTGCGAGTTCCAGCCGCGTATTGCTTTGGTCTCGTCATGCGTACAAGTCCCAGCCGCGTATTGCTTCGGTCTCGTTATGCGTACATGTCCCAGCCGTGTATTGCTTCGGTCTCGTCGAGCGTACAAGTTCCAACAGCGTATTGCTTCGGTCTCGTCGAGCGAACAAGTTCCTGCAGCGCGTTGCTTCGGTCTCGTTATGCGTGCAAGTTCCAGCCGCGTATTGCTTCGGTCTCGTCGAGCGTTCAAGTTCCAGCTGCGTATTGCTCGGTCTCGTAGAGCGTACAAGTCCCAGCTGCGTATTGCTTTGGTCTCGTTATGCGTACCAGCTCCAGCCGCGTATTGCTTCGGTCTCGTCGAGCGATCAAGTTCCAGCAGCGTATTGCTTCGGTCTCGTTATGCGTGCAAGTTTCAGCCGCGTTTGCTTCGGTCTCGTCGAGCGAACAAGATCCAGCAGCGCGTTGCTTCGGTCTCGTTATGCGTGCAAGTTCCAGCCGCGTATTGCTTCGGTCTCGTCGAGCGAACAAGTTCCAACCGCGTATTGCTTCTGTCTCGTTATGCCTGTAAGTTCCAGCCGCGTATTGCTTCGGTCTCGTCAAGCGTACAAGCTCCAGCCAGGTATTGCTTCGGTCTCGTCGAGCGAACAGGTTAAAGCAGCGCGTTCCTTCGGACTCGTTATGCGTGCAAGTTCCAGCCGCGTATTGCTTCGGACTCGTCGAGCGTACAAGTTCCAGCCGCGTAATGCTTCGGTCTCGTCGAGCGAGCAAGTTCCAGCAGCGTATTGCTTCGGTCTCGTTATGTGTGCAAGTTCCAGCCGCGTATTGCTTCGGTCTAGTCGAGCGAACAAGTTCCAACCGCGTATTGCTTCGGTCTCGTTATGCGTGTAAGTTCCAGCCGCGAATTGCTTCGGTCTCGTCAAGCGTACAAGCTCCAGCCAGGTATTGCTTCGGTCTCGTCGAGCGAACAGGATATAGCAGCGCGTTGCTTCGGACTCGTTATGCGTGCAAGTTCCAGCCACGTATTGCTTCAGTATCGTCGAGAGTACAAGTCCCAGCCGCGTATTGCTTCGGTCTCGCCGAGCGTACAAGTCCCAGCCGCGTATTCCTTCGGTCTCGTCGAGCGTACAAGTTCCATCCGCGTATTGCTTCGGTCTCGTTATGCGTACAAGTCCCAGTCGCGTATTGCTTCGGTCTCGTCGAGCGTACAAGTTCCAGCCGCGTATTGCTTCGGTCGCGTCGAGCGTACAAGTCCCAGCAGCGTTTTGCTTCGGTCTCGTCAAGCGTACACGACCCAGTCGCGTATTGCTTCGGTCTCGTTATGCGTATAAGTCCCAGCCGTGTATTGCTTCGGTCTCGTTGAGCGTACATGTTCCAGCCGCGTATTGCTTCGGTCTCGTCAAGCGTACAAGTTCCAGCCATGTAATGTTTCGGTCTCGTTATGCGTGCAAGTTCCAGCCGCGTATTGCTTTGTTCTCGTTATGCGTACAAGTCCCAGCCGTGTATTGCTTCGGTCTCGTTGAGCGTACATGTTCCAGCCGCGTATTGCTTCGGTCTCGTTATGCATACAAGTTGCAGCCGCTAATGCTTCGGTCTCGTTATGCGTTCAATTTCCAGCCGCGTAATGCTTCGGTCTCGTTATGCGTACAAGTCCCAACCGTGTATTGCTTCTGTCTCGTTATGCGTACAAGTTCCAGCCGCGTGTTGCTTCGGTCTTGTCGATCGTACAAGTTCCAGCTGCGTATTGCTTCGGTCTCGGTATACGTACAACCCCAGCCGCGTATTACTTTGGTCTCGTTATGCGTACAATTCCCAGCCGCGTATTGCTTCAGTCTCGTCTAGCGTACTGGTTCCAGCCGCGTATTGCTTCGGTCTCGTCGAGCGTACAAGTCCCAGCCGCGTATTGCTTCGGTCTCGTTGAGCGTACACGACCCAGTCGCGTATTGCTTCGGTCTCGTTATGCGTATAAGTCCCAGCCGCGTATTGCTTTGGTCTCGTTATGCGTCCAAGTCCCAGCCGCGTATTGCTTCGGTCTCGTTATGCGTACAAGTTCAAGCCGCGTATTGCTTCGGTCTCGTCAAGCGTACAAGTTCCAGCCATGTAATGTTTCGGTCTCGTTATGCGTACAAGTCCCAGCTGCGTATTGCTTTGGTCTCGTTATGCGTACCAGCTCCAGCCGCGTATTGCTTCGGTCTCGTCGAGCGATCAAGTTCCAGCAGCGTATTGCTTCGGTCTCGTTATGCGTGCAAGTTTCAGCCGCGTTTGCTTCGGTCTCGTCGAGAGTACAAGTCCCAGCTGCGTATTGCTTTGGTCTCGTTATGCGTACCAGCTCCAGCCGCGTATTGCTTCGGTCTCGTCGGGCGTACAAGTTCCAGCCGCGTATCGCTTCGGTATCCTCGAGCATACAAGTTCCATCGCGGATTGCTTCGGTCTCGTTATGCGTACAAGTCCCAGCCGCGTATTGCTTCGGTCTCGTTATGCGTACATGTCCCAGCCGTGTATTGCTTCGGTCTCGTCGAGCGTACAAGTTCCAACAGCGTATTGCTTCGGTCTCGTTATGCGTACAAGTCTCAGCCGCGTATTGCTACGGTCTCGACGAGCGTACAGGTACCAGCCGCGTATTGCTTCGGTCTCGTGGAGCGTACAAGTTCCACCCACGTATTGCTTCGGTCTCGTTATGAGTGCAAGTTCCAGCCGCGTTCTGCTTCGGTCTCGTCGAGCGTACAAGCTCCAGCAGCGTATTGCTTCGGTCTCGGTATACGTACAACCCCAGCCGCGTATTACTTTGGTCTCGTTATGCGTACAATTCCCAGCCGCGTATTGCTTCAGTCTCGTCTAGCGTACTGGTTCCAGCCGCGTATTGCTTCGGTCTCGTCGAGCGTACAAGTCCCAGCCGCGTATTGCTTCGGTCTCGTTGAGCGTACACGACCCAGTCGCGTATTGCTTCGGTCTCGTTATGCGTATAAGTCCCAGCCGCGTATTGCTTTGGTCTCGTTATGCGTCCAAGTCCCAGCCGCGTATTGCTTCGGTCTCGTTATGCGTACAAGTTCAAGCCTCGTGTTGCTTCGGTCCCGTTATGCGTACAAGTTCCAGCCGCGTATTGCTTCGGTCTCGTCGAGCGTACAAGTTCAAGCCTCGTGTTGCTTCGGTCTCGTTATGCGTACAAGTTCCAGCCGCGTATTGCTTCGGTCTCGTCGAGCGAACAAGTTCCAGCAGCGCGTTGCTTCGGTCTCGTTATGCGTGCAAGTTCCAGCCGCGTATTGCTTCGGTCTCGTCGAGCGTACAAGTTCCAGCTGCGTATTGCTTCGGTCTCGTCGAGCGTACAAGTCCCAGCCGCGTGTTGCTTCGGTCTCGTTATGCGTGCAAGTTCAAGCCGCATATTGCTTCGGTCTCGTCAAGCGTACAAGCTCCAGCCAGGTATTGCTTCGGTCTCGTTGAGCGAACAAGTTAAAGCAGCGCGTTGCTTCGGACTTGTTATGCGTGCAAGTTCCAGCCGCGTATTGCTTCGGACTCGTCGGGCGTACAAGTTCCAGCCGCATATTGCTTCGGTCTCGTTATGCGTACAAGTTCCAACCGCGTATTGCTTCTGTCTCGTTATGCGTGTAAGTTCCAGCCGCGTATTGCTTCGGTCTCGTCAAGCGTACAAGCTCCAGCCAGGTATTGCTTCGGTCTCGTCGAGCGAACAGGTTAAAGCAGCGCGTTGCTTCGGACTCGTTATGCGTGCAAGTTCCAGCCGCGTATTGCTTCGGACTCGTCGAGCGTACAAGTTCCAGCCGCATATTGCTTCGGTCTCGTTATGCGTACAAGTTCCAACCGCGTATTGCTTCTGTCTCGTTATGCGTGTAAGTTCCAGCCGCGTATTGCTTCGGACTCGTCGAGCGTACAAGTTCCAGCCGCGTATTGCTTCGGTCTCGTCGAGCGAGCAAGTTCCAGCAGCATATTGCTTCGGTCTCGTTATGCGTGCAAGTTCCAGCCGCGTATTGCTTCGTTCTCGCCAATCGTACAAGCTCCAGCCGGGTATTGCTTCAGTTTCGTCTTGCGTACAGGTTCCACCCGCGTATTGCTTCGGTCTCGTCGAGCGTACAAGTCCCAGCCGCGTATTGCTTCGGTCTCGTTGAGCGTACACGACCCAGTCTCGTATTGCTTCGGCCTCGTTATGCGTGCAAGTTCCAGCCGCGTATTGCTTCGGTCTCGTCGAGCGTACAAGACCCAGCCGCGTATTGCTTCGGTCTCGTTATGCGTAC
The DNA here is from genome assembly GCA_943735885.1 of Stelis phaeoptera. Classification (NCBI taxonomy): domain Eukaryota; kingdom Metazoa; phylum Arthropoda; class Insecta; order Hymenoptera; family Megachilidae; genus Stelis; species Stelis phaeoptera. The sequence continues at coordinate 878,663 of CALSEM010000021.1, forward strand.
AAGTCCCAACCGTGTATTGCTTCGGTCTCGTTATGCGTACCAGTCCCAGCCTCGTGTTGCTTCGATCTCGTTATGCGTATAAGTTCCAGCCGCGTATTGCTTCGGTCTCGTCGAGCGAACAAGATCCAGCAGCGCGTTGCTTCGGTCTCGTTATGCGTGCAAGTTCCAGCCGCGTATTGCTTCGGTCTCGTCGAGCGAACATGTTCCAACCGCGTATTACTTCGGTCTCGTTATGCGTGTAAGTTCCAGCCGCGTATTGCTTCGGTCTCGTCAAGCGTACAAGCTCCAGCCAGGTATTGCTTCGGTCTCGTCGAGCGAACAGGTTAAAGCAGCGCGTTGCTTCGGACTCGTTATGCGTGCAAGTTCCAGCCGCGTATTGCTTCGGTCTCGTCGAGCGTACAAGTTCCAGCTGCGTATTGCTTCGGTCTCGTCGAGCGTACAAGTCCCAGCCGCGTGTTGCTTTGGTCTCGTTATGCGTACAAGTCCCAGCCGCGTATTGCTTCGGTCTCGTCGAGCGTACAAGTTCCACCCGCGTAATGCTTCTGTCTCGTTATGCGTGCAAGTTCCAGCCGCGTATTGCTTCGGTCTCGGAGAGCGTACAAGTCGCAGCAGCGCGTTGCTTCGGTCTCGTTATGCGCGCAAGTTCCAGCCGCATATTGCTTCGGTCTCGTTGTGCGTACAAGACTCAGCCTCGTGTTGCTTCGGTCTCGTCGAGCGAACAAGATCCAGCAGCGCGTTGCTTCGGTCTCGTTATGCGTGCAAGCTCCAGCCGCGTATTGCTTCGGTCTCGTTATGCGTACAAGTCCCAGCCGCGTATTGCTTCGGTCTCGTCGAGCGTACAAGTTCCACCCGCGTAATGCTTCTGTCTCGTTATGCGTGCAAGTTCCAGCCGCGTATTGCTTCGGTCTCGGAGAGCGTACAAGTCGCAGCAGCGCGTTGCTTCGGTCTCGTTATGCGCGCAAGTTCCAGCCGCATATTGCTTCGGTCTCGTTGTGCGTACAAGACTCAGCCTCGTGTTGCTTCGGTCTCGTCGAGCGAACAAGATCCAGCAGCGCGTTGCTTCGGTCTCGTTATGCGTGCAAGCTCCAGCCGCGTATTGCTTCGGTCTCGTTATGCGTACAAGTCCCAGCCGCGTATTGCTTTGGTCTCGTTATGTGTTCAAGTACCAGCCGCGTATTGCTTCGCTCTCGTTATGCGTACAAGCTCCAGCCGCGTGTTGCTTCGGTCTCGTTATGCGTACAAGTTCCAGTCGCGTATTGCTTCGGTCTCGTTATGCGTACAAGTCCCAGCCACGTATTGCTTCGGTCTCGTTATGCGTACAAGTTCCAGCCGCGTAATGCTTCGGTCTCGTTATGCGTGCAAGTTCCAGCCGCGTATTGCTTCGGTCTCGTTATGCGTACAAGTCCCAACCGTGTATTGCTTCGGTCTCGTTATGCGTACAAGTCCCAGCCGCGTATTGCTTCGGTCTCGTTATGCGTACAAGTTCCAGCCGCGTATTGCTTCGGTCTTGTCGATCGTACAAGTCCCAGCCGTGTATTGCTTCGGTCTCGTTATGCGTACAAGTTCCAGCCGCGTATTGCTTCGGTCTCGTTGTGCGTACAAGTCCCAGCCGCGTATTGCTTCGGTCTCGTCGAGCGTACAAGTTCCAGCCGCGTAATGCTTCGGTCTCGTTATGCGTACAAGTCCCAGCCGCGTATTGCTTCGGTCTCGTCGAGCGTACAAGTCCCAGCCGCGTATTGCTTCGGTCTCGTTATGCGTACAAGTTCCAGCCGCGTATTGCTTCGGTCTTGTCGATCGTACAAGTCCCAGCCGTGTATTGCTTCGGTCTCGTTATGCGTACAAGTTCCAGCCGCGTATTGCTTCGGTCTCGTTATGCGTACAAGTCCCAGCCGCGTATTGCTTCGGTCTCGTTATGCGTGCAAGTTCCAGCCACGTATTGCTTCGGTCTCGTCGAGCGTACAAGACCCAGTCGCGTATTGCTTCGGTCTCGTTATGCGTGCAAGTTCCAGCCGCGTAATGCTTCGGTCTCGTTATGCGTGCAAGTTCCAGCCGCGTATTGCTTCGGTCTCGGAGAGCGTACAAGTCCCAGCCGCGCATTGCTTTGGTCTCGTTATGCGTACAAGCTCCAGCCGCGTATTGCTTCGGTCTCGTCGAGCGAACAAGATCCAGCAGCGTATTGCTTCGGTCTCGTTATGCGATCAAGTTCCAGCCACGTATTGCTTCGGTCTCCTTATGCGTACAATTTCCAGCCGCGTGTTGCTTCGGTCTCATTATGCGTTCAAGTTCCAGCCGCGTATTGCTTCGGTCTCGTCGAGCGGACAAGTTCCAGCAGCGCGTTGCTTCGGTCTCGTTATGCGTGCAAGTTCCAGCCACGTATTGCTTCGGTCTCGTCGAGCGTACAAGACCCAGTCGCGTATTGCTTCGGTCTCGTTATGCGTGCAAGTTCCAGCCGCGTATTGCTTCGGTCTCGTCGAGCGTACAAGTCCCAGCCGCGTATTGCTTTGGTCTCGTTATGTGTTCAAGTACCAGCCGCGTATTGCTTTGGTCTCGTTATGCGTACAAGCTCCAGCCGCGTGTTGCTTCGGTCTCGTCGAGCGAACAAGATCCAGCAGCGCGTTGCTTCGGTCTCGTTATGCGTACAAGTTCCAGCCGCGTATGGCTTCGGTCTCGTTATGCATGAAAGTTCCAGCCGCGTATTGCTTCGGTCTCGTCGAGCGTACTAGTCCCAGCCGCGTATTGCTTCGGTCTCGTTATGCGTGCAAGTTCCAGCCGCGTATTGCTTCGGTCTCGTCGAGCGTACAAGTTCCAGCTGCGTATTGCTTCGGTCTCGTCGAGCGTACAAGTCCCAGCCGCGTGTTACTTTGGTCTCGTTATGCGTACAAGTCCCAGCCGCGTATTGCTTCGGTCTCGTCGAGCGTACAAGTTCCAGCCGCGTAATGCTTCGGTCTCGTTATGCGTGCAAGTTCCAGCCGCGTATTGCTTCGGTCTCGGAGAGCGTACAAGTCCCAGCCGCGCATTGCTTTGGTCTCGTTATGCGTACAAGCTCCAGCCGCGTATTGCTTCGGTCTCGTCGAGCGAACAAGATCCAGCAGCGTATTGCTTCGGTCTCGTTATGCGATCAAGTTCCAGCCACGTATTGCTTCGGTCTCCTTATGCGTACAATTTCCAGCCGCGTGTTGCTTCGGTCTCATTATGCGTTCAAGTTCCAGCCGCGTATTGCTTCGGTCTCGTCGAGCGGACAAGTTCCAGCAGCGCGTTGCTTCGGTCTCGTTATGCGTGCAAGTTCCAGCCACGTATTGCTTCGGTCTCGTCGAGCGTACAAGACCCAGTCGCGTATTGCTTCGGTCTCGTTATGCGTACAAGTCCCAACCGTGTGTTGCTTCGGTCTCGTTATGCGTACAAGTTCCAGCCGCGTATTGCTTCGGTCTTGTCGATCGTACAAGTCCCAGCCGCGTATTGCTTCGGTCTCGTTATGCGTGCAAGTTCCAGCCGCATATTGCTTCGGTCTCGTTATGCGTACAAGTTCCAACCGCGTGTTGCTGCGGTCTAGTTATGCGTACAAGTTCCAGCCGCGTATTGCTTCGGTCTCGTCGAGCGTAAAAGTTCCAGCTGCGTATTGCTTCGGTCTCGTCGAGCGTACAAGACCCAGTCGCGTATTGCTTCGGTCTCGTTATGCGTGCAAGTTCCAGCCGCGTATTGCTTCGGTCTCGTCGAGCCAACAAGCTCCAGCAGCGCGTTGCTTCGGTCTCGTTATGCGTGCAAGCTCCAGCCGCGTATTGCTTCAGTCTCGTCTAGCGTACTGGTTCCAGCCGCGTATTGCTTCGGTCTCGTCGAGCGTACAAGTCCCAGCCGCGTATTGCTTCGGTCTCGTTGAGCGTACACGACACAGTCGCGTATTGCTTCGGTCTCGTTATGCGTATAAGTCCCAGCCGCGTATTGCTTTGGTCTCGTTATGCGTACAAGTCCCAGCCGCGTATTGCTTCGGCCTCGTTATGCGTACAAGTTCAAGCCTCGTGTTGCTTCGGTCTCGTTATGCGTACAAGTTCCAGCCGCGTATTGCTTCGGTCTCGTTATGCGTGCAAGTTCCAGCCGCGTATTGCTTCGGTCTCGTCGAGCGTAAAAGTTCCAGCTGCGTATTGCTTCGGTCTCGTCGAGCGTACAAGTCCCAGCCGCGTATTGCTTCGGCCTCGTTATGCGTACAAGTTCAAGCCTCGTGTTGCTTCGGTCTCGTTATGCGTACAAGTCCCAGCCGCGCATTGCTTTGGTCTCGTTATGCGTACAAGCTCCAGCCTCGTGTTGCTTCGGTCTCGTCGAGCGAACAAGATCCAGCAGCGCGTTGCTTCGGTCTCGTTATGCGTGCAAGTTCCAGCCGCGTATTGCTTCGGTCTCGTTATGCGTACAAGTCCCAGCCGCGTATTGCTTCGGTCTCGTCGAGCGTACAAGTTCCAGCCGCGTAATGCTTCGGTCTCGTTATGCGTGCAAGTTCCAGCCGCGTATTGCTGCGGTCTCGTCGAGCGTACAAGTCCCAGCCGCGTATTGCTTCGGTTTCGTCGAGCGTACAAGTTCCAGCCGCGTATGGCTTCGGTCTCGTCGAGCCAACAAGCTCCAGCAGCGCGTTGCTTCGGTCTCGTTATGCGTGCAAGCTCCAGCCGCGTATTGCTTCGGTCTCGTTATGCGTACAAGTCCCAGCCGCGTATTGCTTTGGTCTCGTTATGTGTTCAAGTACCAGCCGCGTATTGCTTCGCTCTCGTTATGCGTACAAGCTCCAGCCGCGTGTTGCTTCGGTCTCGTTATGCGTACAAGTTCCAGCCGCGTTTTGCTTCGGTCTCGTTATGCGTACAAGTCCCAGCCGCGTATTGCTTCGGACTCCTTATGCGTACAAGTTCCAGCCGCGTATTGCTTCGGTCTCGTCGAGCGAACAAGATCCAGCAGCGCGTTGCTTCGGTCTCGTTATGCGTGCAAATCCCAGCCGCGTATTGCTTCGGCCTCGTTATGCGTACAAGTTCAAGCCTCGTGTTGCTTCGGTCTCGTTATGCGTACAAGTTCCAGCCGCGTATTGCTTCGGTCTCGTCGAGTGAACAAGTTCCAGCAGCGCGTTGCTTCGGTCTCGTCGAGTGAACAAGTTCCAGCAGCGCGTTGCTTCGGTCTCGTTATGCGTGCAAGTTCCAGCCGCGTATTGCTTCGGCCTCGTCGAGCGTACAGGTTCCAGCTGCGTATTGCTTCGGTCTCGTTATGCGTGCAAGTTCCAGCCGCGTATTGCTTCGGTCTCGGAGAGCGTACAAGTCGCAGCAGCGCGTTGCTTCGGTCTCGTTATGCGCGCAAGTTCCAGCCGCATATTGCTTCGGTCTCGTTGTGCGTACAAGACTCAGCCTCGTGTTGCTTCGGTCTCGTCGAGCGAACAGGATCCAGCAGCGCGTTGCTTCGGTCTCGTTATGCGTGCAAGTTCCAGCCGCGTATTGCTTCGGTCTCGTTATGCGTACAAGTCCCAGCCGCGCGTTGCTTCGGTCTCGTTATGCGTGCAAGTTCCAGCCGCGTATTGCTTCGGTCTCGTTATGCGTACAAGTCCCAGCCGCGTATTGCTTTGGTCTCGTTATGTGTTCAAGTACCAGCCGCGTATGGCTTCGGTCTCGTCGAGCCAACAAGCTCCAGCAGCGCGTTGCTTCGGTCTCGTTATGCGTGCAAGCTCCAGCCGCGTATTGCTTCAGTCTCGTCTAGCGTACTGGTTCCAGCCGCGTATTGCTTCGGTCTCGTCGAGCGTACAAGTCCCAGCCGCGTATTGCTTCGGTCTCGTTGAGCGTACACGACACAGTCGCGTATTGCTTCGGTCTCGTTATGCGTATAAGTCCCAGCCGCGTATTGCTTTGGTCTCGTTATGCGTACAAGTCCCAGCCGCGTATTGCTTCGGCCTCGTTATGCGTACAAGTTCAAGCCTCGTGTTGCTTCGGTCTCGTTATGCGTACAAGTTTCAGCCGCGTATTGCTTCGGTCTCGTTATGCGTGCAAGTTCCAGCCGCGTATTGCTTCGGTCTCGTCGAGCGTAAAAGTTCCAGCTGCGTATTGCTTCGGTCTCGTCGAGCGTACAAGTCCCAGCCGCGTATTGCTTCGGCCTCGTTATGCGTACAAGTTCAAGCCTCGTGTTGCTTCGGTCTCGTTATGCGTACAAGTCCCAGCCGCGCATTGCTTTGGTCTCGTTATGCGTACAAGCTCCAGCCTCGTGTTGCTTCGGTCTCGTCGAGCGAACAAGATCCAGGAGCGCGTTGCTTCGGTCTCGTTATGCGTGCAAGTTCCAGCCGCGTATTGCTTCGGTCTCGTTATGCGTACAAGTCCCAGCCGCGTATTGCTTCGGTCTCGTCGAGCGTACAAGTTCCAGCCGCGTAATGCTTCGGTCTCGTTATGCGTGCAAGTTCCAGCCGCGTATTGCTGCGGTCTCGTCGAGCGTACAAGTCCCAGCCGCGTATTGCTTCGGTTTCGTCGAGCGTACAAGTTCCAGCCGCGTATGGCTTCGGTCTCGTCGAGCCAACAAGCTCCAGCAGCGCGTTGCTTCGGTCTCGTTATGCGTGCAAGCTCCAGCCGCGTATTGCTTCGGTCTCGTTATGCGTACAAGTCCCAGCCGCGTATTGCTTTGGTCTCGTTATGTGTTCAAGTACCAGCCGCGTATTGCTTCGCTCTCGTTATGCGTACAAGCTCCAGCCGCGTGTTGCTTCGGTCTCGTTATGCGTACAAGTTCCAGCCGCGTTTTGCTTCGGTCTCGTTATGCGTACAAGTCCCAGCCGCGTATTGCTTCGGACTCCTTATGCGTACAAGTTCCAGCCGCGTATTGCTTCGGTCTCGTCGAGCGAACAAGATCCAGCAGCGCGTTGCTTCGGTCTCGTTATGCGTGCAAATCCCAGCCGCGTATTGCTTCGGCCTCGTTATGCGTACAAGTTCAAGCCTCGTGTTGCTTCGGTCTCGTTATGCGTACAAGTTCCAGCCGCGTATTGCTTCGGTCTCGTCGAGTGAACAAGTTCCAGCAGCGCGTTGCTTCGGTCTCGTCGAGTGAACAAGTTCCAGCAGCGCGTTGCTTCGGTCTCGTTATGCGTGCAAGTTCCAGCCGCGTATTGCTTCGGCCTCGTCGAGCGTACAGGTTCCAGCTGCGTATTGCTTCGGTCTCGTTATGCGTGCAAGTTCCAGCCGCGTATTGCTTCGGTCTCGGAGAGCGTACAAGTCGCAGCAGCGCGTTGCTTCGGTCTCGTTATGCGCGCAAGTTCCAGCCGCATATTGCTTCGGTCTCGTTGTGCGTACAAGACTCAGCCTCGTGTTGCTTCGGTCTCGTCGAGCGAACAGGATCCAGCAGCGCGTTGCTTCGGTCTCGTTATGCGTGCAAGTTCCAGCCGCGTATTGCTTCGGTCTCGTTATGCGTACAAGTCCCAGCCGCGTATTGCTTTGGTCTCGTTATGTGTTCAAGTACCAGCCGCGTATTGCTTCGGTCTCGTTATGCGTACAAGCTCCAGCCGCGTGTTGCTTCGGTCTCGTTATGCGTGCAAATCCCAGCCGCGTATTGCTTTGGTCTCGTTATGCGTACAAGTCCCAGCCGCGTATTGCTTCGGTCTCGTTATGCGTTCAAGTCCCAGCCGCGTATTGCTTTGGTCTCGTTATGCGTACAAGTCCCAGCCGCGTATTGCTTCGGACTCGTTATGCGTGCAAGTTCCAGCCGCGTATTGCTTCGGTCTCGTCGAGCGAACAAGATCCAGCAGCGCGTTGCTTCGGTCTCGTTATGCGTGCCAGTTCCAGCCGCGTATTGCTTCGGTCTCGTTATGTGTACAAGTTCCAGCCGCGTGTTGCTTCGGTCTCGTTATGCGTACAAGTTCCAGCCGCGTATGGCTTCGGTCTCGTTATGCGTGAAAGTTCCAGCCGCGTATTGCTTCGGTCTCGTCGAGCGTACTAGTCCCAGCCGCGTATTGCTTCGGTCTCGTTATGCGTGCAAGTTCCAGCCGCGTATTGCTTCGGTCTCGTTATGCGTACAAGTCCCAGCCGCGTATTGCTTCGGTCTCGTCGAGCGTACAAGTTCCACCCGCGTAATGCTTCTGTCTCGTTATGCGTGCAAGTTCCAGCCGCGTATTGCTTCGGTCTCGGAGAGCGTACAAGTCGCAGCAGCGCGTTGCTTCGGTCTCGTTATGCGCGCAAGTTCCAGCCGCATATTGCTTCGGTCTCGTTGTGCGTACAAGACTCAGCCTCGTGTTGCTTCGGTCTCGTCGAGCGAACAAGATCCAGCAGCGCGTTGCTTCGGTCTCGTTATGCGTGCAAGCTCCAGCCGCGTATTGCTTCGGTCTCGTTATGCGTACAAGTCCCAGCCGCGTATTGCTTTGGTCTCGTTATGTGTTCAAGTACCAGCCGCGTATTGCTTCGCTCTCGTTATGCGTACAAGCTCCAGCCGCGTGTTGCTTCGGTCTCGTTATGCGTACAAGTTCCAGCCGCGTATTGCTTCGGTCTCGTTATGCGTTCAAGTCCCAGCCGCGTATTGCTTTGGTATCGTTATGCGTACAAGTCCCAGCCGCGTATTGCTTCGGACTCCTTATGCGTACAAGTTCCAGCCGCGTATTGCTTCGGTCTCGTCGAGCGAACAAGATCCAGCAGCGCGTTGCTTCGGTCTCGTTATGCGTGCAAATCCCAGCCGCGTATTGCTTTGGTCTCGTTATGCGTACAAGTCCCAGCCGCGTATTGCTTCGGCCTCGTTATGCGTACAAGTTCAAGCCTCGTGTTGCTTCGGTCTCGTTATGCGTACAAGTTCCAGCCGCGTATTGCTTCGGTCTCGTCGAGTGAACAAGTTCCAGCAGCGCGTTGCTTCGGTCTCGTCGAGTGAACAAGTTCCAGCAGCGCGTTGCTTCGGTCTCGTTATGCGTGCAAGTTCCAGCCGCGTATTGCTTCGGCCTCGTCGAGCGTACAGGTTCCAGCTGCGTATTGCTTCGGTCTCGTTATGCGTGCAAGTTCCAGCCGCGTATTGCTTCGGTCTCGGAGAGCGTACAAGTCGCAGCAGCGCGTTGCTTCGGTCTCGTTATGCGCGCAAGTTCCAGCCGCATATTGCTTCGGTCTCGTTGTGCGTACAAGACTCAGCCTCGTGTTGCTTCGGTCGCGTCGAGCGAACAAGGTCCAGCAGCGCGTTGCTTCGGTCTCGTTATGCGTGCAAGTTCCAGCCGCGTATTGCTTCGGTCTCGTTATGCGTACAAGTCCCAGCCGCGTATTGCTTTGGTCTCGTTATGTGTTCAAGTACCAGCCGCGTATTGCTTCGGTCTCGTTATGCGTACAAGCTCCAGCCGCGTGTTGCTTCGGTCTCGTCGAGCGAACAAGATCCAGCAGCGCGTTGCTTCGGTCTCGTTATGCGTGCAAATCCCAGCCGCGTATTGCTTTGGTCTCGTTATGCGTACAAGTCCCAGCCGCGTATTGCTTCGGCCTCGTTATGCGTACAAGTTCAAGCCTCGTGTTGCTTCGGTCTCGTTATGCGTACAAGTTCCAGCCGCGTATTGCTTCGGTCTCGTCGAGTGAACAAGTTCCAGCAGCGCGTTGCTTCGGTCTCGTCGAGTGAACAAGTTCCAGCAGCGCGTTGCTTCGGTCTCGTTATGCGTGCAAGTTCCAGCCGCGTATTGCTTCGGCCTCGTCGAGCGTACAGGTTCCAGCTGCGTATTGCTTCGGTCTCGTTATGCGTGCAAGTTCCAGCCGCGTATTGCTTCGGTCTCGGAGAGCGTACAAGTCGCAGCAGCGCGTTGCTTCGGTCTCGTTATGCGCGCAAGTTCCAGCCGCATATTGCTTCGGTCTCGTTGTGCGTACAAGACTCAGCCTCGTGTTGCTTCGGTCGCGTCGAGCGAACAAGATCCAGCAGCGCGTTGCTTCGGTCTCGTTATGCGTGCAAGTTCCAGCCGCGTATTGCTTCGGTCTCGTTATGCGTACAAGTCCCAGCCGCGTATTGCTTTGGTCTCGTTATGTGTTCAAGTACCAGCCGCGTATTGCTTCGGTCTCGTTATGCGTACAAGCTCCAGCCGCGTGTTGCTTCGGTCTCGTCGAGCGAACAAGATCCAGCAGCGCGTTGCTTCGGTCTCGTTATGCGTGCAAGCTCCAGCCGCGTATTGCTTCAGTCTCGTCTAGCGTACTGGTTCCAGCCGCGTATTGCTTCGGTCTCGTCGAGCGTACAAGTCCCAGCCGCGTATTGCTTCGGTCTCGTTGAGCGTACACGACACAGTCGCGTATTGCTTCGGTCTCGTTATGCGTATAAGTCCCAGCCGCGTATTGCTTTGGTCTCGTTATGCGTACAAGTCCCAGCCGCGTATTGCTTCGGCCTCGTTATGCGTACAAGTTCAAGCCTCGTGTTGCTTCGGTCTCGTTATGCGTACAAGTTCCAGCCGCGTATTGCTTCGGTCTCGTTATGCGTGCAAGTTCCAGCCGCGTATTGCTTCGGTCTCGTCGAGCGTAAAAGTTCCAGCTGCGTATTGCTTCGGTCTCGTCGAGCGTACAAGTCCCAGCCGCGTATTGCTTCGGCCTCGTTATGCGTACAAGTTCAAGCCTCGTGTTGCTTCGGTCTCGTTATGCGTACAAGTCCCAGCCGCGCATTGCTTTGGTCTCGTTATGCGTACAAGCTCCAGCCTCGTGTTGCTTCGGTCTCGTCGAGCGAACAAGATCCAGCAGCGCGTTGCTTCGGTCTCGTTATATGTGCAAGTTCCAGCCGCGTATTGCTTCGGTCTCGTTATGCGTACAAGTCCCAGCCGCGTATTGCTTCGGTCTCGTCGAGCGTACAAGTTCCAGCCGCGTAATGCTTCGGTCTCGTTATGCGTGCAAGTTCCAGCCGCGTATTGCTGCGGTCTCGTCGAGCGTACAAGTCCCAGCCGCGTATTGCTTCGGTTTCGTCGAGCGTACAAGACCCAGTCGCGTATTGCTTCGGTCTCGTTATGCGTACAAGTCCCAGCCACGTATTGCTTCGGTCTCGTTATGCGTACAAGTCCCAGCCGCGTATTGCTTCGGTCTCGTTATGCGTGCAAGTTCCAGCCGCATATTGCTTCGGTCTCGTTATGCGTACAAGTCCCAGCCGCGTGTTGCTTCGGTCTCGTTATGCGTACAAGTTCCAGCCGCGTATGGCTTCGGTCTCGTCGAGCCAACAAGCTCCAGCAGCGCGCTGCTTCGGTCTCGTTATGCGTGCAAGTTCCAGCCGCGTATTGCTTCAGTCTCGTCTAGCGTACTGGTTCCAGCCGCGTATTGCTTCGGTCTCGTCGAGCGTACAAGTCCCAGCCGCGTATTGCTTCGGTCTCGTTGAGCGTACACGACCCAGTCGCGTATTGCTTCGGTCTCGTTATGCGTACAAGTTCAAGCCTCGTGTTGCTTCGGTCTCGTTATGCGTACAAGTTCCAGCCGCGTATGGCTTCGGTCTCGTCGAGCCAACAAGCTCCAGCAGCGCGTTGCTTCGGTCTCGTTATGCGCGCAAGTTCCAGCCGCATGTTGCTTCGGTCTCGTTATGCGCGCAAGTTCCAGCCGCGTATTGCTTCGGTCTCGTCGAGCGTACAAGTTCCAGCTGCGTATTGCTTCGGTCTCGTCGAGCGTACAAGTCCCAGCCGCGTGTTGCTTCGGTCTCGTTATGCGTACAAGTTCCAGCCGCGTATGGCTTCGGTCTCGTTATGCGTACAAGTCCCAGCCACGTATTGCTTCGGTCTCGTTATGCGTACAAGTTCCAGCCGCGTAATGCTTCGGTCTCGTTATGCGTGCAAGTTCCAGCCGCGTATTGTTTCGGTCTCGTTATGCGTACAAGTCCCAACCGTGTATTGCTTCGGTCTCGTTATGCGTACAAGTTCCAGCCGCGTATTGCTTTGGTCTTGTCGATCGTACAAGTCCCAGCCGCGTATTGCTTCGGTCTCGTTATGCGTACAAGTTCCAGCCGCGTATGGCTTCGGTCTCGTCGAGCCAACAAGCTCCAGCAGCGCGTTGCTTCGGTCTCGTTATGCGCGCAAGTTCCAGCCGCATATTGCTTCGGTCTCGTTATGCGCGCAAGTTCCAGCCGCATATTGCTTCGGTCTCGTTGTGCGTACAAGACCCAGCCTCGTGTTGCTTCGGTCTCGTCGAGCGAACAAGATCCAGCAGCGCGTTGCTTCGGTCTCGTTATGCGTGCAAGTTCCAGCCGCGTATTGCTTCGGTCTCGTTATGCGTACAAGCCCCCCCCCCCCCCGCGTATTGCTTTGGTCTCGTTATGCATACAAGTCCCAGCCGCGTATTGCTTCGGTCTCGTTATGCGTACAAGTTCCAGCCGCGTATTGCTTCGGTCTTGTCGATCGTACATGTCCCAGCCGTGTATTGCTTCGGTCTCGTTATGCGTACAAGTTCCAGCCGCGTATTGCTTCGGTCTCGTTATGCGTACAAGTCCCAGCCGCGTATTGCTTCGGTCTCGTCGAGCGTACAAGTTCCAGCCGCGTAATGCTTCGGTCTCTTTATGCGTGCAGGTTCCAGCCGCGTATTGCTTCGGTCTCGTCGAGCGTACAAGTCCCAGCCGCGTATTGCTTCGGTTTCGTCGAGCGTACAAGATCCAGTCGCGTATTGCTTCGGTCTCGTTATGCGTACAAGTCCCAGCCACGTATTGCTTCGGTCTCGTTATGCGTACAAGTTCCAGCCGCGTAATGCTTCGGTCTCGTTATGCGTGCAAGTTCCAGCCGCGTATTGCTTCGGTCTCGTTATGCGTACAAGTCCCAACCGTGTATTGCTTCGGTCTCGTTATGCGTACAAGTTCCAGCCGCGTATTGCTTTGGTCTTGTCGATCGTACAAGTCCCAGCCGCGTATTGCTTCGGTCTCGTTATGCGTGCAAGTTCCAGCCGCATATTGCTTCGGTCTCGTTATGCGTACAAGTTCCAGCCGCGTGTTGCTTCGGTCTCGTTATGCGTACAAGTTCCAGCCGCGTATGGCTTCGGTCTCGTCGAGCCAACAAGCTCCTGCAGCGCGTTGCTTCGGTCTCGTTATGCGTGCAAGTTCCAGCCGCGTATTGCTTCGGACTCGTCGAGCGTACAAGTCCCAACCGTGCATTGCATCGGTCTCGTTATGGGTGCAAGTTCCAGACGCGTATTGCTTCGGTCTCGTCGAGCGTACAAGTCCCAGCCGCGTGTTGCTTTGGTCTCGTTATGCGTACAAGTCCCAGCCGCGTATTGCTTCGGTCTCGTCGAGCGTACAAGTTCCAGCAGCGTATTGCTTTGGTCTCGTTATGCGTACAAGTTCCAGCTGCGTATTGCTTCGGTCTCGTAGAGCGTACAAGTCCGAGCCGCGTATTGCTTTGGTCTCGTTACGCGTACAAGTCCCAGCTGCGTATTGCTTCGGTCTCGTCGAGCGTACAAGTTCCAGCCGCGTAATGCTTCGGTCTCGTTATGCGTGCAAGTTCCAGCCGCGTATTGCTTCGGTCTCGTTGAGTGTACAAGTCCCAGCCGCGTATTGCTTCGGTCTCGTTATGCGTGCAAGTTCCAGCCGCGTATTGCTTCGGTCTCGTCGAGCGTACAAGTTCCAGCTGCGTATTGCTTCGGTCTCGTCGAGCGTTCAAGTTCCAGCCGCGTAATGCTTCGGTCTCGTTATGCGTGCAAGTTCCAGCCGCGTATTGCTTCGGTCTCGTAGAGCGTACAAGTCCCAGCCGCGTATTGCTATGGTCTCGTTATGCGTACAAGCTCCAGCCGCGTATTGCTTCGGTCTCGTTATGCGTACAAGTCCCAACCGTGTATTGCTTCGGTCTCGTTATGCGTACAAGTCCCAGCCGCGTATTGCTTTGGTCTTGTCGATCGTACAAGTCCCAGCCGCGTATTGCTTCGGTCTCGTTATGCGTGCAAGTTCCAGCCGCATATTGCTTCGGTCTCGTTATGCGTACAAGTTCCAGCTGCGTATTGCTTCGGTCTCGTAGAGCGTACAAGTCCGAGCCGCGTATTGCTTTGGTCTCGTTATGCGTACAAGTCCCAGCCGCGTATTGCTTCGGTCTCGTCGAGCGTACAAGTTCCAGCTGCGTAATGCTTCGGTCTCGTCGAGCGTACAAGTCCCAGCCGCGTGTTGCTTTGGTCTCGTTATGCGTACAAGTCCCAGCCGCGTATTGCTTCGGTCTCGTCGAGCGTACAAGTTCCAGCCGCGTAATGCTTCGGTCTCGTTATGCGTGCAAGTTCCAGCCGCGTATTGCTTCGGTCTCGTCGAGCGTACAAGTTCCAGCCGCGTAATGCTTCGGTCTCGTTATGCGTGCAAGTTCCAGCTGCGTATTGCTTCGGTCTCGGAGAGCGTACAAGTCCCAGCCGCGTATTGCTTTGGTCTCGTTATGTGTACAAGTTCCAGCCGCGTGTTGCTTCGGTCTCGTTATGCGTACAAGTTCCAGCCGCGTATGGCTTCGGTCTCGTTATGCGTGCAAGTTCCAGCCGCGTATTGCTTCGGTCTCGTCGAGCGTACTCGTCCCAGCCGCATATTGCTTCGGTCTCGTTATGCGTGCAAGTTCCAGCCGCGTATTGCTTCGGTCTCGTCGAGCGTACAAGTTCCAGCTGCGTATTGCTTCGGTCTCGTCGAGCGTACAAGTCCCAGCCGCGTGTTGCTTTAGTCTCGTTATGCGTACAAGTCCCAGCCGCGTATTGCTTCGGTCTCGTCGAGCGTACAAGTTCCAGCCGCGTAATGCTTCGGTCTCGTTATGCGTGCAAGTTCCAGCCGCGTATTGCTTCGGTCTCGGAGAGCGTACAAGTCCCAGCCGCGCATTGCTTTGGTCTCGTTATGCGTACAAGCTCCAGCCGCGTATTGCTTCGGTCTCGTCGAGCGAACAAGATCCAGCAGCGTATTGCTTCGGTCTCGTTATGCGATCAAGTTCCAGCCACGTATTGCTTCGGTCTCCTTATGCGTACAATTTCCAGCCGCGTGTTGCTTCGGTCTCATTATGCGTTCAAGTTCCAGCCGCGTATTGCTTCGGTCTCGTCGAGCGGACAAGTTCCAGCAGCGCGTTGCGTCGGTGTCGTTATGCGTGCAAGTTCCAGCCGCATATTGCTTCGGTCTCGTTATGCGTACAAGTTCCAGCCGCGTGTTGCTTCGGTCTCGTTATGCGTACAAGTTCCAGCCGCGTATGGCTTCGGTCTCGTCGAGCCAACAAGCTCCAGCAGCGCGTTGCTTCGGTCTCGTTATGCGTGCAAGTTCCAGCCGCGTATTGCTTCAGTCTCGTCTAGCGTACTGGTTCCAGCCGCGTATTGCTTCGGTCTCGTCGAGCGTACAAGTCCCAGCCGCGTATTGCTTCGGTCTCGTTGAGCGTACACGACCCAGTCGCGTATTGCTTCGGTCTCGTTATGCGTATAAGTCCCAGCCGCGTATTGCTTTGGTCTCGTTATGCGTACAAGTCCCAGCCGCGTATTGCTTCGGCCTCGTTATGCGTACAAGTTCAAGCCTCGTGTTGCTTCGGTCTCGTTATGCGTACAAGTTCCAGCCGCGTATTGCTTCGGTCTCGTCGAGCGTACAAGTTCCAGCTGCGTATTGCTTCGGTCTCGTCGAGCGTACAAGTCCCAGCCGCGTGTTGCTTTGGTCTCGTTATGCGTACAAGTCCCAGCCGCGTATTGCTTCGGTCTCGTCGAGCGTACAAGTTCCAGCCGCGTAATGCTTCGGTCTCGTTATGCGTGCAAGTTCCAGCCGCGTATTGCTTTGGTCTCGTTATGCGTACAAGTCCCAGCCGCGTATTGCTTTGGCCTCGTTATGCGTACAAGTTCAAGCCTCGTGTTGCTTCGGTCTCGTTATGCGTACAAGTTCCAGCCGCGTATTGCTTCGGTCTCGTCGAGCGTACAAGTTCCAGCTGCGTATTGCTTCGGTCTCGTCGAGCGTACAAGTCCCAGCCGCGTGTTGCTTTGGTCTCGTTATGCGTACAAGTCCCAGCCGCGTATTGCTTCGGTCTCGTCGAGCGTACAAGTTCCAGCCGCGTAATGCTTCGGTCTCGTTATGCGTGCAAGTTCCAGCCGCGTATTGCTTCGGTCTCGGAGAGCGTACAAGTCCCAGCCGCGCATTGCTTTGGTCTCGTTATGCGTACAAGCTCCAGCCGCATATTGCTTCGGTCTCGTCGAGCGAACAAGATCCAGCAGCGTATTGCTTCGGTCTCGTTATGCGTGCAAGTTCCAGCCGCGTATTGCTTCGGTCTCGTCGAGCGTACTAGACCCAGCCGCGTATTGCTTCGGTCTCGTTATGCGTGCAAGTTCCAGCCGCGTATTGCTTCGGTCTCGTCGAGCGTACAAGTTCCAGCTGCGTATTGCTTCGGTCTCGTCGAGCGTACAAGTCCCAGCCGCGTGTTGCTTTGGTCTCGTTATGCGTACAAGTCCCAGCCGCGTATTGCTTCGGTCTCGTCGAGCGTACAAGTTCCAGCCGCGTAATGCTTCGGTCTCGTTATGCGTGCAAGTTCCAGCCGCGTATTGCTTCGGTCTCGGAGAGCGTACAAGTCCCAGCCGCGCATTGCTTTGGTCTCGTTATGCGTACAAGCTCTAGCCGCGTATTGCTTCGGTCTCGTCGAGCGAACAAGATCCAGCAGCGTATTGCTTCGGTCTCGTTATGCGATCAAGTTCCAGCCACGTATTGCTTCGGTCTCCTTATGCGTACAATTTCCAGCCGCGTGTTGCTTCGGTCTCATTATGCGTTCAAGTTCTAGCCGCGTATTGCTTCGGTCTCGTCGAGCGGACAAGTTCCAGCAGCGCGTTGCTTCGGTCTCGTTATGCGTGCAAGTTCCAGCCGCGTATTGCTTCGGTCTCGTCGAGCGTACCAGCTCCAGCCGCGTATTGCTTCGGTCTCGTCGAGCGATCAAGTTCCAGCAGCGTATTGCTTCGGCCTCGTTATGCGTGCAAGTTCCAGCCACGTATTGCTTCGGTCTCGTCGAGCGTACAAGACCCAGTCGCGTATTGCTTCGGTCTCGTTATGCGTACAAGTCCCAACCGTGTATTGCTTCGGTCTCGTTATGCGTACAAGTTCCAGCCGCGTATTGCTTCGGTCTTGTCGATCGTACAAGTCCCAGCCGCGTATTGCTTCGGTCTCGTTATGCGTGCAAGTTCCAGCCGCATATTGCTTCGGTCTCGTTATGCGTACAAGTTCCAGCCGCGTGTTGCTTCGGTCTCGTTATGCGTACAAGTTCCAGCCGCGTATGGCTTCGGTCTCGTCGAGCCAACAAGCTCCAGCAGCGCGTTGCTTCGGTCTCGTTATGCGTGCAAGTTCCAGCCGCGTATTGCTTCAGTCTCGTCTAGCGTACTGGTTCCAGCCGCGTATTGCTTCGGTCTCGTCGAGCGTACAAGTCCCAGCCGCGTATTGCTTCGGTCTCGTTGAGCGTACACGACCCAGTCGCGTATTGCTTCGGTCTCGTTATGCGTATAAGTCCCAGCCGCGTATTGCTTTGGTCTCGTTATGCGTACAAGTCCCAGCCGCGTATTGCTTCGGCCTCGTTATGCGTACAAGT
Source organism: Stelis phaeoptera (assembly GCA_943735885.1). Classification (NCBI taxonomy): domain Eukaryota; kingdom Metazoa; phylum Arthropoda; class Insecta; order Hymenoptera; family Megachilidae; genus Stelis; species Stelis phaeoptera. The sequence goes on from CALSEM010000021.1 coordinate 896,073, forward strand.
TCAAGCCTCGTGTTGCTTCGGTATCGTTATGCGTACAAGTTCCAGCCGCGTATTGCTTCGGTCTCGTCGAGTGAACAAGTTCCAGCAGCGCGTTGCTTCGGTCTCGTTATGCGTGCAAGTTCCAGCCGCGTATTGCTTCGGCCTCGTCGAGCGTACAGGTTCCAGCTGCGTATTGCTTCGGTCTCGTTATGCGTGCAAGTTCCAGCCGCGTATTGCTTCGGTCTCGGAGAGCGTACAAGACGCAGCAGCGCGTTGCTTCGGTCTCGTTATGCGCGCAAGTTCCAGCCGCATATTGCTTCGGTCTCGTTGTGCGTACAAGACTCAGCCTCGTGTTGCTTCGGTCTCGTCGAGCGAACAAGATCCAGCAGCGCGTTGCTTCGGTCTCGTTATGCGTGCAAGTTCCAGCCGCGTATTGCTTCGGTCTCGTTATGCGTACAAGTCCCAGCCGCGTATAGCTTCGGCCTCGTTATGCGTACAAGTTCAAGCCTCGTGTTGCTTCGGTCTCGTTATGCGTACAAGTTCCAGCCGCGTATTGCTTCGGTCTCGTTATGCGTGCAAGTTCCAGCCGCGTATTGCTTCGGTCTCGTCGAGCGTAAAAGTTCCAGCTGCGTATTGCTTCGGTCTCGTCGAGCGTACAAGTTCCAGCCGCGTAATGCTTCGGTCTCGTTATGCGTGCAAGTTCCAGCCGCGTATTGCTTCGGTCTCGTAAAGCGTACAAGTCCCAGCCGCGTATTGCTTTGGTCTCGTTATGCGTACAAGCTCCAGCCGCGTATTGCTTCGGTCTCGTTATGCGTACAATTTTCAGCCGCGTCTTGCTTCGGTCTCATTATGCGTACAAGTCCCAGCCGCGTATTGCTTCGGTCTCGTTATGCGTGCAAGTTCCAGCCGCATATTGCTTCGGTCTCGTTATGCGTACAAGTTCCAGCCGCGTGTTGCTTCGGTCTCGTTATGCGTACAAGTTCCAGCCGCGTATGGCTTCGGTCTCGGCGAGCCAACAAGCTCCAGCAGCGCGTTGCTTCGGTCTCGTTATGCGTGCAAGTTCCAGCCGCGTATTGCTTCAGTCTCGTCTAGCGTACTGGTTCCAGCCGCGTATTGCTTCGGTCTCGTCGAGCGTACAAGTCCCAGCCGCGTATTGCTTCGGTCTCGTTGAGCGTACACGACCCAGTCGCGTATTGCTTCGGTCTCGTTATGCGTATAAGTCCCAGCCGCGTATTGCTTTGGTCTCGTTATGCGTACAAGTCCCAGCCGCGTATTGCTTCGGTCTCGTTATACGTACAAGTTCAAGCCTCGTGTTGCTTCGGTCTCGTTATGCGTACAAGTTCCGGCTGCGTATTGCTTCGGTCTCGTCGAGCGAACAAGTTCCAGCAGCGCGTTGCTTTGGTCTCGTTATGCGTTCAAGCTCCAGCCGCGTATTGCTTCGGTCTCGTCGAGCGAACAAGTTCCAGCAGCGTACTGCTTCGGTCTCGTTATGCGATCAAGTTCCAACCACGTATTGCTTCGGTCTCGTTATGCGTACAATTTTCAGCCGCGTGTTGCTTCGGTCTCATTATGCGTACAAGTTCCAGCCGCGTATTGCTTCGTTCTCGTCGAGCGGACAAGTTCCAGCAGCGCGTTGCTTCGGTCTCGTTATGCGTGCAAGTTCCAGCCGCGTATTGCTTCGGCCTCGTCGAGCGTACCAGCTCCAGCCGCGTATTGCTTCGGTCTCGTCGAGCGATCAAGTTCCAGCAGCGTATTGCTTCGGCCTCGTTATGCGTACAAGTTCCAGCCGCGTATTGCTTCGGTCTTGTCAATCGTACAAGTCCCAGCCGCGTATTGCTTCGGTCTCGTTATGCGTGCATGTTCCAGCCGCATATTGCTTCGGTCTCGTTATGCGTACAAGTTCCAGCCGCGTGTTGCTTCGGTCTCGTGTTGCGTACAAGTTCCAGCCGCGTATGGCTTCGGTCTGGTCGAGCCAATAAGCTTCAGCAGCGCGTTGCTTTGGTCTCGTTATGCGTACAAGTCCCAGCCGCGTATTGCTTCGGCCTCGTTATGCGTACAAGTTCAAGCCTCGTGTTGCTTCGGTCTCGTTATGCGTACAAGTTCCAGCCGCGTATTGCTTCGGTCTCGTCGAGTGAACAAGTTCCAGCAGCGCGTTGCTTCGGTCTCGTCGAGTGAACAAGTTCCAGCAGCGCGTTGCTTCGGTCTCGTTATGCGTGCAAGTTCCAGCCGCGTATTGCTTCGGCCTCGTCGAGCGTACAGGTTCCAGCTGCGTATTGCTTCGGTCTCGTTATGCGTGCAAGTTCCAGCCGCGTATTGCTTCGGTCTCGGAGAGCGTACAAGTCGCAGCAGCGCGTTGCTTCGGTCTCGTTATGCGCGCAAGTTCCAGCCGCATATTGCTTCGGTCTCGTTGTGCGTACAAGACTCAGCCTCGTGTTGCTTCGGTCTCGTCGAGCGAACAAGATCCAGCAGCGCGTTGCTTCGGTCTCGTTATGCGTGCAAGTTCCAGCCGCGTATTGCTTCGGTCTCGTTATGCGTACAAGTCCCAGCCGCGTATTGCTTTGGTCTCGTTATGTGTTCAAGTACCAGCCGCGTATTGCTTCGGTCTCGTTATGCGTACAAGCTCCAGCCGCGTGTTGCTTCGGTCTCGTTATGCGTACAAGTTCCAGCCGCGTATTGCTTCGGTCTCGTTATGCGTTCAAGTCCCAGCCGCGTATTGCTTCGGTCTCGTCGAGCGTACTAGTCCCAGCCGCGTATTGCTTCGGTCTAGTTATGCGTACAAGTTCCAGCCGCGTATGGCTTCGGTCTCGTCGAGCCAACAAGCTCCAGCAGCGCGTTGCTTCGGTCTCGTAATGCGTGCAAGCTCCAGCCGCGTATTGCTTCAGTCTCGTCTAGCGTACTGGTTCCAGCCGCGTATTGCTTCGGTCTCGTCGAGCGTACAAGTCCCAGCCGCGTATTGCTTCGGTCTCGTTGAGCGTACACGACCCAGTCGCGGATTGCTTCGGTCTCGTTATGCGTATAAGTCCCAGCCGCGTATTGCTTTGGTCTCGTTATGCGTACAAGTCCCAGCCGCGTATTGCTTCGGCCTCGTTATGCGTACAAGTTCAAGCCTCGTGTTGCTTCGGTCTCGTTATGCGTACAAGTTCCAGCCGCGTATTGCTTCGGTCTCGTTATGCGCGCAAGTTCCAGCCGCATATTGCTTCGGTCTCGTTGTGCGTACAAGACTCAGCCTCGTGTTGCTTCGGTCTCGTCGAGCGAACAAGATCCAGCAGCGCGTTGCTTCGGTCTCGTTATGCGTGCAAGCTCCAGCCGCGTATTGCTTCGGTCTCGTTATGCGTACAAGTCCCAGCCGCGTATTGCTTTGGTCTCGTTATGTGTTCAAGTACCAGCCGCGTATTGCTTCGCTCTCGTTATGCGTACAAGCTCCAGCCGCGTGTTGCTTCGGTCTCGTTATGCGTACAAGTTCCAGCCGCGTATTGCTTCGGTCTCGTTATGCGTACAAGCTCCAGCCGCGTGTTGCTTCGGTCTCGTTATGCGTACAAGTCCCAGCCGCGTATTGCTTCGGTCTCGTCAAGCGAACAAGTTCCAGCCGCGTAATGCTTCGGTCTCGGTATAAGTGCAAGTTTCAGCCGCGTAGTGCTTCGGTCTCGTCATGCGTACAAGTCCCAGCCGCGTATAGCTACAGTATCGTTATAAGTACAAGTCCCAGCCGTGTCTTGCTTCGGTCTCGTCATGCGTTCAAGTTCCAGCCGCCTGTGTCTTCGGTCTCGCTATGCTTACAAGTTCCAGCCGCTAATGCTTCGGTCTCGTTAAGCGTACAATTTCCAGGCGCGTATTGCTTTGGTCTCGTTATGATTACAAGTTCCAGCCGCGTGTTGCTTCGGTCTCGTTATGCGTACAAGTTCCAGCCGCGTAATGCTTCGGTCTCGTCGAGCGTACAAGTCCCAGCCGCGTTTTGCTTCGGTCTCGTCAAGCGTACAAGTTCCAGCCATGTAATGCTTCGGTCTCGTTGTGCGTGCGAGTTCCAGCCGCGTATTGCTTTGGTCTCGTCATGCGTACAAGTCCCAGCCGCGTATTGCTTCGGTCTCGTTATGCGTACATGTCCCAGCCGTGTATTGCTTCGGTCTCGTCGAGCGTACAAGTTCCAACAGCGTATTGCTTCGGTCTCGTCGAGCGAACAAGTTCCTGCAGCGCGTTGCTTCGGTCTCGTTATGCGTGCAAGTTCCAGCCGCGTATTGCTTCGGTCTCGTCGAGCGTTCAAGTTCCAGCTGCGTATTGCTCGGTCTCGTAGAGCGTACAAGTCCCAGCTGCGTATTGCTTTGGTCTCGTTATGCGTACCAGCTCCAGCCGCGTATTGCTTCGGTCTCGTCGAGCGATCAAGTTCCAGCAGCGTACTGCTTCGGTCTCGTTATGCGATCAAGTTCCAACCACGTATTGCTTCGGTCTCGTTATGCGTACAATTTTCAGCCGCGTGTTGCTTCGGTCTCATTATGCGTACAAGTTCCAGCCGCGTATTGCTTCGGTCTCGTCGAGCGGACAAGTTCCAGCAGCGCGTTGCTTCGGTCTCGTTATGCGTGCAAGTTCCAGCCGCGTATTGCTTCGGCCTCGTCGAGCGTACCAGCTCCAGCCGCGTATTGCTTCGGTCTCGTCGAGCGATCAAGTTCCAGCAGCGTATTGCTTCGGCCTCGTTATGCGTACAAGTTCCAGCCACGTATTGCTTCGGTCTTGTCAATCGTACAAGTCCCAGCCGCGTATTGCTTCGGTCTCGTTATGCGTGCATGTTCCAGCCGCATATTGCTTCGGTCTCGTTATGCGTACAAGTTCCAGCCGCGTGTTGCTTCGGTCTCGTGTTGCGTACAAGTTCCAGCCGCGTATGGCTTCGGTCTGGTCGAGCCAATAAGCTTCAGCAGCGCGTTGCTTTGGTCTCGTTATGCGTACAAGTCCCAGCCGCGTATTGCTTCGGCCTCGTTATGCGTACAAGTTCAAGCCTCGTGTTGCTTCGGTCTCGTTATGCGTACAAGTTCCAGCCGCGTATTGCTTCGGTCTCGTCGAGTGAACAAGTTCCAGCAGCGCGTTGCTTCGGTCTCGTCGAGTGAACAAGTTCCAGCAGCGCGTTGCTTCGGTCTCGTTATGCGTGCAAGTTCCAGCCGCGTATTGCTTCGGCCTCGTCGAGCGTACAGGTTCCAGCTGCGTATTGCTTCGGTATCGTTATGCGTGCAAGTTCCAGCCGCGTATTGCTTCGGTCTCGGAGAGCGTACAAGTCGCAGCAGCGCGTTGCTTCGGTCTCGTTATGCGCGCAAGTTCCAGCCGCATATTGCTTCGGTCTCGTTGTGCGTACAAGACTCAGCCTCGTGTTGCTTCGGTCTCGTCGAGCGAACAAGATCCAGCAGCGCGTTGCTTCGGTCTCGTTATGCGTGCAAGTTCCAGCCGCGTATTGCTTCGGTCTCGTTATGCGTACAAGTCCCAGCCGCGTATTGCTTTGGTCTCGTTATGTGTTCAAGTACCAGCCGCGTATTGCTTCGGTCTCGTTATGCGTACAAGCTCCAGCCGCGTGTTGCTTCGGTCTCGTTATGCGTACAAGTTCCAGCCGCGTATTGCTTCGGTCTCGTTATGCGTTCAAGTCCCAGCCGCGTATTGCTTCGGTCTCGTCGAGCGTACTAGTCCCAGCCGCGTATTGCTTCGGTCTCGTTATGCGTGCAAGTTCCAGCCGCGTATTGCTTCGGTCTCGACGAGCGTACAAGTTCCAGCTGCGTATTGCTTCGGTCTTGTCGAGCGTACAAGTCCCAGCCGCGTGTTGCTTTGGTCTCGTTATGCGTACAAGCTCCAGCCGCGTATTGCTTCGGTCTCGTCGAGCGAACAAGATCCAGCAGCGTATTGCTTCGGTCTCGTTATGCGATCAAGTTCCAGCCACGTATTGCTTCGGTCTCCTTATGCGTACAATTTCCAGCCGCGTGTTGCTTCGGTCTCATTATGCGTTCAAGTTCCAGCCGCGTATTGCTTCGGTCTCGTCGAGCGGACAAGTTCCAGCAGCGCGTTGCTTCGGTCTCGTTATGCGTGCAAGTTCCAGCCGCGTATTGCTTCGGTCTCGTCGAGCGTACCAGCTCCAGCCGCGTATTGCTTCGGTCTCGTCGAGCGATCAAGTTCCAGCAGCGTATTGCTTCGGCCTCGTTATGCGTACAAGTCCCAACCGTGTATTGCTTCGGTCTCGTTATGCGTACAAGTTCCAGCCGCGTATTGCTTCGGTCTTGTCGATCGTACAAGTCCCAGCCGCGTATTGCTTCGGTCTCGTTATGCGTGCAAGTTCCAGCCGCATATTGCTTCGGTCTCGTTATGCGTACAAGTTCCAGCCGCGTGTTGCTTCGGTCTAGTTATGCGTACAAGTTCCAGCCGCGTATGGCTTCGGTCTCGTCGAGCCAACAAGCTCCAGCAGCGCGTTGCTTCGGTCTCGTAATGCGTGCAAGCTCCAGCCGCGTATTGCTTCAGTCTCGTCTAGCGTACTGGTTCCAGCCGCGTATTGCTTCGGTCTCGTCGAGCGTACAAGTCCCAGCCGCGTATTGCTTCGGTCTCGTTGAGCGTACACGACCCAGTCGCGGATTGCTTCGGTCTCGTTATGCGTATAAGTCCCAGCCGCGTATTGCTTTGGTCTCGTTATGCGTACAAGTCCCAGCCGCGTATTGCTTCGGCCTCGTTATGCGTACAAGTTCAAGCCTCGTGTTGCTTCGGTCTCGTTATGCGTACAAGTTCCAGCCGCGTATTGCTTCGGTCTCGTTATGCGCGCAAGTTCCAGCCGCATATTGCTTCGGTCTCGTTGTGCGTACAAGACTCAGCCTCGTGTTGCTTCGGTCTCGTCGAGCGAACAAGATCCAGCAGCGCGTTGCTTCGGTCTCGTTATGCGTGCAAGCTCCAGCCGCGTATTGCTTCGGTCTCGTTATGCGTACAAGTCCCAGCCGCGTATTGCTTTGGTCTCGTTATGTGTTCAAGTACCAGCCGCGTATTGCTTCGCTCTCGTTATGCGTACAAGCTCCAGCCGCGTGTTGCTTCGGTCTCGTTATGCGTACAAGTTCCAGCCGCGTATTGCTTCGGTCTCGTTATGCGTACAAGCTCCAGCCGCGTGTTGCTTCGGTCTCGTTATGCGTACAAGTCCCAGCCGCGTATTGCTTCGGTCTCGTCAAGCGAACAAGTTCCAGCCGCGTAATGCTTCGGTCTCGGTATAAGTGCAAGTTTCAGCCGCGTAGTGCTTCGGTCTCGTCATGCGTACAATTCCCAGCCGCGTATAGCTACAGTATCGTTATAAGTACAAGTCCCAGCCGTGTCTTGCTTCGGTCTCGTCATGCGTTCAAGTTCCAGCCGCGTGTGTCTTCGGTCTCGCTATGCTTACAAGTTCCAGCCGCTAATGCTTCGGTCTCGTTAAGCGTACAATTTCCAGGCGCGTATTGCTTTGGTCTCGTTATGATTACAAGTTCCAGCCGCGTGTTGCTTCGGTCTCGTTATGCGTACAAGTTCCAGCCGCGTATTGCTTCGGTCTTGTCGATCGTACAAGTCCCAGCCGCGTATTGCTTCGGTCTCGTTATGCGTGCAAGTTCCAGCCGCATATTGCTTCGGTCTCGTTATGCGTACAAGTTCCAGCCGCGTGTTGCTTCGGTCTAGTTATGCGTACAAGTTCCAGCCGCGTATGGCTTCGGTCTCGTCGAGCCAACAAGCTCCAGCAGCGCGTTGCTTCGGTCTCGTAATGCGTGCAAGCTCCAGCCGCGTATTGCTTCAGTCTCGTCTAGCGTACTGGTTCCAGCCGCGTATTGCTTCGGTCTCGTCGAGCGTACAAGTCCCAGCCGCGTATTGCTTCGGTCTCGTTGAGCGTACACGACCCAGTCGCGGATTGCTTCGGTCTCGTTATGCGTATAAGTCCCAGCCGCGTATTGCTTTGGTCTCGTTATGCGTACAAGTCCCAGCCGCGTATTGCTTCGGCCTCGTTATGCGTACAAGTTCAAGCCTCGTGTTGCTTCGGTCTCGTTATGCGTACAAGTTCCAGCCGCGTATTGCTTCGGTCTCGTTATGCGCGCAAGTTCCAGCCGCATATTGCTTCGGTCTCGTTGTGCGTACAAGACTCAGCCTCGTGTTGCTTCGGTCTCGTCGAGCGAACAAGATCCAGCAGCGCGTTGCTTCGGTCTCGTTATGCGTGCAAGCTCCAGCCGCGTATTGCTTCGGTCTCGTTATGCGTACAAGTCCCAGCCGCGTATTGCTTTGGTCTCGTTATGTGTTCAAGTACCAGCCGCGTATTGCTTCGCTCTCGTTATGCGTACAAGCTCCAGCCGCGTGTTGCTTCGGTCTCGTTATGCGTACAAGTTCCAGCCGCGTATTGCTTCGGTCTCGTTATGCGTACAAGCTCCAGCCGCGTGTTGCTTCGGTCTCGTTATGCGTACAAGTTCCAGCCGCGTATTGCTTCGGTCTTGTCGATCGTACAAGTCCCAGCCGCGTATTGCTTCGGTCTCGTTATGCGTGCAAGTTCCAGCCGCATATTGCTTCGGTCTCGTTATGCGTACAAGTTCCAGCCGCGTGTTGCTTCGGTCTAGTTATGCGTACAAGTTCCAGCCGCGTATGGCTTCGGTCTCGTCGAGCCAACAAGCTCCAGCAGCGCGTTGCTTCGGTCTCGTAATGCGTGCAAGCTCCAGCCGCGTATTGCTTCAGTCTCGTCTAGCGTACTGGTTCCAGCCGCGTATTGCTTCGGTCTCGTCGAGCGTACAAGTCCCAGCCGCGTATTGCTTCGGTCTCGTTGAGCGTACACGACCCAGTCGCGGATTGCTTCGGTCTCGTTATGCGTATAAGTCCCAGCCGCGTATTGCTTTGGTCTCGTTATGCGTACAAGTCCCAGCCGCGTATTGCTTCGGCCTCGTTATGCGTACAAGTTCAAGCCTCGTGTTGCTTCGGTCTCGTTATGCGTACAAGTTCCAGCCGCGTATTGCTTCGGTCTCGTTATGCGCGCAAGTTCCAGCCGCATATTGCTTCGGTCTCGTTGTGCGTACAAGACTCAGCCTCGTGTTGCTTCGGTCTCGTCGAGCGAACAAGATCCAGCAGCGCGTTGCTTCGGTCTCGTTATGCGTGCAAGCTCCAGCCGCGTATTGCTTCGGTCTCGTTATGCGTACAAGTCCCAGCCGCGTATTGCTTTGGTCTCGTTATGTGTTCAAGTACCAGCCGCGTATTGCTTCGCTCTCGTTATGCGTACAAGCTCCAGCCGCGTGTTGCTTCGGTCTCGTTATGCGTACAAGTTCCAGCCGCGTATTGCTTCGGTCTCGTTATGCGTACAAGCTCCAGCCGCGTGTTGCTTCGGTCTCGTTATGCGTACAAGTCCCAGCCGCGTATTGCTTCGGTCTCGTCAAGCGAACAAGTTCCAGCCGCGTAATGCTTCGGTCTCGGTATAAGTGCAAGTTTCAGCCGCGTAGTGCTTCGGTCTCGTCATGCGTACAAGTCCCAGCCGCGTATAGCTACAGTATCGTTATAAGTACAAGTCCCAGCCGTGTCTTGCTTCGGTCTCGTCATGCGTTCAAGTTCCAGCCGCGTGTGTCTTCGGTCTCGCTATGCTTACAAGTTCCAGCCGCTAATGCTTCGGTCTCGTTAAGCGTACAATTTCCAGGCGCGTATTGCTTTGGTCTCGTTATGATTACAAGTTCCAGCCGCGTGTTGCTTCGGTCTCGTTATGCGTACAAGTTCCAGCCGCGTATTGCTTCGGTCTTGTCGATCGTACAAGTCCCAGCCGCGTATTGCTTCGGTCTCGTTATGCGTGCAAGTTCCAGCCGCATATTGCTTCGGTCTCGTTATGCGTACAAGTTCCAGCCGCGTGTTGCTTCGGTCTAGTTATGCGTACAAGTTCCAGCCGCGTATGGCTTCGGTCTCGTCGAGCCAACAAGCTCCAGCAGCGCGTTGCTTCGGTCTCGTAATGCGTGCAAGCTCCAGCCGCGTATTGCTTCAGTCTCGTCTAGCGTACTGGTTCCAGCCGCGTATTGCTTCGGTCTCGTCGAGCGTACAAGTCCCAGCCGCGTATTGCTTCGGTCTCGTTGAGCGTACACGACCCAGTCGCGGATTGCTTCGGTCTCGTTATGCGTATAAGTCCCAGCCGCGTATTGCTTTGGTCTCGTTATGCGTACAAGTCCCAGCCGCGTATTGCTTCGGCCTCGTTATGCGTACAAGTTCAAGCCTCGTGTTGCTTCGGTCTCGTTATGCGTACAAGTTCCAGCCGCGTATTGCTTCGGTCTCGTTATGCGCGCAAGTTCCAGCCGCATATTGCTTCGGTCTCGTTGTGCGTACAAGACTCAGCCTCGTGTTGCTTCGGTCTCGTCGAGCGAACAAGATCCAGCAGCGCGTTGCTTCGGTCTCGTTATGCGTGCAAGCTCCAGCCGCGTATTGCTTCGGTCTCGTTATGCGTACAAGTCCCAGCCGCGTATTGCTTTGGTCTCGTTATGTGTTCAAGTACCAGCCGCGTATTGCTTCGCTCTCGTTATGCGTACAAGCTCCAGCCGCGTGTTGCTTCGGTCTCGTTATGCGTACAAGTTCCAGCCGCGTATTGCTTCGGTCTCGTTATGCGTACAAGTTCCAGCCGCGTATTGCTTCGGTCTCGTTATGCGCGCAAGTTCCAGCCGCATATTGCTTCGGTCTCGTTGTGCGTACAAGACTCAGCCTCGTGTTGCTTCGGTCTCGTCGAGCGAACAAGATCCAGCAGCGCGTTGCTTCGGTCTCGTTATGCGTGCAAGCTCCAGCCGCGTATTGCTTCGGTCTCGTTATGCGTACAAGTCCCAGCCGCGTATTGCTTTGGTCTCGTTATGTGTTCAAGTACCAGCCGCGTATTGCTTCGCTCTCGTTATGCGTACAAGCTCCAGCCGCGTGTTGCTTCGGTCTCGTTATGCGTACAAGTTCCAGCCGCGTATTGCTTCGGTCTCGTTATGCGTACAAGCTCCAGCCGCGTGTTGCTTCGGTCTCGTTATGCGTACAAGTCCCAGCCGCGTATTGCTTCGGTCTCGTCAAGCGAACAAGTTCCAGCCGCGTAATGCTTCGGTCTCGGTATAAGTGCAAGTTTCAGCCGCGTAGTGCTTCGGTCTCGTCATGCGTACAAGTCCCAGCCGCGTATAGCTACAGTATCGTTATAAGTACAAGTCCCAGCCGTGTCTTGCTTCGGTCTCGTCATGCGTTCAAGTTCCAGCCGCGTGTGTCTTCGGTCTCGCTATGCTTACAAGTTCCAGCCGCTAATGCTTCGGTCTCGTTAAGCGTACAATTTCCAGGCGCGTATTGCTTTGGTCTCGTTATGATTACAAGTTCCAGCCGCGTGTTGCTTCGGTCTCGTTATGCGTACAAGTTCCAGCCGCGTAATGCTTCGGTCTCGTCGAGCGTACAAGTCCCAGCCGCGTTTTGCTTCGGTCTCGTCAAGCGTACAAGTTCCAGCCATGTAATGCTTCGGTCTCGTTGTGCGTGCGAGTTCCAGCCGCGTATTGCTTTGGTCTCGTCATGCGTACAAGTCCCAGCCGCGTATTGCTTCGGTCTCGTTATGCGTACATGTCCCAGCCGTGTATTGCTTCGGTCTCGTCGAGCGTACAAGTTCCAACAGCGTATTGCTTCGGTCTCGTCGAGCGAACAAGTTCCTGCAGCGCGTTGCTTCGGTCTCGTTATGCGTGCAAGTTCCAGCCGCGTATTGCTTCGGTCTCGTCGAGCGTTCAAGTTCCAGCTGCGTATTGCTCGGTCTCGTAGAGCGTACAAGTCCCAGCTGCGTATTGCTTTGGTCTCGTTATGCGTACCAGCTCCAGCCGCGTATTGCTTCGGTCTCGTCGAGCGATCAAGTTCCAGCAGCGTACTGCTTCGGTCTCGTTATGCGATCAAGTTCCAACCACGTATTGCTTCGGTCTCGTTATGCGTACAATTTTCAGCCGCGTGTTGCTTCGGTCTCATTATGCGTACAAGTTCCAGCCGCGTATTGCTTCGGTCTCGTCGAGCGGACAAGTTCCAGCAGCGCGTTGCTTCGGTCTCGTTATGCGTGCAAGTTCCAGCCGCGTATTGCTTCGGCCTCGTCGAGCGTACCAGCTCCAGCCGCGTATTGCTTCGGTCTCGTCGAGCGATCAAGTTCCAGCAGCGTATTGCTTCGGCCTCGTTATGCGTACAAGTTCCAGCCGCGTATTGCTTCGGTCTTGTCAATCGTACAAGTCCCAGCCGCGTATTGCTTCGGTCTCGTTATGCGTGCATGTTCCAGCCGCATATTGCTTCGGTCTCGTTATGCGTACAAGTTCCAGCCGCGTGTTGCTTCGGTCTCGTGTTGCGTACAAGTTCCAGCCGCGTATGGCTTCGGTCTGGTCGAGCCAATAAGCTTCAGCAGCGCGTTGCTTTGGTCTCGTTATGCGTACAAGTCCCAGCCGCGTATTGCTTCGGCCTCGTTATGCGTACAAGTTCAAGCCTCGTGTTGCTTCGGTCTCGTTATGCGTACAAGTTCCAGCCGCGTATTGCTTCGGTCTCGTCGAGTGAACAAGTTCCAGCAGCGCGTTGCTTCGGTCTCGTCGAGTGAACAAGTTCCAGCAGCGCGTTGCTTCGGTCTCGTTATGCGTGCAAGTTCCAGCCGCGTATTGCTTCGGCCTCGTCGAGCGTACAGGTTCCAGCTGCGTATTGCTTCGGTATCGTTATGCGTGCAAGTTCCAGCCGCGTATTGCTTCGGTCTCGGAGAGCGTACAAGTCGCAGCAGCGCGTTGCTTCGGTCTCGTTATGCGCGCAAGTTCCAGCCGCATATTGCTTCGGTCTCGTTGTGCGTACAAGACTCAGCCTCGTGTTGCTTCGGTCTCGTCGAGCGAACAAGATCCAGCAGCGCGTTGCTTCGGTCTCGTTATGCGTGCAAGTTCCAGCCGCGTATTGCTTCGGTCTCGTTATGCGTACAAGTCCCAGCCGCGTATTGCTTTGGTCTCGTTATGTGTTCAAGTACCAGCCGCGTATTGCTTCGGTCTCGTTATGCGTACAAGCTCCAGCCGCGTGTTGCTTCGGTCTCGTTATGCGTACAAGTTCCAGCCGCGTATTGCTTCGGTCTCGTTATGCGTTCAAGTCCCAGCCGCGTATTGCTTCGGTCTCGTCGAGCGTACTAGTCCCAGCCGCGTATTGCTTCGGTCTCGTTATGCGTGCAAGTTCCAGCCGCGTATTGCTTCGGTCTCGTCGAGCGTACAAGTTCCAGCTGCGTATTGCTTCGGTCTCGTCGAGCGTACAAGTCCCAGCCGCGTGTTGCTTTGGTCTCGTTATGCGTACAAGCTCCAGCCGCGTATTGCTTCGGTCTCGTCGAGCGAACAAGATCCAGCAGCGTATTGCTTCGGTCTCGTTATGCGATCAAGTTCCAGCCACGTATTGCTTCGGTCTCCTTATGCGTACAATTTCCAGCCGCGTGTTGCTTCGGTCTCATTATGCGTTCAAGTTCCAGCCGCGTATTGCTTCGGTCTCGTCGAGCGGACAAGTTCCAGCAGCGCGTTGCTTCGGTCTCGTTATGCGTGCAAGTTCCAGCCGCGTATTGCTTCGGTCTCGTCGAGCGTACCAGCTCCAGCCGCGTATTGCTTCGGTCTCGTCGAGCGATCAAGTTCCAGCAGCGTATTGCTTCGGCCTCGTTATGCGTACAAGTCCCAACCGTGTATTGCTTCGGTCTCGTTATGCGTACAAGTTCCAGCCGCGTATTGCTTCGGTCTTGTCGATCGTACAAGTCCCAGCCGCGTATTGCTTCGGTCTCGTTATGCGTGCAAGTTCCAGCCGCATATTGCTTCGGTCTCGTTATGCGTACAAGTTCCAGCCGCGTGTTGCTTCGGTCTAGTTATGCGTACAAGTTCCAGCCGCGTATGGCTTCGGTCTCGTCGAGCCAACAAGCTCCAGCAGCGCGTTGCTTCGGTCTCGTAATGCGTGCAAGCTCCAGCCGCGTATTGCTTCAGTCTCGTCTAGCGTACTGGTTCCAGCCGCGTATTGCTTCGGTCTCGTCGAGCGTACAAGTCCCAGCCGCGTATTGCTTCGGTCTCGTTGAGCGTACACGACCCAGTCGCGGATTGCTTCGGTCTCGTTATGCGTATAAGTCCCAGCCGCGTATTGCTTTGGTCTCGTTATGCGTACAAGTCCCAGCCGCGTATTGCTTCGGCCTCGTTATGCGTACAAGTTCAAGCCTCGTGTTGCTTCGGTCTCGTTATGCGTACAAGTTCCAGCCGCGTATTGCTTCGGTCTCGTTATGCGCGCAAGTTCCAGCCGCATATTGCTTCGGTCTCGTTGTGCGTACAAGACTCAGCCTCGTGTTGCTTCGGTCTCGTCGAGCGAACAAGATCCAGCAGCGCGTTGCTTCGGTCTCGTTATGCGTGCAAGCTCCAGCCGCGTATTGCTTCGGTCTCGTTATGCGTACAAGTCCCAGCCGCGTATTGCTTTGGTCTCGTTATGTGTTCAAGTACCAGCCGCGTATTGCTTCGCTCTCGTTATGCGTACAAGCTCCAGCCGCGTGTTGCTTCGGTCTCGTTATGCGTACAAGTTCCAGCCGCGTATTGCTTCGGTCTCGTTATGCGTACAAGCTCCAGCCGCGTGTTGCTTCGGTCTCGTTATGCGTACAAGTCCCAGCCGCGTATTGCTTCGGTCTCGTCAAGCGAACAAGTTCCAGCCGCGTAATGCTTCGGTCTCGGTATAAGTGCAAGTTTCAGCCGCGTAGTGCTTCGGTCTCGTCATGCGTACAAGTCCCAGCCGCGTATAGCTACAGTATCGTTATAAGTACAAGTCCCAGCCGTGTCTTGCTTCGGTCTCGTCATGCGTTCAAGTTCCAGCCGCGTGTGTCTTCGGTCTCGCTATGCTTACAAGTTCCAGCCGCTAATGCTTCGGTCTCGTTAAGCGTACAATTTCCAGGCGCGTATTGCTTTGGTCTCGTTATGATTACAAGTTCCAGCCGCGTGTTGCTTCGGTCTCGTTATGCGTACAAGTTCCAGCCGCGTAATGCTTCGGTCTCGTCGAGCGTACAAGTCCCAGCCGCGTTTTGCTTCGGTCTCGTCAAGCGTACAAGTTCCAGCCATGTAATGCTTCGGTCTCGTTGTGCGTGCGAGTTCCAGCCGCGTATTGCTTTGGTCTCGTCATGCGTACAAGTCCCAGCCGCGTATTGCTTCGGTCTCGTTATGCGTACATGTCCCAGCCGTGTATTGCTTCGGTCTCGTCGAGCGTACAAGTTCCAACAGCGTATTGCTTCGGTCTCGTCGAGCGAACAAGTTCCTGCAGCGCGTTGCTTCGGTCTCGTTATGCGTGCAAGTTCCAGCCGCGTATTGCTTCGGTCTCGTCGAGCGTTCAAGTTCCAGCTGCGTATTGCTCGGTCTCGTAGAGCGTACAAGTCCCAGCTGCGTATTGCTTTGGTCTCGTTATGCGTACCAGCTCCAGCCGCGTATTGCTTCGGTCTCGTCGAGCGATCAAGTTCCAGCAGCGTATTGCTTCGGTCTCGTTATGCGTGCAAGTTTCAGCCGCGTTTGCTTCGGTCTCGTCGAGCGAACAAGATCCAGCAGCGCGTTGCTTCGGTCTCGTTATGCGTGCAAGTTCCAGCCGCGTATTGCTTCGGTCTCGTCGAGCGAACAAGTTCCAACCGCGTATTGCTTCTGTCTCGTTATGCCTGTAAGTTCCAGCCGCGTATTGCTTCGGTCTCGTCAAGCGTACAAGCTCCAGCCAGGTATTGCTTCGGTCTCGTCGAGCGAACAGGTTAAAGCAGCGCGTTGCTTCGGTCTCGTTATGCGTGCAAGTTCCAACCGCGTATTGCTTCGGTCTCGTAATGCGTGTAAGTTCCAGCCGCGTATTGCTTCGGTCTCGTCAAGCGTACAAGCTCCAGCCAGGTATTGCTTCGGTCTCGTCGAGCGAACAGGTTAAAGCAGCGCGTTCCTTCGGACTCGTTATGCGTGCAAGTTCCAGCCGCGTATTGCTTCGGACTCGTCGAGCGTACAAGTTCCAGCCGCGTAATGCTTCGGTCTCGTCGAGCGAGCAAGTTCCAGCAGCGTATTGCTTCGGTCTCGTTATGTGTGCAAGTTCCAGCCGCGTATTGCTTCGGTCTAGTCGAGCGAACAAGTTCCAACCGCGTATTGCTTCGGTCTCGTTATGCGTGTAAGTTCCAGCCGCGAATTGCTTCAGTCTCGTCAAGCGTACAAGCTCCAGCCAGGTATTGCTTCGGTCTCGTCGAGCGAACAGGATATAGCAGCGCGTTGCTTCGGACTCGTTATGCGTGCAAGTTCCAGCCACGTATTGCTTCAGTATCGTCGAGAGTACAAGTCCCAGCCGCGTATTGCTTCGGTCTCGCCGAGCGTACAAGTCCCAGCCGCGTATTCCTTCGGTCTCGTCGAGCGTACAAGTTCCATCCGCGTATTGCTGCGGTCTCGTTATGCGTACAAGTCCCAGTCGCGTATTGCTTCGGTCTCGTCGAGCGTACAAGTTCCAGCCGCGTATTGCTTCGGTCGCGTCGAGCGTACAAGTCCCAGCAGCGTTTTGCTTCGGTCTCGTCAAGCGTACACGACCCAGTCGCGTATTGCTTCGGTCTCGTTATGCGTATAAGTCCCAGCCGTGTATTGCTTCGGTCTCGTTGAGCGTACATGTTCCAGCCGCGTATTGCTTCGGTCTCGTCAAGCGTACAAGTTCCAGCCATGTAATGTTTCGGTCTCGTTATGCGTGCAAGTTCCAGCCGCGTATTGCTTTGTTCTCGTTATGCGTACAAGTCCCAGCCGTGTATTGCTTCGGTCTCGTTGAGCGTACATGTTCCAGCCGCGTATTGCTTCGGTCTCGTTATGCATACAAGTTCCAGCCGCTAATGCTTCGGTCTCGTTATGCGTTCAATTTCCAGCCGCGTAATGCTTCGGTCTCGTTATGCGTACAAGTCCCAACCGTGTATTGCTTCTGTCTCGTTATGCGTACAAGTTCCAGCCGCGTGTTGCTTCGGTCTTGTCGATCGTACAAGTTCCAGCTGCGTATTGCTTCGGTCTCGTAGAGCGTACAAGTCCCAGCTGCGTATTGCTTTGGTCTCGTTATGCGTACCAGCTCCAGCCGCGTATTGCTTCGGTCTCGTCGGGCGTACAAGTTCCAGCCGCGTATCGCTTCGGTATCCTCGAGCATACAAGTTCCATCGCGGATTGCTTCGGTCTCGTTATGCGTACAAGTCCCAGCCGCGTATTGCTTCGGTCTCGTTATGCGTACATGTCCCAGCCGTGTATTGCTTCGGTCTCGTCGAGCGTACAAGTTCCAACAGCGTATTGCTTCGGTCTCGTTATGCGTACAAGTCTCAGCCGCGTATTGCTACGGTCTCGTCGAGCGTACAGGTACCAGCCGCGTATTGCTTCGGTCTCGTGGAGCGTACAAGTTCCACCCACGTATTGCTTCGGTCTCGTTATGAGTGCAAGTTCCAGCCGCGTTCTGCTTCGGTCTCGTCGAGCGTACAAGCTCCAGCAGCGTATTGCTTCGGTCTCGTAATACGTACAACCCCAGCCGCGTATTACTTTGGTCTCGTTATGCGTACAATTCCCAGCCGCGTATTGCTTCAGTCTCGTCTAGCGTACTGGTTCCAGCCGCGTATTGCTTCGGTCTCGTCGAGCGTACAAGTCCCAGCCGCGTATTGCTTCGGTCTCGTTGAGCGTACACGACCCAGTCGCGTATTGCTTCGGTCTCGTTATGCGTATAAGTCCCAGCCGCGTATTGCTTTGGTCTCGTTATGCGTCCAAGTCCCAGCCGCGTATTGCTTCGGTCTCGTTATGCGTACAAGTTCAAGCCTCGTGTTGCTTCGGTCCCGTTATGCGTACAAGTTCCAGCCGCGTATTGCTTCGGTCTCGTCGAGCGTACAAGTTCAAGCCTCGTGTTGCTTCGGTCTCGTTATGCGTACAAGTTCCAGCCGCGTATTGCTTCGGTCTCGTCGAGCGAACAAGTTCCAGCAGCGCGTTGCTTCGGTCTCGTTATGCGTGCAAGTTCCAGCCGCGTATTGCTTCGGTCTCGTCGAGCGTACAAGTTCCAGCTGCGTATTGCTTCGGTCTCGTCGAGCGTACAAGTCCCAGCCGCGTGTTGCTTCGGTCTCGTTATGCGTGCAAGTTCAAGCCGCATATTGCTTCGGTCTCGTCAAGCGTACAAGCTCCAGCCAGGTATTGCTTCGGTCTCGTTGAGCGAACAAGTTAAAGCAGCGCGTTGCTTCGGACTTGTTATGCGTGCAAGTTCCAGCCGCGTATTGCTTCGGACTCGTCGGGCGTACAAGTTCCAGCCGCATATTGCTTCGGTCTCGTTATGCGTACAAGTTCCAACCGCGTATTGCTTCTGTCTCGTTATGCGTGTAAGTTCCAGCCGCGTATTGCTTCGGTCTCGTCAAGCGTACAAGCTCCAGCCAGGTATTGCTTCGGTCTCGTCGAGCGAACAGGTTAAAGCAGCGCGTTGCTTCGGACTCGTTATGCGTGCAAGTTCCAGCCGCGTATTGCTTCGGACTCGTCGAGCGTACAAGTTCCAGCCGCATATTGCTTCGGTCTCGTTATGCGTACAAGTTCCAACCGCGTATTGCTTCTGTCTCGTTATGCGTGTAAGTTCCAGCCGCGTATTGCTTCGGACTCGTCGAGCGTACAAGTTCCAGCCGCGTATTGCTTCGGTCTCGTCGAGCGAGCAAGTTCCAGCAGCATATTGCTTCGGTCTCGTTATGCGTGCAAGTTCCAGCCGCGTATTGCTTCGTTCTCGTCAATCGTACAAGCTCCAGCCGGGTATTGCTTCAGTTTCGTCTTGCGTACAGGTTCCACCCGCGTATTGCTTCGGTCTCGTCGAGCGTACAAGTCCCAGCCGCGTATTGCTTCGGTCTCGTTGAGCGTACACGACCCAGTCTCGTATTGCTTCGGTCTTGTTATGCGTGCAAGTTCCAGCCGCGTATTGCTTCGGTCTCGTCGAGCGTACAAGTCCCAACCGTGTATTGCTTCGGTCTCGTTATGCGTACCAGTCCCAGCCTCGTGTTGCTTCGATCTCGTTATGCGTATAAGTTCCAGCCGCGTATTGCTTCGGTCTCGTCGAGCGAACAAGATCCAGCAGCGCGTTGCTTCGGTCTCGTTATGCGTGCAAGTTCCAGCCGCGTATTGCTTCGGTCTCGTCGAGCGAACATGTTCCAACCGCGTATTACTTCGGTCTCGTTATGCGTGTAAGTTCCAGCCGCGTATTGCTTCGGTCTCGTCAAGCGTACAAGCTCCAGCCAGGTATTGCTTCGGTCTCGTCGAGCGAACAGGTTAAAGCAGCGCGTTGCTTCGGACTCGTTATGCGTGCAAGTTCCAGCCGCGTATTGCTTCGGTCTCGTCGAGCGTACAAGTTCCAGCTGCGTATTGCTTCGGTCTCGTCGAGCGTACAAGTCCCAGCCGCGTGTTGCTTTGGTCTCGTTATGCGTACAAGTCCCAGCCGCGTATTGCTTCGGTCTCGTCGAGCGTACAAGTTCCACCCGCGTAATGCTTCTGTCTCGTTATGCGTGCAAGTTCCAGCCGCGTATTGCTTCGGTCTCGGAGAGCGTACAAGTCGCAGCAGCGCGTTGCTTCGGTCTCGTTATGCGCGCAAGTTCCAGCCGCATATTGCTTCGGTCTCGTTGTGCGTACAAGACTCAGCCTCGTGTTGCTTCGGTCTCGTCGAGCGAACAAGATCCAGCAGCGCGTTGCTTCGGTCTCGTTATGCGTGCAAGCTCCAGCCGCGTATTGCTTCGGTCTCGTTATGCGTACAAGTCCCAGCCGCGTATTGCTTCGGTCTCGTCGAGCGTACAAGTTCCACCCGCGTAATGCTTCTGTCTCGTTATGCGTGCAAGTTCCAGCCGCGTATTGCTTCGGTCTCGGAGAGCGTACAAGTCGCAGCAGCGCGTTGCTTCGGTCTCGTTATGCGCGCAAGTTCCAGCCGCATATTGCTTCGGTCTCGTTGTGCGTACAAGACTCAGCCTCGTGTTGCTTCGGTCTCGTCGAGCGAACAAGATCCAGCAGCGCGTTGCTTCGGTCTCGTTATGCGTGCAAGCTCCAGCCGCGTATTGCTTCGGTCTCGTTATGCGTACAAGTCCCAGCCGCGTATTGCTTTGGTCTCGTTATGTGTTCAAGTACCAGCCGCGTATTGCTTCGCTCTCGTTATTGCGTACAAGCTCCAGCCGCGTGTTGCTTCGGTCTCGTTATGCGTACAAGTTCCAGTCGCGTATTGCTTCGGTCTCGTTATGCGTACAAGTCCCAGCCACGTATTGCTTCGGTCTCGTTATGCGTACAAGTTCCAGCCGCGTAATGCTTCGGTCTCGTTATGCGTGCAAGTTCCAGCCGCGTATTGCTTCGGTCTCGTTATGCGTACAAGTCCCAACCGTGTATTGCTTCGGTCTCGTTATGCGTACAAGTCCCAGCCGCGTATTGCTTCGGTCTCGTTATGCGTACAAGTTCCAGCCGCGTATTGCTTCGGTCTTGTCGATCGTACAAGTCCCAGCCGTGTATTGCTTCGGTCTCGTTATGCGTACAAGTTCCAGCCGCGTATTGCTTCGGTCTCGTTGTGCGTACAAGTCCCAGCCGCGTATTGCTTCGGTCTCGTCGAGCGTACAAGTTCCAGCCGCGTAATGCTTCGGTCTCGTTATGCGTACAAGTCCCAGCCGCGTATTGCTTCGGTCTCGTCGAGCGTACAAGTCCCAGCCGCGTATTGCTTCGGTCTCGTTATGCGTACAAGTTCCAGCCGCGTATTGCTTCGGTCTCATTATGCGTTCAAGTTCCAGCCGCGTATTGCTTCGGTCTCGTCGAGCGGACAAGACCCAGTCGCGTATTGCTTCGGTCTCGTTATGCGTGCAAGTTCCAGCCGCGTATTGCTTCGGTCTCGTCGAGCGTACAAGTCCCAGCCGCGTATTGCTTTGGTCTCGTTATGTGTTCAAGTACCAGCCGCGTATTGCTTCGGTCTCGTTATGCGTACAAGCTCCAGCCGCGTGTTGCTTCGGTCTCGTCGAGCGAACAAGATCCAGCAGCGCGTTGCTTCGGTCTCGTTATGCGTACAAGTTCCAGCCGCGTATGGCTTCGGTCTCGTTATGCATGAAAGTTCCAGCCGCGTATTGCTTCGGTCTCGTCGAGCGTACTAGTCCCAGCCGCGTATTGCTTCGGTCTCGTTATGCGTGCAAGTTCCAGCCGCGTATTGCTTCGGTCTCGTCGAGCGTACAAGTTCCAGCTGCGTATTGCTTCGGTCTCGTCGAGCGTACAAGTCCCAGCCGCGTGTTACTTTGGTCTCGTTATGCGTACAAGTCCCAGCCGCGTATTGCTTCGGTCTCGTCGAGCGTACAAGTTCCAGCCGCGTAATGCTTCGGTCTCGTTTTGCGTGCAAGTTCCAGCCGCGTATTGCTTCGGTCTCGGAGAGCGTACAAGTCCCAGCCGCGCATTGCTTTGGTCTCGTTATGCGTACAAGCTCCAGCCGCGTATTGCTTCGGTCTCGTCGAGCGAACAAGATCCAGCAGCGTATTGCTTCGGTCTCGTTATGCGATCAAGTTCCAGCCACGTATTGCTTCGGTCTCCTTATGCGTACAATTTCCAGCCGCGTGTTGCTTCGGTCTCATTATGCGTTCAAGTTCCAGCCGCGTATTGCTTCGGTCTCGTCGAGCGGACAAGTTCCAGCAGCGCGTTGCTTCGGTCTCGTTATGCGTGCAAGTTCCAGCCACGTATTGCTTCGGTCTCGTCGAGCGTACAAGACCCAGTCGCGTATTGCTTCGGTCTCGTTATGCGTACAAGTCCCAACCGTGTGTTGCTTCGGTCTCGTTATGCGTACAAGTTCCAGCCGCGTATTGCTTCGGTCTTGTCGATCGTACAAGTCCCAGCCGCGTATTGCTTCGGTCTCGTTATGCGTGCAAGTTCCAGCCGCATATTGCTTCGGTCTCGTTATGCGTACAAGTTCCAGCCGCGTGTTGCTGCGGTCTAGTTATGCGTACAAGTTCCAGCCGCGTATGGCTTCGGTCTCGTCGAGCCAACAAGCTCCAGCAGCGCGTTGCTTCGGTCTCGTTATGCGTGAAAGCTCCAGCCGCGTATTGCTTCAGTCTCGTCTAGCGTACTGGTTCCAGCCGCGTATTGCTTCGGTCTCGTCGAGCGTACAAGTCCCAGCCGCGTATTGCTTCGGTCTCGTTGAGCGTACACGACACAGTCGCGTATTGCTTCGGTCTCGTTATGCGTATAAGTCCCAGCCGCGTATTGCTTTGGTCTCGTTATGCGTACAAGTCCCAGCCGCGTATTGCTTCGGCCTCGTTATGCGTACAAGTTCAAGCCTCGTGTTGCTTCGGTCTCGTTATGCGTACAAGTTCCAGCCGCGTATTGCTTCGGTCTCGTTATGCGTGCAAGTTCCAGCCGCGTATTGCTTCGGTCTCGTCGAGCGTAAAAGTTCCAGCTGCGTATTGCTTCGGTCTCGTCGAGCGTACAAGTCCCAGCCGCGTATTGCTTCGGCCTCGTTATGCGTACAAGTTCAAGCCTCGTGTTGCTTCGGTCTCGTTATGCGTACAAGTCCCAGCCGCGCATTGCTTTGGTCTCGTTATGCGTACAAGCTCCAGCCTCGTGTTGCTTCGGTCTCGTCGAGCGAACAAGATCCAGCAGCGCGTTGCTTCGGTCTCGTTATGCGTGCAAGTTCCAGCCGCGTATTGCTTCGGTCTCGTTATGCGTACAAGTCCCAGCCGCGTATTGCTTCGGTCTCGTCGAGCGTACAAGTTCCAGCCGCGTATTGCTTCGGTCTCGTTATGCGTACAAGTCCCAACCGTGTATTGCTTCGGTCTCGTTATGCGTACAAGTTCCAGCCGCGTATTGCTTTGGTCTTGTCGATCGTACAAGTCCCAGCCGCGTATTGCTTCGGTCTCGTTATGCGTGCAAGTTCCAGCCGCATATTGCTTCGGTCTCGTTATGCGTACAAGTCCCAGCCGCGTGTTGCTTCGGTCTCGTTATGCGTACAAGTTCCAGCCGCGTATGGCTTCGGTCTCGTCGAGCCAACAAGCTCCAGCAGCGCGTTGCTTCGGTCTCGTTATGCGTGCAAGCTCCAGCCGCGTATTGCTTCGGTCTCGTTATGCGTACAAGTCCCAGCCGCGTATTGCTTTGGTCTCGTTATGTGTTCAAGTACCAGCCGCGTATTGCTTCGCTCTCGTTATGCGTACAAGCTCCAGCCGCGTGTTGCTTCGGTCTCGTTATGCGTACAAGTTCCAGCCGCGTTTTGCTTCGGTCTCGTTATGCGTACAAGTCCCAGCCGCGTATTGCTTCGGACTCCTTATGCGTACAAGTTCCAGCCGCGTATTGCTTCGGTCTCGTCGAGCGAACAAGATCCAGCAGCGCGTTGCTTCGGTCTCGTTATGCGTGCAAATCCCAGCCGCGTATTGCTTCGGCCTCGTTATGCGTACAAGTTCAAGCCTCGTGTTGCTTCGGTCTCGTTATGCGTACAAGTTCCAGCCGCGTATTGCTTCGGTCTCGTCGAGTGAACAAGTTCCAGCAGCGCGTTGCTTCGGTCTCGTCGAGTGAACAAGTTCCAGCAGCGCGTTGCTTCGGTCTCGTTATGCGTGCAAGTTCCAGCCGCGTATTGCTTCGGCCCCGTCGAGCGTACAGGTTCCAGCTGCGTATTGCTTCGGTCTCGTTATGCGTGCAAGTTCCAGCCGCGTATTGCTTCGGTCTCGGAGAGCGTACAAGTCGCAGCAGCGCGTTGCTTCGGTCTCGTTATGCGCGCAAGTTCCAGCCGCATATTGCTTCGGTCTCGTTGTGCGTACAAGACTCAGCCTCGTGTTGCTTCGGTCTCGTCGAGCGAACAGGATCCAGCAGCGCGTTGCTTCGGTCTCGTTATGCGTGCAAGTTCCAGCCGCGTATTGCTTCGGTCTCGTTATGCGTACAAGTCCCAGCCGCGTATTGCTTTGGTCTCGTTATGTGTTCAAGTACCAGCCGCGTATTGCTTCGGTCTCGTTATGCGTACAAGCTCCAGCCGCGTGTTGCTTCGGTCTCGTTATGCGTGCAAATCCCAGCCGCGTATTGCTTTGGTCTCGTTATGCGTACAAGTCCCAGCCGCGTATTGCTTCGGTCTCGTTATGCGTTCAAGTCCCAGCCGCGTATTGCTTTGGTCTCGTTATGCGTACACGTCCCAGCCGCGTATTGCTTCGGACTCGTTATGCGTGCAAGTTCCAGCCGCGTATTGCTTCGGTCTCGTCGAGCGAACAAGATCCAGCAGCGCGTTGCTTCGGTCTCGTTATGCGTGCCAGTTCCAGCCGCGTATTGCTTCGGTCTCGTTATGTGTACAAGTTCCAGCCGCGTGTTGCTTCGGTCTCGTTATGCGTACAAGTTCCAGCCGCGTATGGCTTCGGTCTCGTTATGCGTGAAAGTTCCAGCCGCGTATTGCTTCGGTCTCGTCGAGCGTACTAGTCCCAGCCGCGTATTGCTTCGGTCTCGTTATGCGTGCAAGTTCCAGCCGCGTATTGCTTCGGTCTCGTCGAGCGTACAAGTTCCAGCTGCGTATTGCTTCGGTCTCGTCGAGCGTACAAGTCCCAGCCGCGTGTTGCTTTGGTCTCGTTATGCGTACAAGTCCCAGCCGCGTATTGCTTCGGTCTCGTCGAGCGTACAAGTTCCACCCGCGTAATGCTTCTGTCTCGTTATGCGTGCAAGTTCCAGCCGCGTATTGCTTCGGTCTCGGAGAGCGTACAAGTCGCAGCAGCGCGTTGCTTCGGTCTCGTTATGCGCGCAAGTTCCAGCCGCATATTGCTTCGGTCTCGTTGTGCGTACAAGACTCAGCCTCGTGTTGCTTCGGTCTCGTCGAGCGAACAAGATCCAGCAGCGCGTTGCTTCGGTCTCGTTATGCGTGCAAGCTCCAGCCGCGTATTGCTTCGGTCTCGTTATGCGTACAAGTCCCAGCCGCGTATTGCTTTGGTCTCGTTATGTGTTCAAGTACCAGCCGCGTATTGCTTCGCTCTCGTTATGCGTACAAGCTCCAGCCGCGTGTTGCTTCGGTCTCGTTATGCGTACAAGTTCCAGCCGCGTATTGCTTCGGTCTCGTTATGCGTTCAAGTCCCAGCCGCGTATTGCTTTGGTATCGTTATGCGTACAAGTCCCAGCCGCGTATTGCTTCGGACTCCTTATGCGTACAAGTTCCAGCCGCGTATTGCTTCGGTCTCGTCGAGCGAACAAGATCCAGCAGCGCGTTGCTTCGGTCTCGTTATGCGTGCAAATCCCAGCCGCGTATTGCTTTGGTCTCGTTATGCGTACAAGTCCCAGCCGCGTATTGCTTCGCCCTCGTTATGCGTACAAGTTCAAGCCTCGTGTTGCTTCGGTCTCGTTATGCGTACAAGTTCCAGCCGCGTATTGCTTCGGTCTCGTCGAGTGAACAAGATCCAGCAGCGCGTTGCTTCGGTCTCGTTATGCGTGCAAGTTCCAGCCGCGTATTGCTTCGGTCTCGTTATGCGTACAAGTCCCAGCCGCGTATTGCTTCGGTCTCGTCGAGCGTACAAGTTCCAGCCGCGTAATGCTTCGGTCTCGTTATGCGTGCAAGTTCCAGCCGCGTATTGCTGCGGTCTCGTCGAGCGTACAAGTCCCAGCCGCGTATTGCTTCGGTTTCGTCGAGCGTACAAGACCCAGTCGCGTATTGCTTCGGTCTCGTTATGCGTACAAGTCCCAGCCACGTATTGCTTCGGTCTCGTTATGCGTACAAGTTCCAGCCGCGTAATGCTTCGGTCTCGTTATGCGTGTAAGTTCCAGCCGCGTATTGCTTCGGTCTCGTTATGCGTACAAGTCCCAACCGTGTATTGCTTCGGTCTCGTTATGCGTACAAGTTCCAGCCGCGTATTGCTTTGGTCTTGTCGATCGTACAAGTCCCAGCCGCGTATTGCTTCGGTCTCGTTATGCGTGCAAGTTCCAGCCGCATATTGCTTCGGTCTCGTTATGCGTACAAGTCCCAGCCGCGTGTTGCTTCGGTCTCGTTATGCGTACAAGTTCCAGCCGCGTATGGCTTCGGTCTCGTCGAGCCAACAAGCTCCAGCAGCGCGTTGCTTCGGTCTCGTTATGCGTGCAAGCTCCAGCCGCGTATTGCTTCGGTCTCGTTATGCGTACAAGTCCCAGCCGCGTATTGCTTTGGTCTCGTTATGTGTTCAAGTACCAGCCGCGTATTGCTTCGCTCTCGTTATGCGTACAAGCTCCAGCCGCGTGTTGCTTCGGTCTCGTTATGCGTACAAGTTCCAGCCGCGTTTTGCTTCGGTCTCGTTATGCGTACAAGTCCCAGCCGCGTATTGCTTCGGACTCCTTATGCGTACAAGTTCCAGCCGCGTATTGCTTCGGTCTCGTCGAGCGAACAAGATCCAGCAGCGCGTTGCTTCGGTCTCGTTATGCGTGCAAATCCCAGCCGCGTATTGCTTCGGCCTCGTTATGCGTACAAGTTCAAGCCTCGTGTTGCTTCGGTCTCGTTATGCGTACAAGTTCCAGCCGCGTATTGCTTCGGTCTCGTCGAGTGAACAAGTTCCAGCAGCGCGTTGCTTCGGTCTCGTCGAGTGAACAAGTTCCAGCAGCGCGTTGCTTCGGTCTCGTTATGCGTGCAAGTTCCAGCCGCGTATTGCTTCGGCCCCGTCGAGCGTACAGGTTCCAGCTGCGTATTGCTTCGGTCTCGTTATGCGTGCAAGTTCCAGCCGCGTATTGCTTCGGTCTCGGAGAGCGTACAAGTCGCAGCAGCGCGTTGCTTCGGTCTCGTTATGCGCGCAAGTTCCAGCCGCATATTGCTTCGGTCTCGTTGTGCGTACAAGACTCAGCCTCGTGTTGCTTCGGTCTCGTCGAGCGAACAGGATCCAGCAGCGCGTTGCTTCGGTCTCGTTATGCGTGCAAGTTCCAGCCGCGTATTGCTTCGGTCTCGTTATGCGTACAAGTCCCAGCCGCGTATTGCTTTGGTCTCGTTATGTGTTCAAGTACCAGCCGCGTATTGCTTCGGTCTCGTTATGCGTACAAGCTCCAGCCGCGTGTTGCTTCGGTCTCGTTATGCGTGCAAATCCCAGCCGCGTATTGCTTTGGTCTCGTTATGCGTACAAGTCCCAGCCGCGTATTGCTTCGGTCTCGTTATGCGTTCAAGTCCCAGCCGCGTATTGCTTTGGTCTCGTTATGCGTACAAGTCCCAGCCGCGTATTGCTTCGGACTCGTTATGCGTGCAAGTTCCAGCCGCGTATTGCTTCGGTCTCGTCGAGCGAACAAGATCCAGCAGCGCGTTGCTTCGGTCTCGTTATGCGTGCCAGTTCCAGCCGCGTATTGCTTCGGTCTCGTTATGTGTACAAGTTCCAGCCGCGTGTTGCTTCGGTCTCGTTATGCGTACAAGTTCCAGCCGCGTATGGCTTCGGTCTCGTTATGCGTGAAAGTTCCAGCCGCGTATTGCTTCGGTCTCGTCGAGCGTACTAGTCCCAGCCGCGTATTGCTTCGGTCTCGTTATGCGTGCAAGTTCCAGCCGCGTATTGCTTCGGTCTCGTCGAGCGTACAAGTTCCAGCTGCGTATTGCTTCGGTCTCGTCGAGCGTACAAGTCCCAGCCGCGTGTTGCTTTGGTCTCGTTATGCGTACAAGTCCCAGCCGCGTATTGCTTCGGTCTCGTCGAGCGTACAAGTTCCACCCGCGTAATGCTTCTGTCTCGTTATGCGTGCAAGTTCCAGCCGCGTATTGCTTCGGTCTCGGAGAGCGTACAAGTCGCAGCAGCGCGTTGCTTCGGTCTCGTTATGCGCGCAAGTTCCAGCCGCATATTGCTTCGGTCTCGTTGTGCGTACAAGACTCAGCCTCGTGTTGCTTCGGTCTCGTCGAGCGAACAAGATCCAGCAGCGCGTTGCTTCGGTCTCGTTATGCGTGCAAGCTCCAGCCGCGTATTGCTTCGGTCTCGTTATGCGTACAAGTCCCAGCCGCGTATTGCTTTGGTCTCGTTATGTGTTCAAGTACCAGCCGCGTATTGCTTCGCTCTCGTTATGCGTACAAGCTCCAGCCGCGTGTTGCTTCGGTCTCGTTATGCGTACAAGTTCCAGCCGCGTATTGCTTCGGTCTCGTTATGCGTTCAAGTCCCAGCCGCGTATTGCTTTGGTATCGTTATGCGTACAAGTCCCAGCCGCGTATTGCTTCGGACTCCTTATGCGTACAAGTTCCAGCCGCGTATTGCTTCGGTCTCGTCGAGCGAACAAGATCCAGCAGCGCGTTGCTTCTGTCTCGTTATGCGTGCAAATCCCAGCCGCGTATTGCTTTGGTCTCGTTATGCGTACAAGTCCCAGCCGCGTATTGCTTCGGCCTCGTTATGCGTACAAGTTCAAGCCTCGTGTTGCTTCGGTCTCGTTATGCGTACAAGTTCCAGCCGCGTATTGCTTCGGTCTCGTCGAGTGAACAAGTTCCAGCAGCGCGTTGCTTCGGTCTCGTCGAGTGAACAAGTTCCAGCAGCGCGTTGCTTCGGTCTCGTTATGCGTGCAAGTTCCAGCCGCGTATTGCTTCGGCCTCGTCGAGCGTACAGGTTCCAGCTGCGTATTGCTTCGGTCTCGTTATGCGTGCAAGTTCCAGCCGCGTATTGCTTCGGTCTCGGAGAGCGTACAAGTCGCAGCAGCGCGTTGCTTCGGTCTCGTTATGCGCGCAAGTTCCAGCCGCATATTGCTTCGGTCTCGTTGTGCGTACAAGACTCAGCCTCGTGTTGCTTCGGTCGCGTCGAGCGAACAAGATCCAGCAGCGCGTTGCTTCGGTCTCGTTATGCGTGCAAGTTCCAGCCGCGTATTGCTTCGGTCTCGTTATGCGTACAAGTCCCAGCCGCGTATTGCTTTGGTCTCGTTATGTGTTCAAGTACCAGCCGCGTATTGTTTCGGTCTCGTTATGCGTACAAGCTCCAGCCGCGTGTTGCTTCGGTCTCGTCGAGCGAACAAGATCCAGCAGCGCGTTGCTTCGGTCTCGTTATGCGTGCAAGCTCCAGCCGCGTATTGCTTCAGTCTCGTCTAGCGTACTGGTTCCAGCCGCGTATTGCTTCGGTCTCGTCGAGCGTACAAGTCCCAGCCGCGTATTGCTTC
The DNA here is from genome assembly GCA_943735885.1 of Stelis phaeoptera. Lineage (NCBI taxonomy): Eukaryota > Metazoa > Arthropoda > Insecta > Hymenoptera > Megachilidae > Stelis > Stelis phaeoptera. The sequence continues at coordinate 925,001 of CALSEM010000021.1, forward strand.
GGTCTCGTTGAGCGTACACGACACAGTCGCGTATTGCTTCGGTCTCGTTATGCGTATAAGTCCCAGCCGCGTATTGCTTTGGTCTCGTTATGCGTACAAGTCCCAGCCGCGTATTGCTTCGGCCTCGTTATGCGTACAAGTTCAAGCCTCGTGTTGCTTCGGTCTCGTTATGCGTACAAGTTCCAGCCGCGTATTGCTTCGGTCTCGTTATGCGTGCAAGTTCCAGCCGCGTATTGCTTCGGTCTCGTCGAGCGTAAAAGTTCCAGCTGCGTATTGCTTCGGTCTCGTCGAGCGTACAAGTCCCAGCCGCGTATTGCTTCGGCCTCGTTATGCGTACAAGTTCAAGCCTCGTGTTGCTTCGGTCTCGTTATGCGTACAAGTCCCAGCCGCGCATTGCTTTGGTCTCGTTATGCGTACAAGCTCCAGCCTCGTGTTGCTTCGGTCTCGTCGAGCGAACAAGATCCAGCAGCGCGTTGCTTCGGTCTCGTTATGCGTGCAAGTTCCAGCCGCGTATTGCTTCGGTCTCGTTATGCGTACAAGTCCCAGCCGCGTATTGCTTCGGTCTCGTCGAGCGTACAAGTTCCAGCCGCGTAATGCTTCGGTCTCGTTATGCGTGCAAGTTCCAGCCGCGTATTGCTGCGGTCTCGTCGAGCGTACAAGTCCCAGCCGCGTATTGCTTCGGTTTCGTCGAGCGTACAAGACCCAGTCGCGTATTGCTTCGGTCTCGTTATGCGTACAAGTCCCAGCCACGTATTGCTTCGGTCTCGTTATGCGTACAAGTTCCAGCCGCGTAATGCTTCGGTCTCGTTATGCGTGTAAGTTCCAGCCGCGTATTGCTTCGGTCTCGTTATGCGTACAAGTCCCAACCGTGTATTGCTTCGGTCTCGTTATGCGTACAAGTTCCAGCCGCGTATTGCTTTGGTCTTGTCGATCGTACAAGTCCCAGCCGCGTATTGCTTCGGTCTCGTTATGCGTGCAAGTTCCAGCCGCATATTGCTTCGGTCTCGTTATGCGTACAAGTCCCAGCCGCGTGTTGCTTCGGTCTCGTTATGCGTACAAGTTCCAGCCGCGTATGGCTTCGGTCTCGTCGAGCCAACAAGCTCCAGCAGCGCGCTGCTTCGGTCTCGTTATGCGTGCAAGTTCCAGCCGCGTATTGCTTCAGTCTCGTCTAGCGTACTGGTTCCAGCCGCGTATTGCTTCGGTCTCGTCGAGCGTACAAGTCCCAGCCGCGTATTGCTTCGGTCTCGTTGAGCGTACACGACCCAGTCGCGTATTGCTTCGGTCTCGTTATGCGTATAAGTCCCAGCCGCGTATTGCTTTGGTCTCGTTATGCGTACAAGTCCCAGCCGCGTATTGCTTCGGCCTCGTTATGCGTACAAGTTCAAGCCTCGTGTTGCTTCGGTCTCGTTATGCGTACAAGTTCCAGCCGCGTATGGCTTCGGTCTCGTCGAGCCAACAAGCTCCAGCAGCGCGTTGCTTCGGTCTCGTTATGCGCGCAAGTTCCAGCCGCATGTTGCTTCGGTCTCGTTATGCGCGCAAGTTCCAGCCGCGTATTGCTTCGGTCTCGTCGAGCGTACAAGTTCCAGCTGCGTATTGCTTCGGTCTCGTCGAGCGTACAAGTCCCAGCCGCGTGTTGCTTCGGTCTCGTTATGCGTACAAGTTCCAGCCGCGTATGGCTTCGGTCTCGTTATGCGTACAAGTCCCAGCCACGTATTGCTTCGGTCTCGTTATGCGTACAAGTTCCAGCCGCGTAATGCTTCGGTCTCGTTATGCGTGCAAGTTCCAGCCGCGTATTGCTTCGGTCTCGTTATGCGTACAAGTCCCAACCGTGTATTGCTTCGGTCTCGTTATGCGTACAAGTTCCAGCCGCGTATTGCTTTGGTCTTGTCGATCGTACAAGTCCCAGCCGCGTATTGCTTCGGTCTCGTTATGCGTACAAGTTCCAGCCGCGTATGGCTTCGGTCTCGTCGAGCCAACAAGCTCCAGCAGCGCGTTGCTTCGGTCTCGTTATGCGCGCAAGTTCCAGCCGCATATTGCTTCGGTCTCGTTATGCGCGCAAGTTCCAGCCGCATATTGCTTCGGTCTCGTTGTGCGTACAAGACCCAGCCTCGTGTTGCTTCGGTCTCGTCGAGCGAACAAGATCCAGCAGCGCGTTGCTTCGGTCTCGTTATGCGTGCAAGTTCCAGCCGCGTATTGCTTCGGTCTCGTTATGCGTACAAGCCCCCCCCCCCCCCGCGTATTGCTTTGGTCTCGTTATGCATACAAGTCCCAGCCGCGTATTGCTTCGGTCTCGTTATGCGTACAAGTTCCAGCCGCGTATTGCTTCGGTCTTGTCGATCGTACATGTCCCAGCCGTGTATTGCTTCGGTCTCGTTATGCGTACAAGTTCCAGCCGCGTATTGCTTCGGTCTCGTTATGCGTACAAGTCCCAGCCGCGTATTGCTTCGGTCTCGTCGAGCGTACAAGTTCCAGCCGCGTAATGCTTCGGTCTCTTTATGCGTGCAGGTTCCAGCCGCGTATTGCTTCGGTCTCGTCGAGCGTACAAGTCCCAGCCGCGTATTGCTTCGGTTTCGTCGAGCGTACAAAATCCAGTCGCGTATTGCTTCGGTCTCGTTATGCGTACAAGTCCCAGCCACGTATTGCTTCGGTCTCGTTATGCGTACAAGTTCCAGCCGCGTAATGCTTCGGTCTCGTTATGCGTGCAAGTTCCAGCCGCGTATTGCTTCGGTCTCGTTATGCGTACAAGTCCCAACCGTGTATTGCTTCGGTCTCGTTATGCGTACAAGTTCCAGCCGCGTATTGCTTTGGTCTTGTCGATCGTACAAGTCCCAGCCGCGTATTGCTTCGGTCTCGTTATGCGTGCAAGTTCCAGCCGCATATTGCTTCGGTCTCGTTATGCGTACAAGTTCCAGCCGCGTGTTGCTTCGGTCTCGTTATGCGTACAAGTTCCAGCCGCGTATGGCTTCGGTCTCGTCGAGCCAACAAGCTCCTGCAGCGCGTTGCTTCGGTCTCGTTATGCGTGCAAGTTCCAGCCGCGTATTGCTTCGGACTCGTCGAGCGTACAAGTCCCAACCGTGCATTGCATCGGTCTCGTTATGGGTGCAAGTTCCAGACGCGTATTGCTTCGGTCTCGTCGAGCGTACAAGTCCCAGCCGCGTGTTGCTTTGGTCTCGTTATGCGTACAAGTCCCAGCCGCGTATTGCTTCGGTCTCGTCGAGCGTACAAGTTCCAGCAGCGTATTGCTTTGGTCTCGTTATGTGTACAAGTCCCAGCCGCGTATTGCTTCGGTCTCGTTATGCGTGCAAGTTCCAGCCGCGTATTGCTTCGGTCTCGTCGAGCGTACAAGTTCCAGCTGCGTATTGCTTCGGTCTCGTCGAGCGTTCAAGTTCCAGCCGCGTAATGCTTCGGTCTCGTTATGCGTGCAAGTTCCAGCCGCGTATTGCTTCGGTCTCGTAGAGCGTACAAGTCCCAGCCGCGTATTGCTATGGTCTCGTTATGCGTACAAGCTCCAGCCGCGTATTGCTTTGGTCTCGTTATGCGTACAAGTCCCAGCCGCGTATTGCTTCGGTCTCGTCGAGCGTACAAGTTCCAGCCGCGTAATGCTTCGGTCTCGTCGAGCGTACAAGTCCCAGCCGCGTGTTGCTTTGGTCTCGTTATGCGTACAAGTCCCAGCCGCGTATTGCTTCGGTCTCGTCGAGCGTACAAGTTCCAGCCGCGTAATGCTTCGGTCTCGTTATGCGTGCAAGTTCCAGCCGCGTATTGCTTCGGTCTCGTCGAGCGTACAAGTTCCAGCCGCGTAATGCTTCGGTCTCGTTATGCGTGCAAGTTCCAGCTGCGTATTGCTTCGGTCTCGGAGAGCGTACAAGTCCCAGCCGCGTATTGCTTTGGTCTCGTTATGTGTACAAGTTCCAGCCGCGTGTTGCTTCGGTCTCGTTATGCGTACAAGTTCCAGCCGCGTATGGCTTCGGTCTCGTTATGCGTGCAAGTTCCAGCCGCGTATTGCTTCGGTCTCGTCGAGCGTACTCGTCCCAGCCGCATATTGCTTCGGTCTCGTTATGCGTGCAAGTTCCAGCCGCGTATTGCTTCGGTCTCGTCGAGCGTACAAGTTCCAGCTGCGTATTGCTTCGGTCTCGTCGAGCGTACAAGTCCCAGCCGCGTGTTGCTTTAGTCTCGTTATGCGTACAAGTCCCAGCCGCGTATTGCTTCGGTCTCGTCGAGCGTACAAGTTCCAGCCGCGTAATGCTTCGGTCTCGTTATGCGTGCAAGTTCCAGCCGCGTATTGCTTCGGTCTCGGAGAGCGTACAAGTCCCAGCCGCGCATTGCTTTGGTCTCGTTATGCGTACAAGCTCCAGCCGCGTATTGCTTCGGTCTCGTCGAGCGAACAAGATCCAGCAGCGTATTGCTTCGGTCTCGTTATGCGATCAAGTTCCAGCCACGTATTGCTTCGGTCTCCTTATGCGTACAATTTCCAGCCGCGTGTTGCTTCGGTCTCATTATGCGTTCAAGTTCCAGCCGCGTATTGCTTCGGTCTCGTCGAGCGGACAAGTTCCAGCAGCGCGTTGCTTCGGTGTCGTTATGCGTGCAAGTTCCAGCCACGTATTGCTTCGGTCTCGTCGAGCGTACAAGACCCAGTCGCGTATTGCTTCGGTCTCGTTATGCGTACAAGTCCCAACCGTGTATTGCTTCGGTCTCGTTATGCGTACAAGTTCCAGCCGCGTATTGCTTCGGTCTTGTCGATCGTACAAGTCCCAGCCGCGTATTGCTTCGGTCTCGTTATGCGTGCAAGTTCCAGCCGCATATTGCTTCGGTCTCGTTATGCGTACAAGTTCCAGCCGCGTGTTGCTTCGGTCTCGTTATGCGTACAAGTTCCAGCCGCGTATGGCTTCGGTCTCGTCGAGCCAACAAGCTCCAGCAGCGCGTTGCTTCGGTCTCGTTATGCGTGCAAGTTCCAGCCGCGTATTGCTTCAGTCTCGTCTAGCGTACTGGTTCCAGCCGCGTATTGCTTCGGTCTCGTCGAGCGTACAAGTCCCAGCCGCGTATTGCTTCGGTCTCGTTGAGCGTACACGACCCAGTCGCGTATTGCTTCGGTCTCGTTATGCGTATAAGTCCCAGCCGCGTATTGCTTTGGTCTCGTTATGCGTACAAGTCCCAGCCGCGTATTGCTTCGGCCTCGTTATGCGTACAAGTTCAAGCCTCGTGTTGCTTCGGTCTCGTTATGCGTACAAGTTCCAGCCGCGTATTGCTTCGGTCTCGTCGAGCGTACAAGTTCCAGCTGCGTATTGCTTCGGTCTCGTCGAGCGTACAAGTCCCAGCCGCGTGTTGCTTTGGTCTCGTTATGCGTACAAGTCCCAGCCGCGTATTGCTTCGGTCTCGTCGAGCGTACAAGTTCCAGCCGCGTAATGCTTCGGTCTCGTTATGCGTGCAAGTTCCAGCCGCGTATTGCTTCGGTCTCGGAGAGCGTACAAGTCCCAGCCGCGCATTGCCTTGGTCTCGTTATGCGTACAAGCACCAGCCGCGTATTGCTTCGGTCTCGTTATGCGTATAAGTCCCAGCCGCGTATTGCTTTGGTCTCGTTATGCGTACAAGTCCCAGCCGCGTATTGCTTCGGCCTCGTTATGCGTACAAGTTCAAGCCTCGTGTTGCTTCGGTCTCGTTATGCGTACAAGTTCCAGCCGCGTATTGCTTCGGTCTCGTCGAGCGTACAAGTTCCAGCTGCGTATTGCTTCGGTCTCGTCGAGCGTACAAGTCCCAGCCGCGTGTTGCTTTGGTCTCGTTATGCGTACAAGTCCCAGCCGCGTATTGCTTCGGTCTCGTCGAGCGTACAAGTTCCAGCCGCGTAATGCTTCGGTCTCGTTATGCGTGCAAGTTCCAGCCGCGTATTGCTTCGGTCTCGGAGAGCGTACAAGTCCCAGCCGCGCATTGCTTTGGTCTCGTTATGCGTACAAGCTCCAGCCGCATATTGCTTCGGTCTCGTCGAGCGAACAAGATCCAGCAGCGTATTGCTTCGGTCTCGTTATGCGTGCAAGTTCCAGCCGCGTATTGCTTCGGTCTCGTCGAGCGTACTAGACCCAGCCGCGTATTGCTTCGGTCTCGTTATGCGTGCAAGTTCCAGCCGCGTATTGCTTCGGTCTCGTCGAGCGTACAAGTTCCAGCTGCGTATTGCTTCGGTCTCGTCGAGCGTACAAGTCCCAGCCGCGTGTTGCTTTGGTCTCGTTATGCGTACAAGTCCCAGCCGCGTATTGCTTCGGTCTCGTCGAGCGTACAAGTTCCAGCCGCGTAATGCTTCGGTCTCGTTATGCGTGCAAGTTCCAGCCGCGTATTGCTTCGGTCTCGGAGAGCGTACAAGTCCCAGCCGCGCATTGCTTTGGTCTCGTTATGCGTACAAGCTCTAGCCGCGTATTGCTTCGGTCTCGTCGAGCGTACCAGCTCCAGCCGCGTATTGCTTCGGTCTCGTCGAGCGATCAAGTTCCAGCAGCGTATTGCTTCGGCCTCGTTATGCGTGCAAGTTCCAGCCACGTATTGCTTCGGTCTCGTCGAGCGTACAAGACCCAGTCGCGTATTGCTTCGGTCTCGTTATGCGTACAAGTCCCAACCGTGTATTGCTTCGGTCTCGTTATGCGTACAAGTTCCAGCCGCGTATTGCTTCGGTCTTGTCGATCGTACAAGTCCCAGCCGCGTATTGCTTCGGTCTCGTTATGCGTGCAAGTTCCAGCCGCATATTGCTTCGGTCTCGTTATGCGTACAAGTTCCAGCCGCGTGTTGCTTCGGTCTCGTTATGCGTACAAGTTCCAGCCGCGTATTGCTTCGGTCTCGTTGAGCGTACACGACCCAGTCGCGTATTGCTTCGGTCTCGTTATGCGTATAAGTCCCAGCCGCGTATTGCTTTGGTCTCGTTATGCGTACAAGTCCCAGCCGCGTATTGCTTCGGTCTCGTTATACGTACAAGTTCAAGCCTCGTGTTGCTTCGGTCTCGTTATGTGTACAAGTTCCGGCCGCGTATTGCTTCGGTCTCGTCGAGCGAACAAGTTCCAGCAGCGCGTTGCTTTGGTCTCGTTATGCGTTCAAGCTCCAGCCGCGTATTGCTTCGGTCTCGTCGAGCGAACAAGTTCCAGCAGCGTACTGCTTCGGTCTAGTTATGCGTACAAGTTCCAGCCGCGTATGGCTTCGGTCTCGTCGAGCCAACAAGCTCCAGCAGCGCGTTGCTTTGGTCTCGTTATGCGTTCAAGCTCCAGCCGCGTATTGCTTCGGTCTCGTTATGCGTACAATTTTCAGCCGCGTGTTGCTTCGGTCTCATTATGCGTTCAAGTTCCAGCCGCGTATTGCTTCGGTCTCGTCGAGCGGACAAGTTCCAGCAGCGCGTTGCTTCGGTCTCGTTATGCGTGCAAGTTCCAGCCGCGTATTGCTTCGGCCTCGTCGAGCGTACCAGCTCCAGCCGCGTATTGCTTCGGTCTCGTCGAGCGATCAAGTTCCAGCAGCGTATTGCTTCGGCCTCGTTATGCGTACAAGTTCCAGCCGCGTATTGCTTCGGTCTTGTCAATCGTACAAGTCCCAGCCGCGTATTGCTTCGGTCTCGTTATGCGTGCATGTTCCAGCCGCATATTGCTTCGGTCTCGTTATGCGTACAAGTTCCAGCCGCGTGTTGCTTCGGTCTCGTGTTGCGTACAAGTTCCAGCCGCGTATGGCTTCGGTCTGGTCGAGCCAATAAGCTTCAGCAGCGCGTTGCTTTGGTCTCGTTATGCGTACAAGTCCCAGCCGCGTATTGCTTCGGCCTCGTTATGCGTACAAGTTCAAGCCTCGTGTTGCTTCGGTCTCGTTATGCGTACAAGTTCCAGCCGCGTATTGCTTCGGTCTCGTCGAGTGAACAAGTTCCAGCAGCGCGTTGCTTCGGTCTCGTCGAGTGAACAAGTTCCAGCAGCGCGTTGCTTCGGTCTCGTTATGCGTGCAAGTTCCAGCCGCGTATTGCTTCGGCCTCGTCGAGCGTACAGGTTCCAGCTGCGTATTGCTTCGGTCTCGTTATGCGTGCAAGTTCCAGCCGCGTATTGCTTCGGTCTCGGAGAGCGTACAAGTCGCAGCAGCGCGTTGCTTCGGTCTCGTTATGCGCGCAAGTTCCAGCCGCATATTGCTTCGGTCTCGTTGTGCGTACAAGACTCAGCCTCGTGTTGCTTCGGTCTCGTCGAGCGAACAAGATCCAGCAGCGCGTTGCTTCGGTCTCGTTATGCGTGCAAGTTCCAGCCGCGTATTGCTTCGGTCTCGTTATGCGTACAAGTCCCAGCCGCGTATTGCTTTGGTCTCGTTATGTGTTCAAGTACCAGCCGCGTATTGCTTCGGTCTCGTTATGCGTACAAGCTCCAGCCGCGTGTTGCTTCGGTCTCGTTATGCGTACAAGTTCCAGCCGCGTATTGCTTCGGTCTCGTTATGCGTTCAAGTCCCAGCCGCGTATTGCTTCGGTCTCGTCGAGCGTACTAGTCCCAGCCGCGTATTGCTTCGGTCTCGTTATGCGTGCAAGTTCCAGCCGCGTATTGCTTCGGTCTCGTCGAGCGTACAAGTTCCAGCCGCGTATTGCTTCGGCCTCGTCGAGCGTACAGGTTCCAGCTGCGTATTGCTTCGGTCTCGTTATGCGTGCAAGTTCCAGCCGCGTATTGCTTCGGTCTCGTTATGCGTACAAGTCCCAGCCGCGTATTGCTTTGGTCTCGTTATGTGTTCAAGTACCAGCCGCGTATTGCTTCGGTCTCGTTATGCGTACAAGCTCCAGCCGCGTGTTGCTTCGGTCTCGTTATGCGTACAAGTTCCAGCCGCGTATTGCTTCGGTCTCGTTATGCGTTCAAGTCCCAGCCGCGTATTGCTTCGGTCTCGTCGAGCGTACTAGTCCCAGCCGCGTATTGCTTCGGTCTCGTTATGCGTGCAAGTTCCAGCCGCGTATTGCTTCGGTCTCGTCGAGCGTACAAGTTCCAGCTGCGTATTGCTTCGGTCTCGTCGAGCGTACAAGTCCCAGCCGCGTGTTGCTTTGGTCTCGTTATGCGTACAAGCTCCAGCCGCGTATTGCTTCGGTCTCGTCGAGCGAACAAGATCCAGCAGCGTATTGCTTCGGTCTCGTTATGCGTGCAAGTTCCAGCCGCATATTGCTTCGGTCTCGTTATGCGTACAAGTTCCAGCCGCGTGTTGCTTCGGTCTCGTTATGCGTACAAGTTCCAGCCGCGTATTGCTTCGGTCTCGTTGAGCGTACACGACCCAGTCGCGTATTGCTTCGGTCTCGTTATGCGTATAAGTCCCAGCCGCGTATTGCTTTGGTCTCGTTATGCGTACAAGTCCCAGCCGCGTATTGCTTCGGTCTCGTTATACGTACAAGTTCAAGCCTCGTGTTGCTTCGGTCTCGTTATGTGTACAAGTTCCGGCCGCGTATTGCTTCGGTCTCGTCGAGCGAACAAGTTCCAGCAGCGCGTTGCTTTGGTCTCGTTATGCGTTCAAGCTCCAGCCGCGTATTGCTTCGGTCTCGTCGAGCGAACAAGTTCCAGCAGCGTACTGCTTCGGTCTAGTTATGCGTACAAGTTCCAGCCGCGTATGGCTTCGGTCTCGTCGAGCCAACAAGCTCCAGCAGCGCGTTGCTTTGGTCTCGTTATGCGTTCAAGCTCCAGCCGCGTATTGCTTCGGTCTCGTTATGCGTACAATTTTCAGCCGCGTGTTGCTTCGGTCTCATTATGCGTACAAGTTCCAGCCGCGTATTGCTTCGGTCTCGTCGAGCGGACAAGTTCCAGCAGCGCGTTGCTTCGGTCTCGTTATGCGTGCAAGTTCCAGCCGCGTATTGCTTCGGCCTCGTCGAGCGTACCAGCTCCAGCCGCGTATTGCTTCGGTCTCGTCGAGCGATCAAGTTCCAGCAGCGTATTGCTTCGGCCTCGTTATGCGTACAAGTTCCAGCCGCGTATTGCTTCGGTCTTGTCAATCGTACAAGTCCCAGCCGCGTATTGCTTCGGTCTCGTTATGCGTGCATGTTCCAGCCGCATATTGCTTCGGTCTCGTTATGCGTACAAGTTCCAGCCGCGTGTTGCTTCGGTCTCGTGTTGCGTACAAGTTCCAGCCGCGTATGGCTTCGGTCTGGTCGAGCCAATAAGCTTCAGCAGCGCGTTGCTTTGGTCTCGTTATGCGTACAAGTCCCAGCCGCGTATTGCTTCGGCCTCGTTATGCGTACAAGTTCAAGCCTCGTGTTGCTTCGGTCTCGTTATGCGTACAAGTTCCAGCCGCGTATTGCTTCGGTCTCGTCGAGTGAACAAGTTCCAGCAGCGCGTTGCTTCGGTCTCGTCGAGTGAACAAGTTCCAGCAGCGCGTTGCTTCGGTCTCGTTATGCGTGCAAGTTCCAGCCGCGTATTGCTTCGGCCTCGTCGAGCGTACAGGTTCCAGCTGCGTATTGCTTCGGTCTCGTTATGCGTGCAAGTTCCAGCCGCGTATTGCTTCGGTCTCGGAGAGCGTACAAGTCGCAGCAGCGCGTTGCTTCGGTCTCGTTATGCGCGCAAGTTCCAGCCGCATATTGCTTCGGTCTCGTTGTGCGTACAAGACTCAGCCTCGTGTTGCTTCGGTCTCGTCGAGCGAACAGGATCCAGCAGCGCGTTGCTTCGGTCTCGTTATGCGTGCAAGTTCCAGCCGCGTATTCCTTCGGTCTCGTTATGCGTACAAGTCCCAGCCGCGTATTGCTTTGGTCTCGTTATGTGTTCAAGTACCAGCCGCGTATTGCTTCGGTCTCGTTATGCGTACAAGCTCCAGCCGCGTGTTGCTTCGGTCTCGTCGAGCGAACAAGATCCAGCAGCGCGTTGCTTCGGTCTCGTTATGCGTACAAGTTCCAGCCGCGTATGGCTTCGGTCTCGTTATGCATGAAAGTTCCAGCCGCGTATTGCTTCGGTCTCGTCGAGCGTACTAGTCCCAGCCGCGTATTGCTTCGGTCTCGTTATGCGTGCAAGTTCCAGCCGCGTATTGCTTCGGTCTCGTCGAGCGTACAAGTTCCAGCTGCGTATTGCTTCGGTCTCGTTATGCGTACAAGTCCCAGCCGCGTGTTGCTTCGGTCTCGTCGAGCGAACAAGATCCAGCAGCGCGTTGCTTCGGTCTCGTTATGCGTACAAGTTCCAGCCGCGTATGGCTTCGGTCTCGTTATGCATGAAAGTTCCAGCCGCGTATTGCTTCGGTCTCGTCGAGCGTACTAGTCCCAGCCGCGTATTGCTTCGGTCTCGTTATGCGTGCAAGTTCCAGCCGCGTATTGCTTCGGTCTCGTCGAGCGTACAAGTTCCAGCTGCGTATTGCTTCGGTCTCGTCGAGGGTACAAGTCCCAGCCGCGTGTTACTTTGGTCTCGTTATGCGTACAAGTTCAAGCCTCGTGTTGCTTCGGTCTCGTTATGCGTACAAGTTCCAGCCGCGTATTGCTTCGGTCTCGTCGAGTGAACAAGTTCCAGCAGCGCGTTGCTTCGGTCTGGTCGAGTGAACAAGTTCCAGCAGCGCGTTGCTTCGGTCTCGTTATGCGCGCAAGTTCCAGCCGCATATTGCTTCGGTCTCGTTGTGCGTACAAGACTCAGCCTCGTGTTGCTTCGGTCTCGTCGAGCGAACAAGATCCAGCAGCGCGTTGCTTCGGTCTCGTTATGCGTGCAAGTTCCAGCCGCGTATTGCTTCGGTCTCGTTATGCGTACAAGTCCCAGCCGCGTATTGCTTTGGTCTCGTTATGTGTTCAAGTACCAGCCGCGTATTGCTTCGGTCTCGTTATGCGTACAAGCTCCAGCCGCGTGTTGCTTCGGTCTCGTTATGCGTACAAGTTCCAGCCGCGTATTGCTTCGGTCTCGTTATGCGTTCAAGTCCCAGCCGCGTATTGCTTCGGTCTCGTCGAGCGTACTAGTCCCAGCCGCGTATTGCTTCGGTCTCGTTATGCGTGCAAGTTCCAGCCGCGTATTGCTTCGGTCTCGTCGAGCGTACAAGTTCCAGCCGCGTATTGCTTCGGCCTCGTCGAGCGTACAGGTTCCAGCTGCGTATTGCTTCGGTCTCATTATGCGTTCAAGTTCCAGCCGCGTATTGCTTCGGTCTCGTTATGCGTTCAAGTCCCAGCCGCGTATTGCTTCGGTCTCGTCGAGCGTACTAGTCCCAGCCGCGTATTGCTTCGGTCTCGTTATGCGTGCAAGTTCCAGCCGCGTATTGCTTCCGTCTCGTCGAGCGTACAAGTTCCAGCTGCGTATTGCTTCGGTCTCGTCGAGCGTACAAGTCCCAGCCGCGTGTTGCTTTGGTCTCGTTATGCGTACAAGCTCCAGCCGCGTATTGCTTCGGTCTCGTCGAGCGAACAAGATCCAGCAGCGTATTGCTTCGGTCTCGTTATGCGATCAAGTTCCAGCCACGTATTGCTTCGGTCTCCTTATGCGTACAATTTCCAGCCGCGTGTTGCTTCGGTCTCATTATGCGTTCAAGTTCCAGCCGCGTATTGCTTCGGTCTCGTCGAGCGGACAAGTTCCAGCAGCGCGTTGCTTCGGTCTCGTTATGCGTGCAAGTTCCAGCCGCGTATTGCTTCGGTCTCGTCGAGCGTACCAGCTCCAGCCGCGTATTGCTTCGGTCTCGTCGAGCGATCAAGTTCCAGCAGCGTATTGCTTCGGCCTCGTTATGCGTACAAGTCCCAACCGTGTATTGCTTCGGTCTCGTTATGCGTACAAGTTCCAGCCGCGTATTGCTTCGGTCTTGTCGATCGTACAAGTCCCAGCCGCGTATTGCTTCGGTCTCGTTATGCGTGCAAGTTCCAGCCGCATATTGCTTCGGTCTCGTTATGCGTACAAGTTCCAGCCGCGTGTTGCTTCGGTCTAGTTATGCGTACAAGTTCCAGCCGCGTATGGCTTCGGTCTCGTCGAGCCAACAAGCTCCAGCAGCGCGTTGCTTTGGTCTCGTTATGCGTTCAAGCTCCAGCCGCGTATTGCTTCGGTCTCGTCGAGCGAACAAGTTCCAGCAGCGTACTGCTTCGGTCTCGTTATGCGATCAAGTTCCAACCACGTATTGCTTCGGTCTCGTTATGCGTACAATTTTCAGCCGCGTGTTGCTTCGGTCTCATTATGCGTACAAGTTCCAGCCGCGTATTGCTTCGGTCTCGTCGAGCGGACAAGTTCCAGCAGCGCGTTGCTTCGGTCTCGTTATGCGTGCAAGTTCCAGCCGCGTATTGCTTCGGCCTCGTCGAGCGTACCAGCTCCAGCCGCGTATTGCTTCGGTCTCGTCGAGCGATCAAGTTCCAGCAGCGTATTGCTTCGGCCTCGTTATGCGTACAATTTCCAGCCGCGTATTGCTTCGGTCTTGTCAATCGTACAAGTCCCAGCCGCGTATTGCTTCGGTCTCGTTATGCGTGCATGTTCCAGCCGCATATTGCTTCGGTCTCGTTATGCGTACAAGTTCCAGCCGCGTGTTGCTTCGGCCTCGTGTTGCGTACAAGTTCCAGCCGCGTATGGCTTCGGTCTGGTCGAGCCAATAAGCTTCAGCAGCGCGTTGCTTTGGTCTCGTTATGCGTACAAGTCCCAGCCGCGTATTGCTTCGGCCTCGTTATGCGTACAAGTTCAAGCCTCGTGTTGCTTCGGTCTCGTTATGCGTACAAGTTCCAGCCGCGTATTGCTTCGGTCTCGTCGAGTGAACAAGTTCCAGCAGCGCGTTGCTTCGGTCTCGTCGAGTGAACAAGTTCCAGCAGCGCGTTGCTTCGGTCTCGTTATGCGTGCAAGTTCCAGCCGCGTATTGCTTCGGCCTCGTCGAGCGTACAGGTTCCAGCTGCGTATTGCTTCGGTCTCGTTATGCGTGCAAGTTCCAGCCGCGTATTGCTTCGGTCTCGGAGAGCGTACAAGTCGCAGCAGCGCGTTGCTTCGGTCTCGTTATGCGCGCAAGTTCCAGCCGCATATTGCTTCGGTCTCGTTGTGCGTACAAGACTCAGCCTCGTGTTGCTTCGGTCTCGTCGAGCGAACAGGATCCAGCAGCGCGTTGCTTCGGTCTCGTTATGCGTGCAAGTTCCAGCCGCGTATTCCTTCGGTCTCGTTATGCGTACAAGTCCCAGCCGCGTATTGCTTTGGTCTCGTTATGTGTTCAAGTACCAGCCGCGTATTGCTTCGGTCTCGTTATGCGTACAAGCTCCAGCCGCGTGTTGCTTCGGTCTCGTCGAGCGAACAAGATCCAGCAGCGCGTTGCTTCGGTCTCGTTATGCGTACAAGTTCCAGCCGCGTATGGCTTCGGTCTCGTTATGCATGAAAGTTCCAGCCGCGTATTGCTTCGGTCTCGTCGAGCGTACTAGTCCCAGCCGCGTATTGCTTCGGTCTCGTTATGCGTGCAAGTTCCAGCCGCGTATTGCTTCGGTCTCGTCGAGCGTACAAGTTCCAGCTGCGTATTGCTTCGGTCTCGTCGAGCGTACAAGTCCCAGCCGCGTGTTACTTTGGTCTCGTTATGCGTACAAGTCCCAGCCGCGTATTGCTTCGGTCTCGTCGAGCGTACAAGTTCCAGCCGCGTAATGCTTCGGTCTCGTTATGCGTGCAAGTTCCAGCCGCGTATTGCTTCGGTCTCGGAGAGCGTACAAGTCCCAGCCGCGCATTGCTTTGGTCTCGTTGTGCGTACAAGCTCCAGCCGCGTATTGCTTCGGTCTCGTCGAGCGAACAAGATCCAGCAGCGTATTGCTTCGGTCTCGTTATGCGATCAAGTTCCAGCCACGTATTGCTTCGGTCTCCTTATGCGTACAATTTCCAGCCGCGTGTTGCTTCGGTCTCATTATGCGTTCAAGTTCCAGCCGCGTATTGCTTCGGTCTCGTCGAGCGGACAAGTTCCAGCAGCGCGTTGCTTCGGTCTCGTTATGCGTGCAAGTTCCAGCCACGTATTGCTTCGGTCTCGTCGAGCGTACAAGACCCAGTCGCGTATTGCTTCGGTCTCGTTATGCGTACAAGTCCCAACCGTGTGTTGCTTCGGTCTCGTTATGCGTACAAGTTCCAGCCGCGTATTGCTTCGGTCTTGTCGATCGTACAAGTCCCAGCCGCGTATTGCTTCGGTCTCGTTATGCGTGCAAGTTCCAGCCGCATATTGCTTCGGTCTCGTTATGCGTACAAGTTCCAGCCGCGTGTTGCTTCGGTCTAGTTATGCGTACAAGTTCCAGCCGCGTATGGCTTCGGTCTCGTCGAGCCAACAAGCTCCAGCAGCGCGTTGCTTCGGTCTCGTTATGCGTGCAAGCTCCAGCCGCGTATTGCTTCAGTCTCGTCTAGCGTACTGGTTCCAGCCGCGTATTGCTTCGGTCTCGTCGAGCGTACAAGTCCCAGCCGCGTATTGCTTCGGTCTCGTTGAGCGTACACGACACAGTCGCGTATTGCTTCGGTCTCGTTATGAGTATAAGTACCCGCCGCGTATTGCTTTGGTCTCGTTATGCGTACAAGTCCCAGCCGCGTATTGCTTCGGCCTCGTTATGCGTACAAGTTCAAGCCTCGTGTTGCTTCGGTCTCGTTATGCGTACAAGTTCCAGCCGCGTATTGCTTCGGTCTCGTTATGCGTGCAAGTTCCAGCCGCGTATTGCTTCGGTCTCGTCGAGCGTAAAAGTTCCAGCTGCGTATTGCTTCGGTCTCGTCGAGCGTACAAGTCCCAGCCGCGTATTGCTTCGGCCTCGTTATGCGTACAAGTTCAAGCCTCGTGTTGCTTCGGTCTCGTTATGCGTACAAGTCCCAGCCGCGCATTGCTTTGGTCTCGTTATGCGTACAAGCTCCAGCCTCGTGTTGCTTCGGTCTCGTCGAGCGAACAAGATCCAGCAGCGCGTTGCTTCGGTCTCGTTATGCGTGCAAGTTCCAGCCGCGTATTGCTTCGGTCTCGTTATGCGAACAAGTCCCAGCCGCGTATTGCTTCGGTCTCGTCGAGCGTACAAGTTCCAGCCGCGTAATGCTTCGGTCTCGTTATGCGTGCAAGTTCCAGCCGCGTATTGCTGCGGTCTCGTCGAGCGTACAAGTCCCAGCCGCGTATTGCTTCGGTTTCGTCGAGCGTACAAGACCCAGTCGCGTATTGCTTCGGTCTCGTTATGCGTACAAGTCCCAGCCACGTATTGCTTCGGTCTCGTTATGCGTACAAGTTCCAGCCGCGTAATGCTTCGGTCTCGTTATGCGTGTAAGTTCCAGCCGCGTATTGCTTCGGTCTCGTTATGCGTACAAGTCCCAACCGTGTATTGCTTCGGTCTCGTTATGCGTACAAGTTCCAGCCGCGTATTGCTTTGGTCTTGTCGATCGTACAAGTCCCAGCCGCGTATTGCTTCGGTCTCGTTATGCGTGCAAGTTCCAGCCGCATATTGCTTCGGTCTCGTTATGCGTACAAGTCCCAGCCGCGTATTGCTTCGGACTCCTTATGCGTACAAGTTCCAGCCGCGTATTGCTTCGGTCTCGTCGAGCGAACAAGATCCAGCAGCGCGTTGCTTCGGTCTCGTTATGCGTGCAAATCCCAGCCGCGTATTGCTTTGGTCTCGTTATGCGTACAAGTCCCAGCCGCGTATTGCTTCGGCCTCGTTATGCGTACAAGTTCAAGCCTCGTGTTGCTTCGGTCTCGTTATGCGTACAAGTTCCAGCCGCGTATTGCTTCGGTCTCGTCGAGTGAACAAATTCCAGCAGCGCGTTGCTTCGGTCTCGTCGAGTGAACAAGTTCCAGCAGCGCGTTGCTTCGGTCTCGTTATGCGTGCAAGTTCCAGCCGCGTATTGCTTCGGCCTCGTCGAGCGTACAGGTTCCAGCTGCGTATTGCTTCGGTCTCGTTATGCGTGCAAGTTCCAGCCGCGTATTGCTTCGGTCTCGGAGAGCGTACAAGTCGCAGCAGCGCGTTGCTTCGGTCTCGTTATGCGCGCAAGTTCCAGCCGCATATTGCTTCGGTCTCGTTGTGCGTACAAGACTCAGCCTCGTGTTGCTTCGGTCGCGTCGAGCGAACAAGATCCAGCAGCGCGTTGCTTCGGTCTCGTTATGCGTGCAAGTTCCAGCCGCGTATTGCTTCGGTCTCGTTATGCGTACAAGTCCCAGCCGCGTATTGCTTTGGTCTCGTTATGTGTTCAAGTACCAGCCGCGTAGTGCTTCGGTCTCGTTATGCGTACAAGCTCCAGCCGCGTGTTGCTTCGGTCTCGTCGAGCGAACAAGATCCAGCAGCGCGTTGCTTCGGTCTCGTTATGCGTACAAGTTCCAGCCGTGTATGGCTTCGGTCTCGTTATGCATGAAAGTTCCAGCCGCGTATTGCTTCGGTCTCGTCGAGCGTACTAGTCCCAGCCGCGTATTGCTTCGGTCTCGTTATGCGTGCAAGTTCCAGCCGCGTATTGCTTCGGTCTCGTCGAGCGTACAAGTTCCAGCTGCGTATTGCTTCGGTCTCGTCGAGCGTACAAGTCCCAGCCGCGTGTTACTTTGGTCTCGTTATGCGTACAAGTCCCAGCCGCGTATTGCTTCGGTCTCGTCGAGCGTACAAGTTCCAGCCGCGTAATGCTTCGGTCTCGTTATGCGTGCAAGTCCCAGCCGCGTATTGCTTCGGTCTCGTTATGCGTGCAAGTTCCAGCCGCATATTGCTTCGGTCTCGTTATGCGTACAAGTTCCAGCCGCGTGTTGCTTCGGTCTAGTTATGCGTACAAGTTCCAGCCGCGTATGGCTTCGGTCTCGTCGAGCCAACAAGCTCCAGCAGCGCGTTGCTTCGGTCTCGTTATGCGCGCAAGTTCCAGCCGCATGTTGCTTCGGTCTCGTTATGCGCGCAAGTTCCAGCCGCGTATTGCTTCGGTCTCGTCGAGCGTACAAGTTCCAGCTGCGTATTGCTTCGGTCTCGTCGAGCGTACAAGTCCCAGCCGCGTGTTGCTTCGGTCTCGTTATGCGTACAAGTTCCAGCCGCGTATGGCTTCGGTCTCGTTATGCGTACAAGTCCCAGCCACGTATTGCTTCGGTCTCGTTATGCGTACAAGTTCCAGCCGCGTAATGCTTCGGTCTCGTTATGCGTGCAAGTTCCAGCCGCGTATTGCTTCGGTCTCGTTATGCGTACAAGTCCCAACCGTGTATTGCTTCGGTCTCGTTATGCGTACAAGTTCCAGCCGCGTATTGCTTTGGTCTTGTCGATCGTACAAGTCCCAGCCGCGTATTGCTTCGGTCTCGTTATGCGTACAAGTTCCAGCCGCGTATGGCTTCGGTCTCGTCGAGCCAACAAGCTCCAGCAGCGCGTTGCTTCGGTCTCGTTATGCGCGCAAGTTCCAGCCGCATATTGCTTCGGTCTCGTTATGCGCGCAAGTTCCAGCCGCATATTGCTTCGGTCTCGTTGTGCGTACAAGACCCAGCCTCGTGTTGCTTCGGTCTAGTTATGCGTACAAGTTCCAGCCGCGTATGGCTTCGGTCTCGTCGAGCCAACAAGCTCCAGCAGCGCGTTGCTTTGGTCTCGTTATGCGTTCAAGCTCCAGCCGCGTATTGCTTCGGTCTCGTCGA
Organism: Stelis phaeoptera; assembly: GCA_943735885.1. Taxonomy (NCBI): domain Eukaryota; kingdom Metazoa; phylum Arthropoda; class Insecta; order Hymenoptera; family Megachilidae; genus Stelis; species Stelis phaeoptera. Next base: position 943,418 of record CALSEM010000021.1, read on the forward strand.
GCGAACAAGTTCCAGCAGCGTACTGCTTCGGTCTCGTTATGCGATCAAGTTCCAACCACGTATTGCTTCGGTCTCGTTATGCGTACAATTTTCAGCCGCGTGTTGCTTCGGTCTCATTATGCGTACAAGTTCCAGCCGCGTATTGCTTCGGTCTCGTCGAGCGGACAAGTTCCAGCAGCGCGTTGCTTCGGTCTCGTTATGCGTGCAAGTTCCAGCCGCGTAATGCTTCGGTCTCTTTATGCATGCAGGTTCCAGCCGCGTATTGCTTCGGTCTCGTCGAGCGTACAAGTCCCAGCCGCGTATTGCTTCGGTTTCGTCGAGCGTACAAGATCCAGTCGCGTATTGCTTCGGTCTCGTTATGCGTACAAGTCCCAGCCACGTATTGCTTCGGTCTCGTTATGCGTACAAGTTCCAGCCGCGTATTGCTTCGGTCTCGTCGAGCGTACAAGTTCCAGCCGCGTAATGCTTCGGTCTCGTTATGCGTGCAAGTTCCAGCTGCGTATTGCTTCGGTCTCGGAGAGCGTACAAGTCCCAGCCGCGTATTGCTTTGGTCTCGTTATGTGTACAAGTTCCAGCCGCGTGTTGCTTCGGTCTCGTCGAGCCAACAAGCTCCTGCAGCGCGTTGCTTCGGTCTCGTTATGCGTGCAAGTTCCAGCCGCGTATTGCTTCGGACTCGTCGAGCGTACAAGTCCCAACCGTGCATTGCATCGGTCTCGTTATGGGTGCAAGTTCCAGACGCGTATTGCTTCGGTCTCGTCGAGCGTACAAGTCCCAGCCGCGTGTTGCTTTGGTCTCGTTATGCGTACAAGTCCCAGCCGCGTATTGCTTCGGTCTCGTCGAGCGTACAAGTTCCAGCAGCGTATTGCTTTGGTCTCGTTATGCGTACAAGTTCCAGCTGCGTATTGCTTCGGTCTCGTAGAGCGTACAAGTCCGAGCCGCGTATTGCTTTGGTCTCGTTACGCGTACAAGTCCCAGCTGCGTATTGCTTCGGTCTCGTCGAGCGTACAAGTTCCAGCCGCGTAATGCTTCGGTCTCGTTGAGTGTACAAGTCCCAGCCGCGTATTGCTTCGGTCTCGTTATGCGTACAAGTTCCAGCCGCGTATGGCTTCGGTCTCGTCGAGCCAACAAGCTCCTGCAGCGCGTTGCTTCGGTCTCGTTATGCGTGCAAGTCCCAGCCGCGTATTGCTTCGGTCTCGTTATGCGTGCAAGTTCCAGCCGCGTATTGCTTCGGTCTCGTCGAGCGTACAAGTTCCAGCTGCGTATTGCTTCGGTCTCGTCGAGCGTTCAAGTTCCAGCCGCGTAATGCTTCGGTCTCGTTATGCGTGCAAGTTCCAGCCGCGTATTGCTTCGGTCTCGTAGAGCGTACAAGTCCCAGCCGCGTATTGCTATGGTCTCGTTATGCGTACAAGCTCCAGCCGCGTATTGCTTCGGTCTCGTTATGCGTACAAGTCCCAACCGTGTATTGCTTCGGTCTCGTTATGCGTACAAGTCCCAGCCGCGTATTGCTTTGGTCTTGTCGATCGTACAAGTCCCAGCCGCGTATTGCTTCGGTCTCGTTATGCGTGCAAGTTCCAGCCGCATATTGCTTCGGTCTCGTTATGCGTACAAGTTCCAGCTGCGTATTGCTTCGGTCTCGTAGAGCGTACAAGTCCGAGCCGCGTATTGCTTTGGTCTCGTTATGCGAACAAGTCCCAGCCGCGTATTGCTTCGGTCTCGTCGAGCGTACAAGTTCCAGCCGCGTAATGCTTCGGTCTCGTCGAGCGTACAAGTCCCAGCCGCGTGTTGCTTTGGTCTCGTTATGCGTACAAGTCCCAGCCGCGTATTGCTTCGGTCTCGTCGAGCGTACAAGTTCCAGCCGCGTAATGCTTCGGTCTCGTTATGCGTGCAAGTTCCAGCCGCGTATTGCTTCGGTCTCGTCGAGCGTACAAGTTCCAGCCGCGTAATGCTTCGGTCTCGTTATGCGTGCAAGTTCCAGCTGCGTATTGCTTCGGTCTCGGAGAGCGTACAAGTCCCAGCCGCGTATTGCTTTGGTCTCGTTATGTGTACAAGTTCCAGCCGCGTGTTGCTTCGGTCTCGTTATGCGTACAAGTTCCAGCCGCGTATGGCTTCGGTCTCGTTATGCGTGCAAGTTCCAGCCGCGTATTGCTTCGGTCTCGTCGAGCGTACTCGTCCCAGCCGCGTATTGCTTCGGTCTCGTTATGCGTGCAAGTTCCAGCCGCGTATTGCTTCGGTCTCGTCGAGCGTACAAGTTCCAGCTGCGTATTGCTTCGGTCTCGTCGAGCGTACAAGTCCCAGCCGCGTGTTGCTTTAGTCTCGTTATGCGTACAAGTCCCAGCCGCGTATTGCTTCGGTCTCGTCGAGCGTACAAGTTCCAGCCGCGTAATGCTTCGGTCTCGTTATGCGTGCAAGTTCCAGCCGCGTATTGCTTCGCTCTCGGAGAGCGTACAAGTCCCAGCCGCGCATTGCTTTGGTCTCGTTATGCGTACAAGCTCCAGCCGCGTATTGCTTCGGTCTCGTCGAGCGAACAAGATCCAGCAGCGTATTGCTTCGGTCTCGTTATGCGATCAAGTTCCAGCCACGTATTGCTTCGGTCTCCTTATGCGTACAATTTCCAGCCGCGTGTTGCTTCGGTCTCATTATGCGTTCAAGTTCCAGCCGCGTATTGCTTCGGTCTCGTCGAGCGGACAAGTTCCAGCAGCGCGTTGCTTCGGTCTCGTTATGCGTGCAAGTTCCAGCCGCGTATTGCTTCGGTCTCGTCGAGCGTACCAGCTCCAGCCGCGTATTGCTTCGGTCTCGTCGAGCGATCAAGTTCCAGCAGCGTATTGCTTCGGCCTCGTTACGCGTGCAAGTTCCAGCCACGTATTGCTTCGGTCTCGTCGAGCGTACAAGACCCAGTCGCGTATTGCTTCGGTCTCGTTATGCGTACAAGTCCCAACCGTGTATTGCTTCGGTCTCGTTATGCGTACAAGTTCCAGCCGCGTATTGCTTCGGTCTTGTCGATCGTACAAGTCCCAGCCGCGTATTGCTTCGGTCTCGTTATGCGTGCAAGTTCCAGCCGCATATTGCTTCGGTCTCGTTATGCGTACAAGTTCCAGCCGCGTGTTGCTTCGGTCTCGTTATGCGTACAAGTTCCAGCCGCGTATTGCTTCGGTCTCGTTATGCGTGCAAGTTCCAGCCGCGTATTGCTTCGGTCTCGTAAAGCGTACAAGTCCCAGCCGCGTATTGCTTCGGTCTCGTTATGCGATCAAGTTCCAGCCACGTATTGCTTCGGTCTCGTTATGCGTGTAAGTTCCAGCCGCGTATTGCTTCGGTCTCGTCAAGCGTACAAGCTCCAGCCAGGTATTGCTTCGGTCTCGTCGAGCGAACAGGTTAAAGCAGCGCGTTGCTTTGGACTCGTTATGCGTGCAAGTTTCAGCCGCGTATTGCTTCGGACTCGTCGAGCGTACAAGTCCCAACCATGCATTGCATCGGTCTCGTTATGCGTGCAAGTTCCAGACGCGTATTGCTTCGGTCTCGTCGAGCGTACAAGTCCCAGCCGCGTGTTGCTTTGTTCTCGTTATGCGTACAAGTCCCAGCCGCGTATTGCTTCGGTCTCGTTGAGCGTACCAGCTCCAGCCGCGTATTGCTTCGGTCTCGTCGAGCGATCAAGTTCCAGCAGCGTATTGCTTTGGTCTCGTTATGCATACCAGCTCCAGCCGCGTATTGCTTCGGTATCGTTATGCGATCAAGTTCCAGCCACGTATTGCTTCGGTCTCATTATGCGTGTAAGTTCCAGCCGCGTATTGCTTCGGTCTCGTCAAGCGTACAAGCTCCAGCCAGGTATTGCTTCGGTCTCGTCGAGCGAACAGGTTAAAGCAGCGCGTTGCTTTGGACTCGTTATGCGTGCAAGTTTCAGCCGCGTATTGCTTCGGACTCGTCGAGCGTACAACTCCCAACCATGCATTGCATCGGTCTCGTTATACGTGCAAGTTCCAGACGCGTATTGCTTCGGTCTCGTCGAGCGTACAAGTCCCAGCCGCGTATTGCTTCGGTCTCGTTATGCGTGCAAGTTCCAGCCGCGTATTGCTTCGGTCTCGTCGAGCGTACCAGCTCCAGCCGCGTATTGCTTCGGTCTCGTCGAGCGATCAAGTTCCAGCAGCGTATTGCTTCGGTCTCGTTATGCGTAAAGTTCCAGCCGCGTATTGCTTCGGTCTTGTCGATCGTACAAGTCCCAGCCGCGTATTGCTTCGGTCTCGTTATGCGTGCAAGTTCCAGCCGCATATTGCTTCGGTCTCGTTATGCGTACAAGTTCCAGCCGCGTATTGCTTCGGTCTCGTAGAGCGTACAAGTTCCAGGTGCGTATTGCTTCGGTCTCGTAGAGCGTACAAGTCCCAGCTGCGTATTGCTTTGGTCTCGTTATGCATACCAGCTCCAGCCGCGTATTGCTTCGGTATCGTTATGCGTGCAAGTTCCAGCCGCGTGTTGCTTCGGTCTCGTTATGCGTACAAGTTCCAGCCGCGTATGGCTTCGTTCTCGTCGAGCCAACAAGCTCCAGCAGCGCGTTGCTTCGGTCTCGCTATGCGTGCAAGTTCCAGCCGCGTATTGCTTCAGTCTCGTCTAGCGTACAAGTCCCAGCTGCGTATTGCTTTGGTCTCGTTGTGCATACCAGCTCCAGCCGCGTATTGGTTCAGTCTCGTCGAGCGATCAAGTTCCAGCAGCGTATTGCTTCGGTCTCGTTATGCGTGCAAGTTCCAGCCACGTATTGCTTCGGTCTCGTCGAGCGTACAAGACCCAGTCGCGTATTAGTTCGGTCTCGTTATGCGTACAAGTCCCAACCGCGTATTGCTTCGGTCTCGTTATGCGTACAAGTTCCGGCGCAAGTTGCTTCGGTCTCGTTATGCGTACAAGTTCCAGCCGCGTATGGCTTCGGTCTCGTTATGCGTGCAAGTTCCAGCCGCGTATTGCTTCGGTCTCGTCGAGCGTACAAGTCCCAGCCGCGTATCGCTTCGGTCTCGTTATGCGTGCAAGTTCCAGCCGCGTATTGCATCGGTCTCGTCGAGCGTACAAGTCCCAGCTGCGTATTGCTTCGGTCTCGTTATGCGTACAAGTTCCAGCCGCGTATTGCTTCGGTCTCGTTATGCGTACAAGTTCCAGCCGCGTATGGCTTCGGTCTCGTCGAGCCAACAAGCTCCAGCAGCGCGTTGCTTCGGTCTCGTTATGCGCGCAAGTTTCAGCCGCATATTGCTTCGGTCTCGTTGTGCGTACAAGTCCCAGCCGCGTATTGCTTCGGTCTCGTTATGCGTACAAGTTCCAGCCGCGTGTTGCTTCGGTCTCGTTATGCGTACAAGTTCCAGCCGCGTATGGCTTCGGTCTCGTCGAGCCAACAATCTCCAGCAGCGCGTTGCTTCGGTCTCGTTATGCGTGCAAGTTCCAGCCGCGTGTTGCTTCGGTCTCATTATGCGTACAAGTCCCAGCCGCGTATTGCTTCGGTCTCGTTATGCGTGCAAGTTCCAGCCTCGTGTTGCTTCGGTCTCGTTATGCGTGCAAGTTCCAGCCGCGTATTGCTTCGGTCTCGTCGAGCGAACAAGTTCCAGCCGCGTGTTGCTTCGGTCTTGTTATGCGTACAAGTTCCAGCCGCGTATGGCTTCGGTCTCGTCGAGCCAACAATCTCCAGCAGCGCGTTGCTTCGGTCTCGTTATGCGTGCAAGTCCCAGCCGCGTGTTGCTTTGGTCTCGTTATGCGTACAAGTCCCAGCCGCGTATTGCTTCGGTCTCGTCGAGCGTACAAGTTCCAGCCGCGTAATGCTTCGGTCTCGTTATGCGTGCAAGTTCCAGCCGCGTATTGCTTCGGTCTCGTCGAGCGTACCAGCTCCAGCCGCGTATTGCTTCGGTCTCGTCGAGCGATCAAGTTCCAGCAGCGTATTGCTTCGGCCTCGTTATGCGTGCAAGTTCCAGCCACGTATTGCTTCGGTCTCGTCGAGCGTACAAGACCCAGTCGCGTATTGCTTCGGTCTCGTTGAGCGTACACGACCCAGTCGCGTATTGCTTCGGTCTCGTTATGCGTATAAGTCCCAGCCGCGTATTGCTTTGGTCTCGTTATGCGTACAAGTCCCAGCCGCGTATTGCTTCGGTCTCGTTATGCGTACAAGTTCAAGCCTCGTGTTGCTTCGGTCTCGTTATGCGTACAAGTTCCAGCCGCGTATTGCTTCGGTCTCGTTGTGCGTACAAGACTCAGCCTCGTGTTGCTTCGGTCTCGTCGAGCGAACAAGATCCAGCAGCGCGTTGCTTCGGTCTCGTTATGCGTGCAAGTTCCAGCCGCGTATTGCTTCGGTCTCGTTATGCGTACAAGTCCCAGCCGCGTATTGCTTCGGACTCGTTATGCGTGCAAGTTCCAGCCGCGTATTGCTTCGGTCTCGTAAAGCGTACAATATCCAGCCGCGTGTTGCTTCGGTCTCATTATGCGTACAAGTTCCAGCCGCGTATTGCTTCGGCCTCGTCGAGCGGACAAGTTCCAGCTGCGCGTTGCTTCGGTCTCGTTATGCGTGCAAGTTCCAGCCGCGTATTGCTTCGGTCTCGTTATGCGTACCAGTCCCAGCCTCGTGTTGCTTCGGTCTCGTTATGCGTACAAGTTCCAGCCGCGTATTGCTTCGGTCTCGTCTAGCGAACAAGATCCAGCAGCGCGTTGCTTCGGTCTCGTTATGCGTACAAGTCCCAGCCGCGTATTGCTTCGGTCTCGTCGAGCGTACAAGTTCCAGCCGCGTAATGCTTCGGTCACGTTACGCGTGCAAGTTCCAGCCGCGTATTGCTTTGGTCTCGTCGAGCGTACAAGTCCCAGCCGCGTATTGCTTCGGTTTCGTCGAGCGTACAAGACCCAGTCGCGTATTGCTTCGGTCTCGTTATGCGTACAAGTCCCAGCCACGTATTGCTTCGGTCTCGTTATGCGTACAATTTCCAGCCGCGTGTTGCTTCGGTCTCATTATGCGTACAAGTTCCAGCCGCGTATTGCTTCGGTCTCGTCGAGCGTACCAGCTCCAGCCGCGTATTGCTTCGGTCTTGTCGATCGTACAAGTCCCAGCGGCGTATTGCTTCGGTCTCGTTATGCGTGCAAGTGCCAGCCGCGTATTGCTTCGGTCCCGTCTAGCGTACAAGTCCCAGCCGCGTATTGCTTCGGTTTCGTCGAGCGTACAATATCCAGCCGCGTGTTGCTTCGGTCTCATTATGCGTACAAGTTCCAGCCGCGTATTGCTTCGGCCTCGTCGAGCGGACAAGTTCCAGCTGCGCGTTGCTTCGGTCTCGTTATGCGTGCAAGTTCCAGCCGCGTATTGCTTCGGTCTCGTCGAGCGTACCAGCTCCAGCCGCGTATTGCTTCGGTCTCGTCGAGCGATCAAGTTCCAGCAGCGTATTGCTTCGGCCTCGTTATGCGTACAAGTTCCAGCCGCGTATTGCTTCGGTCTTGTCGATCGTACAAGTCACAGCCGCGTATTGCTTCGGTCTCGTTATGCGTGCAAGTTGCAGCCGCGTATTGCTTCGGTCTCGTCGAGCGTACAAGTTCCAGCCGCGTAATGCTTCGGTCTCGTTATGCGTGCAAGTTCCAGCCGCGTATTGCTTCGGTCTCGTCGAGCGTACAAGTCCCAGCCACGTATTGCTTCGGTCTCGTTATGCGTGCAAGTTCCAGCCGCGTATTGCTTTGGTCTCGTCGAGCGTACAAGTTCCAGCCGCGTATTGCTTCGGTCTCGTCGAGCGTGCAAGTCCCAGCCGCGTATTGCTTTGGTCTCGTTATGCGTGCAGGCTCGAGCCGCGTATTGCTTCGGTCTCGTTATGAGTACAAGTTCCAGCCTCGTATTGCTTCGGTCTCGTTATGCGTGCAAGTTCCAGCCGCGTGTTGCTTCGGTCTCGTTATGCGTACAATTTCCAGCCGCGTGTTGCTTCGGTCTCGTTATGCGTTCAAGTTCCAGCCCCATGTTGCTTCGGTCTCGTGATGCGTACAAGTTCCAGCCGCGTATTGCTTCGGTATCGTTATGCGTACAAGTCCCAGCCGCGTAATGGTTCGGTCTCGTTATGCGTAAAAGTTCCAGCAGCGCGTTTCTTCGGTCTCGTCGAGCGTAAAAGTTCCAGCCGCGTATTGTTTCGGTCTCGTCGAGCGTACAAGTCCCAGCCGTCAATTGCATCAGTCTCGTGGAGCGTACAATTCCCAGCCGCGTGTTGATTCGGTATCGTTATGCGTACAAGTCCCAGCCGTGTCTTGCTTCGGTCTCGTTATGCGTACAAGTTCCAGCCGCGTGTTGCTTCATTGTCGTTATGCGTTCAAGTTCCAGCCGCGTGTTGCTTCGGTCTCGTTATGCGTACAAGTTCCAGCCGCGTTATGCTTCGGTCTCGTTACGCGTACAAGTTCCAGCCGTGTATTGATTCGGTCTCGTGGAGCGAACAAGTCCCAGCCGCGTGTTGCTTCGGTCTCGCTATGTGTACAAGTTCCAGCCGCGTAATGCTTCGGTCTCGCTAGGTGTACAAGTTCCAGCCGCGTAATGCTTCGGTCTCGTTATGCGTACAAGATCCAGCAGCGCGTTGCTTCGGTCTCGTAGAGCGTACAAGTTCCAGCCGCGTATTGCTTCGGTCTCGTCGAGCGTGCAAGTTCCAGCCGCGTATTGCTTCGGTCTCGTTATGCGTACAAGTGCCAGCCGCGTATTGCTTCAGTCTCGTCGAGCGTACAAGTTCCAGCCGCGTATTGCTTCGGTCTCGTCGAGCGTGCAAGTCCCAGCCGCGTATTGCTTTGGTCTCGTTATGCGTACTAGTCCCAGCCGCGTATTGCTTCGGTATCGTTATGCGTACAAGTCCCAGCCGTGTCTTGCTTCGGTCTCGTTATGCGTACAAGTTCCAGCCGCGTGTTGCTTCGGTCTCGTTATGCGTACAAGTTGCAGCCGGATCATGCTTCGGTCTCGTTATGCGTGCCAGATCCAGCCGCGTATTGCTTCGGTCTCGTCGAGCGTACAAGTTCCAGCCGCGTAATGCTTCGGTGTAGTCGAGCGAACAAGCCCCAGCCGCGTATTGCTTCGGAATCGTTATGGGTACAAATCCCAGCCGCGTGTTGCATCGGTCTCGTGGAGCGTACAAGTTCCAACCGCGTATTGCTTCGGTATCGTTATGCATACAAGTCCCAGCCGTGTCTTGCTTCGGTCTCGATATGCGTACAAGTCCCAGCCGCGTATTGCTTCGGTCTCGATATGCGTACAAGTCCCAGCCGCGTATTGCTTCGGTTTCGTCAAGCGTACAAGTTGCAGCCGGATAATGCTTCAGTCTCGTTATGCGTGCCAGTTCCAGCCGCGTATTGCTTCGGTATCGTCAAGCGTACAAGTTCCAGCCGGGTATTGCTTCGGTCTCGTTATGCGTACAAGTCCCAGCCGCGTATTCCTTCGGTCTCGTCGAGCGAACAAGTTCCAGCGGCGCGTTGCTTTGGTCTCGTCGAGCGAACAAGTCCCAGCCGCGTATTGCTTCGGAATCGTTGTGCGTACAAGCCCCAGCCGCGTATTACTTCGGTCTCGTTATGCGTACAAGTCCAGCCGCGTATTGCTTCTATCTCGTCGTGCGTACAAGTCCCAGCCGCGTATTGCTTCGGTCTCGTTGTGCGTACAAGTCCTAGCCGTGTATTGCTTCGGTCTCGTTATGCGTGCAAGTTCCAGCCGCGTTATGCTTCGGTCTCGTTATGCGTGCAAGTTCCAGCCGCGTGTTGCTTCGGTCTCGTTATGCGTACAATTTCCAGCCGCGTGTTGCTTCGGTCTCGTTATGCGTTCAAGTTCCAGCCCCGTGTTGCTTCGGTCTCGTGATGCGTACAAGTTCCAGCCGCGTATTGCTTCGGTATCGTTATGCGTACAAGTCCCAGCCGCGTAATGCTTCGGTCTCGTTATGCGTAAAAGTTCCAGCAGCGCGTTTCTTCGGTCTCGTCGAGCGTAAAAGTTCCAGCCGCGTATTGTTTCGGTCTCGTCGAGCGTACAAGTCCCAGCCGTCAATTGCATCAGTCTCGTGGAGCGTACAATTCCCAGCCGCGTGTTGATTCGGTATCGTTATGCGTACAAGTCCCAGCCGTGTCTTGCTTCGGTCTCGTTATGCGTACAAGTTCCAGCCGCGTGTTGCTTCATTGTCGTTATGCGTTCAAGTTCCAGCCGCGTTATGCTTCGGTCTCGTTACGCGTACAAGTTCCAGCCGTGTATTGATTCGGTCTCGTGGAGCGAACAAGTCCCAGCCGCGTGTTGCTTCGGTCTCGCTATGTGTACAAGTTCCAGCCGCGTAATGCTTCGGTCTCGCTAGGTGTACAAGTTCCAGCCGCGTAATGCTTCGGTCTCGTTATGCGTACAAGATCCAGCAGCGCGTTGCTTCGGTCTCGTAGAGCGTACAAGTTCCAGCCGCGTATTGCTTCGGTCTCGTCGAGCGTGCAAGTTCCAGCCGCGTATTGCTTCGGTCTCGTTATGCGTACAAGTGCCAGCCGCGTATTGCTTCAGTCTCGTCGAGCGTACAAGTTCCAGCCGCGTATTGCTTCGGTCTCGTCGAGCGTGCAAGTCCCAGCCGCGTGTTGATTCGGTATCGTTATGCGTACAAGTCCCAGCCGTGTCTTGCTTCGGTCTCGTTATGCGTACAAGTTCCAGCCGCGTGTTGCTTCATTGTCGTTATGCGTTCAAGTTCCAGCCGCGTGTTGCTTCGGTCTCGTTATGCGTACAAGTTCCAGCCGCGTTATGCTTCGGTCTCGTTACGCGTACAAGTTCCAGCCGTGTATTGATTCGGTCTCGTGGAGCGAACAAGTCCCAGCCGCGTGTTGCTTCGGTCTCGCTATGTGTACAAGTTCCAGCCGCGTAATGCTTCGGACTCGCTAGGTGTACAAGTTCCAGCCGCGTAATGCTTCGGTCTCGTTATGCGTACAAGATCCAGCAGCGCGTTGCTTCGGTCTCGTAGAGCGTACAAGTTCCAGCCGCGTATTGCTTCGGTCTCGTCGAGCGTGCAAGTTCCAGCCGCGTATTGCTTCGGTCTCGTTATGCGTACAAGTGCCAGCCGCGTATTGCTTCAGTCTCGTCGAGCGTACAAGTTCCAGCCGCGTATTGCTTCGGTCTCGTCGAGCGTGCAAGTCCCAGCCGCGTATTGCTTTGGTCTCGTTATGCGTACTAGTCCCAGCCGCGTATTGCTTCGGTATCGTTATGCGTACAAGTCCCAGCCGTGTCTTGCTTCGGTCTCGTTATGCGTACAAGTTCCAGCCGCGTGTTGCTTCGGTCTCGTTATGCGTACAAGTTGCAGCCGGATCATGCTTCGGTCTCGTTATGCGTGCCAGATCCAGCCGCGTATTGCTTCGGTCTCGTCGAGCGTACAAGTTCCAGCCGCGTAATGCTTCGGTGTAGTCGAGCGAACAAGCCCCAGCCGCGTATTGCTTCGGAATCGTTATGGGTACAAATCCCAGCCGCGTGTTGCATCGGTCTCGTGGAGCGTACAAGTTCCAACCGCGTATTGCTTCGGTATCGTTATGCATACAAGTCCCAGCCGTGTCTTGCTTCGGTCTCGATATGCGTACAAGTCCCAGCCGCGTATTGCTTCGGTCTCGATATGCGTACAAGTCCCAGCCGCGTATTGCTTCGGTTTCGTCAAGCGTACAAGTTGCAGCCGGATAATGCTTCAGTCTCGTTATGCGTGCCAGTTCCAGCCGCGTATTGCTTCGGTATCGTCAAGCGTACAAGTTCCAGCCGGGTATTGCTTCGGTCTCGTTATGCGTACAAGTCCCAGCCGCGTATTCCTTCGGTCTCGTCGAGCGAACAAGTTCCAGCGGCGCGTTGCTTTGGTCTCGTCGAGCGAACAAGTCCCAGCCGCGTATTGCTTCGGAATCGTTGTGCGTACAAGTCCCAGCCGCGTATTACTTCGGTCTCGTTATGCGTACAAGTCCAGCCGCGTATTGCTTCTATCTCGTCGTGCGTACAAGTCCCAGCCGCGTATTGCTTCGGTCTCGTTGTGCGTACAAGTCCTAGCCGTGTATTGCTTCGGTCTCGTTATGCGTGCAAGTTCCAGCCGCGTTATGCTTCGGTCTCGTTATGCGTGCAAGTTCCAGCCGCGTGTTGCTTCGGTCTCGTTATGCGTACAATTTCCAGCCGCGTGTTGCTTCGGTCTCGTTATGCGTTCAAGTTCCAGCCCCGTGTTGCTTCGGTCTCGTGATGCGTACAAGTTCCAGCCGCGTATTGCTTCGGTATCGTTATGCGTACAAGTCCCAGCCGCGTAATGCTTCGGTCTCGTTATGCGTAAAAGTTCCAGCAGCGCGTTTCTTCGGTCTCGTCGAGCGTAAAAGTTCCAGCCGCGTATTGTTTCGGTCTCGTCGAGCGTACAAGTCCCAGCCGTCAATTGCATCAGTCTCGTGGAGCGTACAATTCCCAGCCGCGTGTTGATTCGGTATCGTTATGCGTACAAGTCCCAGCCGTGTCTTGCTTCGGTCTCGTTATGCGTACAAGTTCCAGCCGCGTGTTGCTTCATTGTCGTTATGCGTTCAAGTTCCAGCCGCGTTATGCTTCGGTCTCGTTACGCGTACAAGTTCCAGCCGTGTATTGATTCGGTCTCGTGGAGCGAACAAGTCCCAGCCGCGTGTTGCTTCGGTCTCGCTATGTGTACAAGTTCCAGCCGCGTAATGCTTCGGTCTCGCTAGGTGTACAAGTTCCAGCCGCGTAATGCTTCGGTCTCGTTATGCGTACAAGATCCAGCAGCGCGTTGCTTCGGTCTCGTAGAGCGTACAAGTTCCAGCCGCGTATTGCTTCGGTCTCGTCGAGCGTGCAAGTTCCAGCCGCGTATTGCTTCGGTCTCGTTATGCGTACAAGTGCCAGCCGCGTATTGCTTCAGTCTCGTCGAGCGTACAAGTTCCAGCCGCGTATTGCTTCGGTCTCGTCGAGCGTGCAAGTCCCAGCCGCGTATTGCTTTGGTCTCGTTATGCGTACTAGTCCCAGCCGCGTATTGCTTCGGTATCGTTATGCGTACAAGTCCCAGCCGTGTCTTGCTTCGGTCTCGTTATGCGTACAAGTTCCAGCCGCGTGTTGCTTCGGTCTCGTTATGCGTACAAGTTGCAGCCGGATCATGCTTCGGTCTCGTTATGCGTGCCAGATCCAGCCGCGTATTGCTTCGGTCTCGTCGAGCGTACAAGTTCCAGCCGCGTAATGCTTCGGTGTAGTCGAGCGAACAAGCCCCAGCCGCGTATTGCTTCGGAATCGTTATGGGTACAAATCCCAGCCGCGTGTTGCATCGGTCTCGTGGAGCGTACAAGTTCCAACCGCGTATTGCTTCGGTATCGTTATGCATACAAGTCCCAGCCGTGTCTTGCTTCGGTCTCGATATGCGTACAAGTCCCAGCCGCGTATTGCTTCGGTCTCGATATGCGTACAAGTCCCAGCCGCGTATTGCTTCGGTTTCGTCAAGCGTACAAGTTGCAGCCGGATAATGCTTCAGTCTCGTTATGCGTGCCAGTTCCAGCCGCGTATTGCTTCGGTATCGTCAAGCGTACAAGTTCCAGCCGGGTATTGCTTCGGTCTCGTTATGCGTACAAGTCCCAGCCGCGTATTCCTTCGGTCTCGTCGAGCGAACAAGTTCCAGCGGCGCGTTGCTTTGGTCTCGTCGAGCGAACAAGTCCCAGCCGCGTATTGCTTCGGAATCGTTGTGCGTACAAGTCCCAGCCGCGTATTACTTCGGTCTCGTTATGCGTACAAGTCCAGCCGCGTATTGCTTCTATCTCGTCGTGCGTACAAGTCCCAGCCGCGTATTGCTTCGGTCTCGTTGTGCGTACAAGTCCTAGCCGTGTATTGCTTCGGTCTCGTTATGCGTGCAAGTTCCAGCCGCGTTATGCTTCGGTCTCGTTACACGTACAAGTCCCAGCCGTGTATTGCTTCGGTCTCGTGCAGCGTACAAGTCCCAGCCGCATGTTGCTTCGGTCTCGTTATGCGTATAAGTCCCAGCCGTGTCTTGCTTCGGTCTCATTATGCGTACAGGTTCCAGCCGCATGATGCTTCGGTCTCGTTATGCGTACAAGTTCCAGCCGCGTATTACTTCGGTCTCGTTATGCGTGTAAGTTCCAGCCGCGCATTGCTTCGGTCTCGTTATGCGTGCAAGTTCCAGCCGCGTTATGCTTCGGTCTCGTTATGCGTACAAGTTCCAGCCGCGTATTGCTTCGGTTTCGTCAAGCGTTCAAGTTCCAGCCGCGTTATGCTTCGGTCTCGTTATGCGTACAAGTTCCAGCCGCGTATTGCTTCGGTTTCGTCAAGCGTACAAGTTGCAGCCGGATAATGCTTCGGTCTCGTTATGCGTGCCAGTTCCAGCCGCGTATTGCTTCGGTCTCGTCGAGCGTACAAGTTCCAGCCGCGTATTGCTTCGGTGTAGTCGAGCGAACAAGTTCCAGCAGCGTATTGCTTCGGTCTCGTGCAGCGTTCAAGTCCCAGCCGCATGTTGCTTCGGTCTCGTTATGCGTACAAGTCGCAGCCGTGTCTTGCTTCGGTCTCATTATGCGTACAGGTTCCAGCCGCATGATGCTTCGGTCTCGTTATACGTACAAGTTCCAGCCGCATGTTGCTTCGATCTCGTTATGCGTACAAGTTCCAGCCGCGTGTTGCTTCGGTCTCGTTATGCGTGCCAGTTCCAGCCGCGTATTGCTTCGGTATCGTCAAGGGTACAAGTTCCAGCTGGGTATTGCTTCGGTCTCGTTATGCGTACAAGTCCCAGCCGCGTATTCCTTCGGTCTCGTCGAGCGAACAAGTTCCAGCGGCGCGTTGCTTTGGTCTCGTCGAGCGAACAAGTCCCAGCCGCGTATTGCTTCGGAATCGTTGTGCGTACAAGTCCCAGCCGCGTGTTGCTTCGGTCTCGTGGAGCGTACAAGTTCCAGCCGCGTATTGCATCGGTCTCGTCGAGCGAACAGGTTCCAACAGCGCGTTGCTTTGGTCTCGTCGAGCGTACAAGTTCCAGCCGCGTATTGCTTCGGTCTCGTCGAGCGTGCAAGTCCCAGCCGCGTATTGCTTTGGTCTCGTTATGCGTGCAGGCTCCAGCCGCGTATTGCTTCGGTCTCGTTATGAGTACAAGTTCCAGCCTCGTATTGCTTCGGTCTCGTTATGCGTACAATTTCCAGCCGCGTGTTGCTTCGGTCTCGTTATGCGTACAAGTTCCAGCCGCGTATTGCTTCGGTCTCGTTATACGTACAAGTGCCAGCCGCGTAATGCTTCGGTCTCGTTGTGCGTAGAAGTTCCAGCCACGAATTGCTTCGGTCACGTTATGCGTGCAAGTCCCAGCCGCGTATTCCTTCGGTCTCGTCGAGCGTACAAAGCCCAGCCGCGTTTTGCTTCGGTCTCGTCGATCGTACAAGTTCCAGCCGCGGATTGCTTCGGTCTCGTCGAGCGTACAAGTTCCAGCCGCGTATTGCTTCGGTCTCGTCGAGCGTACAAGTTCCAGCCGCGGATTGCTTCGGTCTCGTCGAGCGTACAAGTTCCAGCCGCGCATTGCTTCGGTCTCGTCGAGCGTACAAGTTCCAGCCGCGGATTGCTTCGGTCTCGTCGGGCGTACAAGTTCCAGCCGCGTATTGCTTCGGTCTCGTCGAGCGTACAAGTCCCAGCCGCGTATTGCTTTGGTCTCTTTATGCGTACAAGTCCCAGCCGCGTATTCCTTCGGTCTCGTCGAGCGTACAAGTTCCAGCCGCGTAATGCTTCGGTCTCGTTATGCGTGCAAGTTCCAGCCGCGTTATGCTTCGGTCTCGTTATGCGTGCATGTTCCAGCCGCGTATTGCTTCGGTCTCGTTATGCGTACAAGTTCCAGCCGCGTGTGGCTTCGGTCTCGATATGCGTACAAGTCCCAGCCGCGTATTGCTTCGGTTTCGTCAAGCGTACAAGTTGCAGCCGGATAATGCTTCAGTCTCGTTATGCGTGCCAGTTCCAGCCGCGTATTGCTTCGGTATCGTCAAGCGTACAAGTTCCAGCCGGGTATTGCTTCGGTCTCGTTATGCGTACAAGTCCCAGCCGCGTATTCCTTCGGTCTCGTCGAGCGAACAAGTTCCAGCGGCGCGTTGCTGTGGTCTCGTCGAGCGAACAAGTCCCAGCCGCGTATTGCTTCGGAATCGTTGTGCGTACAAGTCCCAGCCGCGTATTACTTCGGTCTCGTTATGCGTACAAGTCCAGCCGCGTATTGCTTCTATCTCGTCGTGCGTACAAGTCCCAGCCGCGTATTGCTTCGGTCTCGTTGTGCGTACAAGTCCTAGCCGTGTATTGCTTCGGTCTCGTTATGCGTGCAAGTTCCAGCCGCGTTATGCTTCGGTCTCGTTACACGTACAAGTCCCAGCCGTGTATTGCTTCGGTCTCGTGCAGCGTACAAGTCCCAGCCGCATGTTGCTTCGGTCTCGTTATGCGTATAAGTCCCAGCCGTGTCTTGCTTCGGTCTCATTATGCGTACAGGTTCCAGCCGCATGATGCTTCGGTCTCGTTATGCGTACAAGTTCCAGCCGCGTATTACTTCGGTCTCGTTATGCGTGTAAGTTCCAGCCGCGCATTGCTTCGGTCTCGTTATGCGTGCAAGTTCCAGCCGCGTTATGCTTCGGTCTCGTTATGCGTACAAGTTCCAGCCGCGTATTGCTTCGGTTTCGTCAAGCGTTCAAGTTCCAGCCGCGTTATGCTTCGGTCTCGTTATGCGTACAAGTTCCAGCCGCGTATTGCTTCGGTTTCGTCAAGCGTACAAGTTGCAGCCGGATAATGCTTCGGTCTCGTTATGCGTGCCAGTTCCAGCCGCGTATTGCTTCGGTCTCGTCGAGCGTACAAGTTCCAGCCGCGTATTGCTTCGGTGTAGTCGAGCGAACAAGTTCCAGCAGCGTATTGCTTCGGTCTCGTGCAGCGTTCAAGTCCCAGCCGCATGTTGCTTCGGTCTCGTTATGCGTACAAGTCGCAGCCGTGTCTTGCTTCGGTCTCATTATGCGTACAGGTTCCAGCCGCATGATGCTTCGGTCTCGTTATACGTACAAGTTCCAGCCGCATGTTGCTTCGATCTCGTTATGCGTACAAGTTCCAGCCGCGTGTTGCTTCGGTCTCGTTATGCGTGCCAGTTCCAGCCGCGTATTGCTTCGGTATCGTCAAGGGTACAAGTTCCAGCTGGGTATTGCTTCGGTCTCGTTATGCGTACAAGTCCCAGCCGCGTATTCCTTCGGTCTCGTCGAGCGAACAAGTTCCAGCGGCGCGTTGCTTTGGTCTCGTCGAGCGAACAAGTCCCAGCCGCGTATTGCTTCGGAATCGTTGTGCGTACAAGTCCCAGCCGCGTGTTGCTTCGGTCTCGTGGAGCGTACAAGTTCCAGCCGCGTATTGCATCGGTCTCGTCGAGCGAACAGGTTCCAACAGCGCGTTGCTTTGGTCTCGTCGAGCGTACAAGATCCAGCCGCGTATTGCTTCGGTCTCGTCGAGCGTGCAAGTTCCAGCCGCGTTATGCTTCGGTCTCGTTATGCGTGCATGTTCCAGCCGCGTATTGCTTCGGTCTCGGGGACCGTACAAGTTCCAGCCGCGTATTCCTTCGGTCTCGTCGAGCGTACAAGTTCCCGCCGCGTATTGCTTCGGTCTCGTCGAGCGTACAAGTCCCAGCCGTGTATTGCTTCGGTCTCGTGGAGCGTACAGGTCCCAGCCGCGTGTTGATTCGGTCTCGCTATGCGTACAAGTTCCAGCCGCGTAATGCTTCGGTCCCGTTATGCGTACAAGTTCCAGCCGCGGATTGCTTCGGTCTCGTCGGGCATACAAGTTCCAGCTGCGTATTCCTTCGGTCTCGTCGAGCGTACAAGGCCCAGCCGCGTATTGCTTCGGTCTCGTCGAGCGTACAAGTTCGAGCCGCGGATTGCTTCGGTCTCGTCGAGCGTACAAGTTCCAGCCGCGTATTGCTTCGGTCTCGATATGCGTGCAAGTTCCAGTCGCGTAATGCTTCGATCTCGTTATGCGTGCCAGTTCCAGCCGCGTATTGCTTCCGTCTCGTGGACCGTACAAGTTCCAGCTGCGTATTCCTTCGGTCTCGTCGAGCGTATAAGGCCCAGCCGCGTATTGCTTCGGTCTCGTTATGCGTACAAGTCCCAGCCGCGTATTGCATCGGTCTCGTCGTGCGTACAAGTCCCAGCCGCGTATTGCTTCGATCTCGTTATGCGTAGAAGTTCCAGCCACGAATTGCTTCGGTCACGTTATGCGTGCAAGTTCCAGCCGCGTATTGCTTTGATCTCGTTATGCATACAAGTCCTAGCCGCGTAATCCTTCGGTCTCTTCGAGCGTTCAAGTTCCAGCCGCGTATTGCTTCGGTCTCTTCGAGCGTTCAAGTTCCAGCCGCGTATTGCTTCGGTGTAGTCGAGCGAACAAGTCCCTGCCGCGTATTGCTTCGGAATCGTGATGGGTACAAGTCCCAGCCACGTGTTGCTTCGGTCTCGTGGAGCGTACAAGTTCCAGCCGCGTATTGCTTCGGTATCGTTATGCGTACAAGTCCCAGCCGTGTCTTGCTTCGGTCTCGTTATGCGTACAAGTTCTAGCGGCGTGTTGCTTCGGTCACGTTATGCGTGCAAGTCCCAGACGCGTATTGCTTTGGTCTCGTTATGTGTACAAGTCCCAGCCGCATACTGCTTCGGTATCGTTATGCGTACAAGTCCCAGCCGTGTCTTGCTTCGGTCTCGTTATGCGTACATGTTCCAGCCGCGTGTTGCTTCGGTCTCGTTATGCGTTCAAGTTCCAGCCGCGTGTTGCTTCGGTCTCGTTATGCGTACAAGTTCCAGCCGGGTATTGCTTCGGTCTCGTTATGCGTACAAGTCCCAGCCGCGTATTCCTTCGGTCTCGTCGAGCGAACAAGTTCCAGCGGCGCGTTGCTTTGGTCTCGTCTAGTGAACAAGTCCCAGCCGTGTATTGCTTCGGAATCGTTGTGCGTACAATTTCCAGCCGCGTATTGCTTCGGTCTCGTCGAGCGTACAAGTTCCAGCCGCGGATTGCTTCGGTCTCGTCGGGCGTACAAGTTCCAGCCGCGTATTGCTTCGGTCTCGTCGAGCGTACAAGTCCCAGCCGCGTATTGCTTTGGTCTCTTTATGCGTACAAGTCCCAGCCGCGTATTCCTTCGGTCTCGTCGAGCGTACAAGTTCCAGCCGCGTAATGCTTCGGTCTCGTTATGCGTGCAAGTTCCAGCCGCGTTATGCTTCGGTCTCGTTATGCGTGCATGTTCCAGCCGCGTATTGCTTCGGTCTCGTTATGCGTACAAGTTCCAGCCGCGTGTGGCTTCGGTCTCGATATGCGTGCAAGTTCCAGTCGCGTAATGCTTCGATCTCGTTATGCGTGCCTGTTCCAGCCGCGTATTGCTTCGGTCTCGGGGACCGTACAAGTTCCAGCCGCGTATTCCTTCGGTCTCGTCGAGCGTACAAGTTCCCGCCGCGTATTGCTTCGGTCTCGTCGAGCGTACAAGTCCCAGCCGTGTATTGCTTCGGTCTCGTGGAGCGTACAGGTCCCAGCCGCGTGTTGATTCGGTCTCGCTATGCGTACAAGTTCCAGCCGCGTAATGCTTCGGTCCCGTTATGCGTACAAGTTCCAGCCGCGGATTGCTTCGGTCTCGTCGGGCATACAAGTTCCAGCCGCGTATTGCTTCGGTCTCGTCGAGCGTACAAGTCCCAGCCGCGTATTGCTTTGGTCTCTTTATGCGAACAAGTCCCAGCCGCGTATTCCTTCGGTCTCGTCGAGCGTACAAGTTCCAGCCGCGTAATGCTTCGGTCTCGATATGCGTACAAGTCCGAGCCGAGTATTGCATCGGTCTCGTCGTGCGTACAAGTCCCAGCCGCGTATTGCTTCGGTCTCGTTATGCGTAGAAGTTCCAGCCACGAATTGCTTCGGTCACGTTATGCGTGCAAGTTCCAGCCGCGTATTGCATCGGTCTGGTTATGAGTACAAGTTCCAGCCTCGTATTGCTTCGGTCTCGTTATGCGTGCAAGTTCCAGCCGCGTTATGCTTCGGTCTCGTTATGCGTGCATGTTCCAGCCGCGTATTGCTTCGGTCTCGTTATGCGTACAAGTTCCAGCCGCGTGTGGCTTCGGTCCCGTTATGCGTACAAGTTCCAGCCGCGGATTGCTTCGGTCTCGTCGGGCATACAAGTTCCAGCTGCGTATTCCTTCGGTCTCGTCGAGCGTACAAGGCCCAGCCGCGTATTGCTTCGGTCTCGTCGAGCGTACAAGTTCGAGCCGCGGATTGCTTCGGTCTCGTCGAGCGTACAAGTTCCAGCCGCGTATTGCTTCGGTCTCGATATGCGTGCAAGTTCCAGTCGCGTAATGCTTCGATCTCGTTATGCGTGCCAGTTCCAGCCGCGTATTGCTTCCGTCTCGTGGACCGTACAAGTTCCAGCTGCGTATTCCTTCGGTCTCGTCGAACGTATAAGGCCCAGCCGCGTATTGCTTCGGTCTCGTTATGCGTACAAGTCCCAGCCGCGTATTGCATCGGTCTCGTCGTGCGTACAAGTCCCAGCCGCGTATTGCTTCGATCTCGTTATGCGTAGAAGTTCCAGCCACGAATTGCTTCGGTCACGTTATGCGTGCAAGTTCCAGCCGCGTATTGCTTTGATCTCGTTATGCATACAAGTCCTAGCCGCGTAATCCTTCGGTCTCTTCGAGCGTTCAAGTTCCAGCCGCGTATTGCTTCGGTCTCTTCGAGCGTTCAAGTTCCAGCCGCGTATTGCTTCGGTGTAGTCGAGCGAACAAGTCCCTGCCGCGTATTGCTTCGGAATCGTGATGGGTACAAGTCCCAGCCACGTGTTGCTTCGGTCTCGTGGAGCGTACAAGTTCCAGCCGCGTATTGCTTCGGTATCGTTATGCGTACAAGTCCCAGCCGTGTCTTGCTTCGGTCTCGTTATGCGTACAAGTTCTAGCGGCGTGTTGCTTCGGTCATGTTATGCGTGCAAGTCCCAGACGCGTATTGCTTTGGTCTCGTTATGCGTACAAGTCCCAGCCGCATACTGCTTCGGTATCGTTATGCGTACAAGTCCCAGCCGTGTCTTGATTCGGTCTCGTTATGCGTACATGTTCCAGCCGCGTGTTGCTTCGGTCTCGTTATGCGTTCAAGTTCCAGCCGCGTGTTGCTTCGGTCTCGTTATGCGTACAAGTTCCAGCCGGGTATTGCTTCGGTCTCGTTATGCGTACAAGTCCCAGCCGCGTATTCCTTCGGTCTCGTCGAGCGAACAAGTTCCAGCGGCGCGTTGCTTTGGTCTCGTCTAGTGAACAAGTCCCAGCCGTGTATTGCTTCGGAATCGTTGTGCGTACAATTTCCAGCCGCGTATTGCTTCGGTCTCGTCTTGCGTACAAGTTCCAGCCGCGTATTGCTTCGGTCTCGTTTAGAGTAAAAGTTCTAGCCGCGTATTGCCTTTACCGCGCATACGTACAAGCTCCTGCCGCGTATTGCTTCGGTCTCGTCATGCGTACAAGTTTCAGCAGCGTATTGCTTCGGTCTCGTCGACCGCACAAGCTCCAGCCGCGTATTGCTTCGGTCTCGTTATGCGTACATGTTACAGCCGCGTATTGCTTCGGTCTCGATTAGCGTACAAGTTCCAGCCGCGTATTGCTTCGGTCTTGTTGAGCGTACAATGTCCTGCCGCGTATTGCTTCGGTCTCGTTATTCGTACAAGTTCCAGCCGCGTATTGCTACGGTCTCATCGAGCGTACAAGTTCCAGCCACGTATTGCTTCTGTCTCGGTATGCGTACAAGTTCCAGCTGCTAATTGCTTTGGTCTCGTCGAGCGTACAAGTTCCAGCCGCGTATTGCTTCGTCCACGTTGTTCACCCGAATTCCAGCCGGGTATAGCTTCGGTCTCGTTATGCGCACAAGTCCCAGCTTCGTATTGCTTCGGTCTCGTTATGCGAAAAAGCCCCTTGCCGCGTACTGCTTCGGTCTCGTTATGCGTACATGCCCCAGCCGCGTATTGCTTCGGTATCGCTATGCGTACAAGTTCCAGCAGCGTATTGCTTCGGTCTCGTCGAGCGTACAAATTCCAGCCGCGTATTGCTTCGGTCTCGTCGAGCGTACAAGTTCCAGGCATGTATTGCTTCGGTCTCGTTTAGCGTACAAGTTCCAGCTGCGTATTGCTTCGGTCTTCTCGAGCGCACAAGTTCCAGCCGAGTATTGCTTCGGTCTCGCCGGGCGTACAAGTTCCAGCCGCGTATTGCTTCTGTCTCGGTATGCGTACAAGTTCCAGCTGCGTATTGCTTTGGTCTCGTCGAGCGTACAAGTTCCAGCCGCGTATTGCTTCGTCCACGTTGTTCACCCAAGTTCCAGCCGGGTATAGCTTCGGTCTCGTTATGCGCACAAGTCGCAGCCTCGTATTGCTTCGGTCTCGTTATGCGAAAAAGTCCCTTGCCGCGTATTGCTTCCGTCTCGTTATGCGTACATGCTCCAGCCGCGTATTGCATCGGTCTCGTCGAGCGTACAAGATCCAGCAGCGCGTTGCTTCGGTCTCGGTATGCGTACATGTCCCAGCCGCGTATTGCTTCTGTCTCGTCAAGCGTGCAGGTTCCCGCCGCGTATTGCATTGGTCTCGTCAAGCGTACAAGTTCCAGCGGGGTATTGCTTCGGTCTCGTCGGACGTACAAGTTCCAGCCACGTATTGCTTCGGTCTCGTTATGCGTACAAGTTCCAGCCGGGTATTGCTTCGGTCTCTTTTGGCGTACAAGTCCCAGCCTCGTATTGCTTCGGTCTCGTCCAGCGTACAAGTTCCAGCCGCGTATTGCTTCGGTCTCGTCGAGCGCACAAGTTCCAGCCGGGTACTGGTTCGGTCTCGTTTAGCGTACAAGTTCCAGGCGCGTATGGCATCTGTCTTGTTGAGCGCACAATGTCCTGCCGCGTATTGCTTCGGTCTCGTTACGCGTGCAAGTTCCTGCCGCGTATTGCTTCGGTCTCGTTATGCGTACAAGATTCAACGGCGTATTGCTTCGGTCTCGTCGAGCGTTCAAGTTACAGCTGCGTGTTGCTTCGGTATCGTCGAACGTACAAGTCCCAGCCGCGATTGCTTCGCTCTCGTTATGGGTACAAGTTCCAGCCAGGTATTGCTTCAGTCTCGTTATGCGTACAAGGTCCAGCCGCATATTGCTTCGGACTCGTTATGCGTACTGTTATGCCGCGACGTACAGAATGAGGTTTTTGTTCTAAACTTAGATTTTCACAGCAAAACGATCTTTATTTTGACATGGAAACTACACGACGATTCGCGTAACAAGTTGATCGGGAAAAGAGCTCTTTGTGTCTTTTAATTTGGGCTTATATATTTAATGTATCGCTGATCGTAGCAGAACTGGTGGTTTGGAATTTGGTTGACCTGGATTTTAGTGGGTGAATGCTGACTGATGTCTGTTGCTTAACAGTGCGTTTCGCGCACCGAATCGCCGCTTTTGCTCCGTTCTGGCAAGAAACGTGCGTTTCGTGCACCAAATCGCTGCTTTTGCACAGTTTTGACGCCACACGTGCGTTTCGTGCACTAAAACGCCGCTTTTGCAGCGAAACGTGCCTCCCGCGCACCGCATCGCCCCTTTTGCTCCGTTTTGGCAAGAAACGAGCGTTTCGTGCACCAAATCGCTGCTTTTGCACAGTTTTGAGGCTATACGTGCGTTTCGTGCACCAAATCGCTGCTTTTGCACAGTTTTGAGGCTATACGTGCGTTTCGTGCACCAAAACGCCGCTTTTGCAGCGAAACGTGCGTTTCGTGCACCAAATCGCTGCTTTTGCACAGGTTTGACTCTAAACGTGCGTTTCGTGCATCAAAACGCCGCTTTTGCACAGTTTTGACGCTAAACGTGCGTTTCGTGCACCAAAACGCCGCTTTTGCAGCGGAACTCGCGTTTCGCGCTCCGAATCGCCGCTTTTGCTCCGTTTTGGGAAGATGCGTGCGTTTCGTGCACCAAATCGCTGCTTTTGCACGGTTTTGACGCTACACGTGCGTTTCGTGCACTAAAACGCCGCTTTTGCAGCGAAACGTGCGTTTCGCGCACCGAATCGCCGCCTTTGCTCCGTTTTGGGAAGAAACGTGCGTTTCGTGCACCAAATCGCTGCTTTTGCGCAGTTTTTACGCTAAACGTGCGCTTCGTGCACTAAAACGCCGCATTTGCAGCGAAACGTGCGTTTCGTGCACCAAATCGCTGCTGTTGCAGCGGAACTCGCGTTTCGCGCTCCGAATCGCCGCTTTTGCTCCGTTTTGGGAAGAAGCGTGCGTTTCGTGCACCAAATCGCTGCTTTTGCTCCGTTTTGGCAAGAAACGTGCGCTTCGTGCACCAAAACGCCGCTTTTGGAGCGAAACGTGTATTTCGCGCACCGAATCGGCGCTTTTGCTCCGTTTTGGCAAGAAACGTACGTTTCGTGCACCAAATCGCTGCTTTTGCACAGTTTTGAAGCTAAACGTGCGTTTCGTGCCCAAAAACGCCGCTTTTGCAGCGAAACGTGCGTTTCGCGCACCGAATCGCCGCCTTTGCTCCGTTTTGGGAAGAAACGTGCGTTTCGTGAACCAAATCGCTGCTTTTGCACAGTTTTGACGCTATACGTGCGTTTCGTGCACTAAAACGCCGCTTTTGCAGCGAAACGTGCGTTTCGCGCACCGAATCGCCGCCTTTGCTCCGTTTTGGGAAGAAACGAGCGTTTCGTGCACCAAATCGCTGCTTTTGCACAGTTTTTACGCTAAACGTGCGTTTTCTTCACCAAAACGCCGCTTTTGCAGCGAAACGTGCGTTTCGCGCACCGCATCGCCCCTTTTGCTCCGTTTTGGCAAGAAACGAGCGTTTCGTGCACCAAATCGCTGCTTTTGCACAGTTTTGAGGCTATACGTGCGTTTCGTGCACCAAATCGCTGCTTTTGCACAGTTTTGAGGCTATACGTGCGTTTCGTGCACCAAAACGCCGCATTTGCAGCGAAACGTGCGTTTCGTGCACCAAATCGCTGCTTTTGCACAGTTTTGACTCTAAACGTGCGTTTCGTGCATCAAAACGCCGCTTTTGCACAGTTTTGACGCTAAACGTGCGTTTCGTGCACCAAAACGCCGCTTTTGCAGCGGAACTCGCGTTTCGCGCTCCGAATCGCCGCTTTTGCTCCGTTTTGGGAAGATGCGTGCGTTTCGTGCACCAAATCGCTGCTTTTGCACAGTTTTGACTCTAAACGTGCGCTTCGTGCACCAAATCGCTGCTTTTGCACAGTTTTTACGCTAAACGTGCGTTTTCTTCACCAAAACGTCGCTTTTGCAGCGAAACATGCGTTTCGCGCACCGCATCGCCCCTTTTGCTCCGTTTTGGCAAAAAACGTACGATTCGTGCACCAAATCGCTGCTTTTGCACAGTTTTGACGCTATACGTGCGTTTCGTGCACTAAAACGCCGCTTTTGCAGCGAAACGTGCGTTTCGCGCACCGAATCGCCGCCTTTGCTCCGTTTTGGGAAGAAACGTGCGTTTCGTGCACCAAATCGCTGCTTTTGCACAGTTTTTACGCTAAACGTGCGTTTTCTTCACCAAAACGCCGCTTTTGGAGCGAAACGTGCGTTTCGCGCACCGCATCGCCCCTTTTGCTCCGTTTCTGCAAGAAACGAGCGTTTCGTGCACCAAATCGCTGCTTTTGCACAGTTTTTACGCTAAACGTGCGTTTTCCTCACCAAAACGTCGCTTTTGCAGCGAAACGTGCGTTTCGCGCACCGCATCGCCCCTTTTACTCCGTTTTGGCAAGAAACGAGCGTTTCGTGCACCAAATCGCTGCTTTTGCACAGTTTTGACGCTATACGTGCGTTTCGTGCACTAAAACGCCGCTTTTGCAGCGAAACGTGCGTTTCGCGCACCAAATCGCCGCCTTTGCTCCGTTTTGGGAAGAAACGTGCGTTTCGTGCACCAAATCGCTGCTTTTGCACAGTTTTTACGCTAAACGTGCGTTTTCTTCACCAAAACGCCGCTTTTGCAGCGAAACGTGCGTTTCGCGCACCGAATCGCCGCCTTTGCTCCGTTTTGGGAAGAAACGTGCGTTTCGTGCACCAAATCGCTGCTTTTGCACAGTTTTTACGCTAAACGTGCGTTTTCTTCACCAAAACGCCGCTTTTGCAGCGAAACGTGTGCTTCGCGCACCCAATCGCCCCTTTTGCTCCGTTTTTGCAAGAAACGAGCGTTTCGTGCACCAAATCGCTGCTTTTGCACAGTTTTGACGCTATACGTGCGTTTCGTGCACTAAAACGCCGCTTTTGCAGCGAAACGTGCGTTTCGCGCACCAAATCGCCGCCTTTGCTCCGTTTTGGGAAGAAACGTGCGTTTCGTGCACCAAATCGCTGCTTTTGCACAGTTTTTACGCTAAACGTGCGTTTTCTTCACCAAAACGCCGCTTTTGCAGCGAAACGTGCGTTTCGCGCACCGCATCGCCCCTTTTGGTCCGTTTTGGCAAGAAACGAGCGTTTCGTGCACCAAATCGCTGCTTTTGCACAGTTTTGAGGCTATACGTGCGTTTCGTGCACCAAATCGCTGCTTTTGCACAGTTTTGAGGCTATACGTGCGTTTCGTGCATCAAAACGCCGCTTTTGCACAGTTTTGACGCTAAATGTGCGTTTCGTGCACCAAAACGCCGCTTTTGCTGCGGAACTCGCGTTTCGCGCTCCAAATCGCCGCTTTTGCTCCGTTTTGGGAAGAAGCGTGCGTTTCGTGCACCAAATCGCTGCTTTTGCACATTTTTGACTCTAAACGTGCGCTTCGTGCACCAAAACGCCGCTTTTGCAGCGAAACGTGTATTTCGCGCACCGAATCGGCGCTTTTGCTCCGTTTTAGCAAGAAACGTACGTTTCGTGCACCAAATCGCTGCTTTTGCATAGTTTTGACGCTAAACGCGCGTTCCGTGCCCAAAAACGCCGCTTTACCAGCGAAACGTGCGTTTCGCGCACCGCATCGCCGCTTTTGCTCCGTTTCGGCAAAAAACGTACGATTCGTGCACCAAATCGCTGCTTTTGCACAGTTTTTACGCTAAACGTGCGTTTTCTTCACCAAAACGCCGCTTTTGCAGCGAAACGTGCGTTTCGCGCACCGCATCGCCCCTTTTGCTCCGTTTTTGCAAGAAACGAGCGTTTCGTGCACCAAATCGCTGCTTTTGCACAGTTTTTACGCTATACGTGCGTTTCGTGCACTAAAACGCCGCTTTTGCAGCGAAACGTGCGCTTCGCGCACCCAATCGCCGCCTTTGCTCCGTTTTGGGAAGAAACGTGCGTTTCGTGCACCAAATCGCTGCTTTTGCACAGTTTTTACGCTAAACGTGCGTTTTCTTCACCAAAACGCCGCTTTTGCAGCGAAACGTGCGTTTCGCGCACCGCATCGCCCCTTTTGGTCCGTTTTGGCAAGAAACGAGCGTTTCGTGCACCAAATCGCTGCTTTTGCACAGTTTTGAGGCTATACGTGCGTTTCGTGCACCAAATCGCTGCTTTTGCACAGTTTTGAGGCTATACGTGCGTTTCGTGCACCAAAATGCCGCTTTTGCAGCGAAACGTGCGTTTCGTGCACCAAATCGCTGCTTTTGCACTGTTTTATCGCTAAACGTGCGTTTCGTGCACCAAAACGACGCTTTTGCAGCGAAACGTGCGTTTCGTGCACCAAATCGCTGCTTTTGCACAGTTTTGACTCTAAACGTGCGTTTCGTGCATCAAAACGCCGCTTTTGCACAGTTTTGACGCTAAATGTGCGTTTCGTGCACCAAAACGCCGCTTTTGCTGCGGAACTCGCGTTTCGCGCTCCAAATCGCCGCTTTTGCTCCGTTTTGGGAAGAAGCGTGCGTTTCGTGCACCAAATCGCTGCTTTTGCACAGTTTTGACTCTAAACGTGCGCTTCGTGCACCAAAACGCCGCTTTTGCAGCGAAACGTGTATTTCGCGCACCGAATCGGCGCTTTTGCTCCGTTTTAGCAAGAAACGTACGTTTCGTGCACCAAATCGCTGCTTTTGCATAGTTTTGACGCTAAACGCGCGTTCCGTGCCCAAAAACGCCGCTTTACCAGCGAAACGTGCGTTTCGCGCACCGCATCGCCGCTTTTGCTCCGTTTCGGCAAAAAACGTACGATTCGTGCACCAAATCGCTGCTTTTGCACAGTTTTGACGCTATACGTGCGTTTCGTGCACTAAAACGCCGCTTTTGCAGCGAAACGTGCGTTTCGCGCACCAAATCGCCGCCTTTGCTCCGTTTTGGGAAGAAACGTGCGTTTCGTGCACCAAATCGCTGCTTTTGCACAGTTTTTACGCTAAACGTGCGTTTTCTTCACCAAAACGCCGCTCTTGCAGCGAAACGTGCGTTTCGCGCACCGCATCGCCCCTTTTGCTCCGTTTTTGCAAGAAACGAGCGTTTCGTGCACCAAATCGCTGCTTTTGTACAGTTTTTACGCTATACGTGCGTTTCGTGCACTAAAACGCCGCTTTTGCAGCGAAACGTGCGCTTCGCGCACCCAATCGCCGCCTTTGCTCCGTTTTGGGAAGAAACGTGCGTTTCGTGCACCAAATCGCTGCTTTTGCACAGTTTTTACGCTAAACGTGCGTTTTCTTCACCAAAACGCCGCTTTTGCAGCGAAACGTGCGTTTCGCGCACCGCATCGCCCCTTTTGGTCCGTTTTGGCAAGAAACGAGCGTTTCGTGCACCAAATCGCTGCTTTTGCACAGTTTTGAGGCTATACGTGCGTTTCGTGCACCAAATCGCTGCTTTTGCACAGTTTAGAGGCTATACGTGCGTTTCGTGCACCAAAATGCCGCTTTTGCAGCGAAACGTGCGTTTCGTGCACCAAATCGCTGCTTTTGCACTGTTTTATCGCTAAACGTGCGTTTCGTGCACCAAAACGACGCTTTTGCAGCGAAACGTGCGTTTCGTGCACCAAATCGCTGCTTTTGCACAGTTTTGACTCTAAACGTGCGTTTCGTGCATCAAAACGCCGCTTTTGCACAGTTTTGACGCTAAATGTGCGTTTCGTGCACCAAAACGCCGCTTTTGCTGCGGAACTCGCGTTTCGCGCTCCAAATCGCCGCTTTTGCTCCGTTTTGGGAAGAAGCGTGCGTTTCGTGCACCAAATCGCTGCTTTTGCACAGTTTTGACTCTAAACGTGCGCTTCGTGCACCAAAACGCCGCTTTTGCAGCGAAACGTGTATTTCGCGCACCGAATCGGCGCTTTTGCTCCGTTTTAGCAAGAAACGTACGTTTCGTGCACCAAATCGCTGCTTTTGCATAGTTTTGACGCTAAACGCGCGTTCCGTGCCCAAAAACGCCGCTTTACCAGCGAAACGTGCGTTTCGCGCACCGCATCGCCGCTTTTGCTCCGTTTCGGCAAAAAACGTACGATTCGTGCACCAAATCGCTGCTTTTGCACAGTTTTGACGCTATACGTGCGTTTCGTGCACTAAAACGCCGCTTTTGCAGCGAAACGTGCGTTTCGCGCACCGAATCGCCGCCTTTGCTCCGTTTTGGGAAGAAACGTGCGTTTCGTGCACCAAATCGCTGCTTTTGCACAGTTTTTACGCTAAACGTGCGTTTTCTTCACCAAAACGCCGCTTTTGCAGCGAAACGTGCGTTTCGCCCACCGCATCGCCCCTTTTGCTCCGTTTCTGCAAGAAACGAGCGTTTCGTGCACCAAATCGCTGCTTTTGCGCAGTTTTTACGCTAAACGTGCGTTTTCTTCACCAAAACGTCGCTTTTGCAGCGAAACGTGCGTTTCGCGCATCGCATCGCCCCTTTTACTCCGTTTTGGCAAGAAACGAGCGTTTCGTGCACCAAATCGCTCCTTTTGCACAGTTTTGACGCTATACGTGCGTTTCGTGCACTAAAACGCCGCTTTTGCGGCGAAACGTGCGTTTCGCGCACCAAATCGCCGCCTTTGCTCCGTTTTGGGAAGAAACGTGCGTTTCGTGCACCAAATCGCTGCTTTTGCACAGTTTTTACGCTAAACGTGCGTTTTCTTCACCAAAACGCCGCTTTTGCAGCGAAACGTGCGTTTCGCGCACCGCATCGCCCCTTTTGCTCCGTTTTTGCAAGAAACGAGCGTTTCGTGCACCAAATCGCTGCTTTTGTACAGTTTTTACGCTATACGTGCGTTTCGTGCACTAAAACGCCGCTTTTGCAGCGAAACGTGCGCTTCGCGCACCCAATCGCCGCCTTTGCTCCGTTTTGGGAAGAAACGTGCGTTTCGTGCACCAAATCGCTGCTTTTGCACAGTTTTTACGCTAAACGTGCGTTTTCTTCACCAAAACGCCGCTTTTGCAGCGAAACGTGCGTTTCGCGCACCGCATCGCCCCTTTTGCTCCGTTTTGGCAAGAAACGAGCGTTTCGTGCACCAAATCGCTGCTTTTGCACAGTTTTGAGGCTATACGTGCGTTTCGTGCACCAAAATGCCGCTTTTGCAGCGAAACGTGCGTTTCGTGCACCAAATCGCTGCTTTTGCACTGTTTTATCGCTAAACGTGCGTTTCGTGCACCAAAACGACGCTTTTGCAGCGAAACGTGCGTTTCGTGCACCAAATCGCTGCTTTTGCACAGTTTTGACTCTAAACGTGCGTTTCGTGCATCAAAACGCCGCTTTTGCACAGTTTTGACGCTAAATGTGCGTTTCGTGCACCAAAACGCCGCTTTTGCAGCGGAACTCGCGTTTCGCGCATCGCATCGCCCCTTTTACTCCGTTTTGGCAAGAAACGAGCGTTTCGTGCACCAAATCGCTGCTTTTGCACAGTTTTGACGCTATACGTGCGTTTCGTGCACTAAAACGCCGCTTTTGCAGCGAAACGTGCGTTTCGCGCACCAAATCACCGCCTTTGCTCCGTTTTGGGAAGAAACGTGCGTTTCGTGCACCAAATCGCTGCTTTTGCACAGTTTTTACGCTAAACGTGCGTTTTCTTCACCAAAACGCCGCTTTTGCAGCGAAACGTGCGTTTCGCGCACCGCATCGCCCCTTTTGCTCCGTTTTTGCAAGAAACGAGCGTTTCGTGCACCAAATCGCTGCTTTTGTACAGTTTTTACGCTATACGTGCGTTTCGTGCACTAAAACGCCGCTTTTGCAGCGAAACGTGCGCTTCGCGCACCCAATCGCCGCCTTTGCTCCGTTTTGGGAAGAAACGTGCGTTTCGTGCACCAAATCGCTGCTTTTGCACAGTTTTTACGCTAAACGTGCGTTTTCTTCACCAAAACGCCGCTTTTGCAGCGAAACGTGCGTTTCGCGCACCGCATCGCCCCTTTTGCTCCGTTTTGGCAAGAAACGAGCGTTTCGTGCACCAAATCGCTGCTTTTGCACAGTTTTGAGGCTATACGTGCGTTTCGTGCACCAAAATGCCGCTTTTGCAGCGAAACGTGCGTTTCGTGCACCAAATCGCTGCTTTTGCACAGTTTTGACTCTAAACGTGCGTTTCGTGCATCAAAACGCCGCTTTTGCACAGTTTTGACGCTAAATGTGCGTTTCGTGCACCAAAACGCCGCTTTTGCAGCGGAACTCGCGTTTCGCGCTCCGAATCGCCGCTTTTGCTCCGTTTTGGGAAGAAGCGTGCGTTTCGTGCACCAAATCGCTGCTTTTGCACAGTTTTGACTCTAAACGTGCGCTTCGTGCACCAAAACGCCGCTTTTGCAGCGAAACGTGTATTTCGCGCACCGAATCGGCGCTTTTGCTCCGTTTTAGCAAGAAACGTACGTTTCGTGCACCAAATCGCTGCTTTTGCATAGTTTTGACGCTAAACGCGCGTTCCGTGCCCAAAAACGCCGCTTTACCAGCGAAACGTGCGTTTCGCGCACCGCATCGCCGCTTTTGCTCCGTTTCGGCAAAAAACGTACGATTCGTGCACCAAATCGCTGCTTTTGCACAGTTTTTACGCTAAACGGGCGTTTTCTTCACCAAAACGCCGCTTTTGCAGCGAAACGTGCGTTTCGCGCACCGCATCGCCCCTTTTGCTCCGTTTTGGCAACAAACGAGCGTTTCGTGCACCAAATCGCTGCTTTTGCACAGTTTTGACGCTATACGTGTGTTTCGTGCACTAAAACGCCGCTTTTTCAGCGAAACGTGCGTTTCGCGCACCGAATCGCCGCTTTTGCTCCGTTTTGGGAAGAAACGTGCGTTTCGTGCACCAAATCGCTGCTTTTGCACAGTTTTTACGCTAAACGTGCGTTTCGTGCACCAAAACGCCGCTTTTGCAGCGAAACGTGCGTTTCGCGCACCGAATCGCCGCTTTTGCACCGTTTTGGCAAGAAACGTGCGTTTCGTGCACCAAATCGCTGATTTTGAACAGTTTTTACGCTAAACGGGTGTTTTCTTCACCAAAACGCCGCTTTTGCAGCGAAACGTGCGTTTCGCGCACCGCATCGCCCCTTTTGCTCCGTTTTGGCAACAAACGAGCGTTTCGTGCACCAAATCGCTGCTTTTGCACAGTTTTGACGCTAAACGCGCGTTCCGTGCCCAAAAACGCCGCTTTACCAGCGAAACGTGCGTTTCGCGCACCGCATCGCCGCTTTTGCTCCGTTTCGGCAAAAAACGTACGATTCGTGCACCAAATCGCTGCTTTTGCACAGTTTTGACGCTATACGTGCGTTTCGTGCACTAAAACGCCGCTTTTGCAGCGAAACGTGCGTTTCGCGCACCAAATCGCCGCCTTTGCTCCGTTTTGGGAAGAAACGTGCGTTTCGTGCACCAAATCGCTGCTTTTGCACAGTTTTTACGCTAAACGTGCGTTTTCTTCACCAAAACGCCGCTCTTGCAGCGAAACGTGCGTTTCGCGCACCGCATCGCCCCTTTTGCTCCGTTTTTGCAAGAAACGAGCGTTTCGTGCACCAAATCGCTGCTTTTGTACAGTTTTTACGCTATACGTGCGTTTCGTGCACTAAAACGCCGCTTTTGCAGCGAAACGTGCGCTTCGCGCACCCAATCGCCGCCTTTGCTCCGTTTTGGGAAGAAACGTGCGTTTCGTGCACCAAATCGCTGCTTTTGCACAGTTTTTACGCTAAACGTGCGTTTTCTTCACCAAAACGCCGCTTTTGCAGCGAAACGTGCGTTTCGCGCACCGCATCGCCCCTTTTGGTCCGTTTTGGCAAGAAACGAGCGTTTCGTGCACCAAATCGCTGCTTTTGCACAGTTTTGAGGCTATACGTGCGTTTCGTGCACCAAATCGCTGCTTTTGCACAGTTTAGAGGCTATACGTGCGTTTCGTGCACCAAAATGCCGCTTTTGCAGCGAAACGTGCGTTTCGTGCACCAAATCGCTGCTTTTGCACTGTTTTATCGCTAAACGTGCGTTTCGTGCACCAAAACGACGCTTTTGCAGCGAAACGTGCGTTTCGTGCACCAAATCGCTGCTTTTGCACAGTTTTGACTCTAAACGTGCGTTTCGTGCATCAAAACGCCGCTTTTGCACAGTTTTGACGCTAAATGTGCGTTTCGTGCACCAAAACGCCGCTTTTGCTGCGGAACTCGCGTTTCGCGCTCCAAATCGCCGCTTTTGCTCCGTTTTGGGAAGAAGCGTGCGTTTCGTGCACCAAATCGCTGCTTTTGCACAGTTTTGACTCTAAACGTGCGCTTCGTGCACCAAAACGCCGCTTTTGCAGCGAAACGTGTATTTCGCGCACCGAATCGGCGCTTTTGCTCCGTTTTAGCAAGAAACGTACGTTTCGTGCACCAAATCGCTGCTTTTGCATAGTTTTGACGCTAAACGCGCGTTCCGTGCCCAAAAACGCCGCTTTACCAGCGAAACGTGCGTTTCGCGCACCGCATCGCCGCTTTTGCTCCGTTTCGGCAAAAAACGTACGATTCGTGCACCAAATCGCTGCTTTTGCACAGTTTTGACGCTATACGTGCGTTTCGTGCACTAAAACGCCGCTTTTGCAGCGAAACGTGCGTTTCGCGCACCGAATCGCCGCCTTTGCTCCGTTTTGGGAAGAAACGTGCGTTTCGTGCACCAAATCGCTGCTTTTGCACAGTTTTTACGCTAAACGTGCGTTTTCTTCACCAAAACGCCGCTTTTGCAGCGAAACGTGCGTTTCGCCCACCGCATCGCCCCTTTTGCTCCGTTTCTGCAAGAAACGAGCGTTTCGTGCACCAAATCGCTCCTTTTGCACAGTTTTGACGCTATACGTGCGTTTCGTGCACTAAAACGCCGCTTTTGCGGCGAAACGTGCGTTTCGCGCACCAAATCGCCGCCTTTGCTCCGTTTTGGGAAGAAACGTGCGTTTCGTGCACCAAATCGCTGCTTTTGCACAGTTTTTACGCTAAACGTGCGTTTTCTTCACCAAAACGCCGCTTTTGCAGCGAAACGTGCGTTTCGCGCACCGCATCGCCCCTTTTGCTCCGTTTTTGCAAGAAACGAGCGTTTCGTGCACCAAATCGCTGCTTTTGTACAGTTTTTACGCTATACGTGCGTTTCGTGCACTAAAACGCCGCTTTTGCAGCGAAACGTGCGCTTCGCGCACCCAATCGCCGCCTTTGCTCCGTTTTGGGAAGAAACGTGCGTTTCGTGCACCAAATCGCTGCTTTTGCACAGTTTTTACGCTAAACGTGCGTTTTCTTCACCAAAACGCCGCTTTTGCAGCGAAACGTGCGTTTCGCGCACCGCATCGCCCCTTTTGCTCCGTTTTGGCAAGAAACGAGCGTTTCGTGCACCAAATCGCTGCTTTTGCACAGTTTTGAGGCTATACGTGCGTTTCGTGCACCAAAATGCCGCTTTTGCAGCGAAACGTGCGTTTCGTGCACCAAATCGCTGCTTTTGCACTGTTTTATCGCTAAACGTGCGTTTCGTGCACCAAAACGACGCTTTTGCAGCGAAACGTGCGTTTCGTGCACCAAATCGCTGCTTTTGCACAGTTTTGACTCTAAACGTGCGTTTCGTGCATCAAAACGCCGCTTTTGCACAGTTTTGACGCTAAATGTGCGTTTCGTGCACCAAAACGCCGCTTTTGCAGCGGAACTCGCGTTTCGCGCATCGCATCGCCCCTTTTACTCCGTTTTGGCAAGAAACGAGCGTTTCGTGCACCAAATCGCTGCTTTTGCACAGTTTTGATGCTATACGTGCGTTTCGTGCACTAAAACGCCGCTTTTGCAGCGAAACGTGCGTTTCGCGCACCAAATCACCGCCTTTGCTCCGTTTTGGGAAGAAACGTGCGTTTCGTGCACCAAATCGCTGCTTTTGCACAGTTTTTACGCTAAACGTGCGTTTTCTTCACCAAAACGCCGCTTTTGCAGCGAAACGTGCGTTTCGCGCACCGCATCGCCCCTTTTGCTCCGTTTTTGCAAGAAACGAGCGTTTCGTGCACCAAATCGCTGCTTTTGCACAGTTTTGAGGCTATACGTGCGTTTCGTGCACCAAAATGCCGCTTTTGCAGCGAAACGTGCGTTTCGTGCACCAAATCGCTGCTTTTGCACAGTTTTGACTCTAAACGTGCGTTTCGTGCATCAAAACGCCGCTTTTGCACAGTTTTGACGCTAAATGTGCGTTTCGTGCACCAAAACGCCGCTTTTGCAGCGGAACTCGCGTTTCGCGCTCCGAATCGCCGCTTTTGCTCCGTTTTGGGAAGAAGCGTGCGTTTCGTGCACCAAATCGCTGCTTTTGCACAGTTTTGACTCTAAACGTGCGCTTCGTGCACCAAAACGCCGCTTTTGCAGCGAAACGTGTATTTCGCGCACCGAATCGGCGCTTTTGCTCCGTTTTAGCAAGAAACGTACGTTTCGTGCACCAAATCGCTGCTTTTGCATAGTTTTGACGCTAAACGCGCGTTCCGTGCCCAAAAACGCCGCTTTACCAGCGAAACGTGCGTTTCGCGCACCGCATCGCCGCTTTTGCTCCGTTTCGGCAAAAAACGTACGATTCGTGCACCAAATCGCTGCTTTTGCACAGTTTTTACGCTAAACGGGCGTTTTCTTCACCAAAACGCCGCTTTTGCAGCGAAACGTGCGTTTCGCGCACCGCATCGCCCCTTTTGCTCCGTTTTGGCAACAAACGAGCGTTTCGTGCACCAAATCGCTGCTTTTGCACAGTTTTGACGCTATACGTGTGTTTCGTGCACTAAAACGCCGCTTTTTCAGCGAAACGTGCGTTTCGCGCACCGAATCGCCGCTTTTGCTCCGTTTTGGGAAGAAACGTGCGTTTCGTGCACCAAATCGCTGCTTTTGCACAGTTTTTACGCTAAACGTGCGTTTCGTGCACCAAAACGCCGCTTTTGCAGCGAAACGTGCGTTTCGCGCACCGAATCGCCGCTTTTGCACCGTTTTGGCAAGAAACGTGCGTTTCGTGCACCAAATCGCTGATTTTGAACAGTTTTTACGCTAAACGGGTGTTTTCTTCACCAAAACGCCGCTTTTGCAGCGAAACGTGCGTTTCGCGCACCGCATCGCCCCTTTTGCTCCGTTTTGGCAACAAACGAGCGTTTCGTGCACCAAATCGCTGCTTTTGCACAGTTTTGACGCTAAACGCGCGTTCCGTGCCCAAAAACGCCGCTTTACCAGCGAAACGTGCGTTTCGCGCACCGCATCGCCGCTTTTGCTCCGTTTCGGCAAAAAACGTACGATTCGTGCACCAAATCGCTGCTTTTGCACAGTTTTGACGCTATACGTGCGTTTCGTGCACTAAAACGCCGCTTTTGCAGCGAAACGTGCGTTTCGCGCACCAAATCGCCGCCTTTGCTCCGTTTTGGGAAGAAACGTGCGTTTCGTGCACCAAATCGCTGCTTTTGCACAGTTTTTACGCTAAACGTGCGTTTTCTTCACCAAAACGCCGCTCTTGCAGCGAAACGTGCGTTTCGCGCACCGCATCGCCCCTTTTGCTCCGTTTTTGCAAGAAACGAGCGTTTCGTGCACCAAATCGCTGCTTTTGTACAGTTTTTACGCTATACGTGCGTTTCGTGCACTAAAACGCCGCTTTTGCAGCGAAACGTGCGCTTCGCGCACCCAATCGCCGCCTTTGCTCCGTTTTGGGAAGAAACGTGCGTTTCGTGCACCAAATCGCTGCTTTTGCACAGTTTTTACGCTAAACGTGCGTTTTCTTCACCAAAACGCCGCTTTTGCAGCGAAACGTGCGTTTCGCGCACCGCATCGCCCCTTTTGGTCCGTTTTGGCAAGAAACGAGCGTTTCGTGCACCAAATCGCTGCTTTTGCACAGTTTTGAGGCTATACGTGCGTTTCGTGCACCAAATCGCTGCTTTTGCACAGTTTAGAGGCTATACGTGCGTTTCGTGCACCAAAATGCCGCTTTTGCAGCGAAACGTGCGTTTCGTGCACCAAATCGCTGCTTTTGCACTGTTTTATCGCTAAACGTGCGTTTCGTGCACCAAAACGACGCTTTTGCAGCGAAACGTGCGTTTCGTGCACCAAATCGCTGCTTTTGCACAGTTTTGACTCTAAACGTGCGTTTCGTGCATCAAAACGCCGCTTTTGCACAGTTTTGACGCTAAATGTGCGTTTCGTGCACCAAAACGCCGCTTTTGCTGCGGAACTCGCGTTTCGCGCTCCAAATCGCCGCTTTTGCTCCGTTTTGGGAAGAAGCGTGCGTTTCGTGCACCAAATCGCTGCTTTTGCACAGTTTTGACTCTAAACGTGCGCTTCGTGCACCAAAACGCCGCTTTTGCAGCGAAACGTGTATTTCGCGCACCGAATCGGCGCTTTTGCTCCGTTTTAGCAAGAAACGTACGTTTCGTGCACCAAATCGCTGCTTTTGCATAGTTTTGACG
Organism: Stelis phaeoptera; assembly: GCA_943735885.1. Classification (NCBI taxonomy): domain Eukaryota; kingdom Metazoa; phylum Arthropoda; class Insecta; order Hymenoptera; family Megachilidae; genus Stelis; species Stelis phaeoptera. Next base: position 981,032 of record CALSEM010000021.1, read on the forward strand.
CTAAACGCGCGTTCCGTGCCCAAAAACGCCGCTTTACCAGCGAAACGTGCGTTTCGCGCACCGCATCGCCGCTTTTGCTCCGTTTCGGCAAAAAACGTACGATTCGTGCACCAAATCGCTGCTTTTGCACAGTTTTGACGCTATACGTGCGTTTCGTGCACTAAAACGCCGCTTTTGCAGCGAAACGTGCGTTTCGCGCACCGAATCGCCGCCTTTGCTCCGTTTTGGGAAGAAACGTGCGTTTCGTGCACCAAATCGCTGCTTTTGCACAGTTTTTACGCTAAACGTGCGTTTTCTTCACCAAAACGCCGCTTTTGCAGCGAAACGTGCGTTTCGCCCACCGCATCGCCCCTTTTGCTCCGTTTCTGCAAGAAACGAGCGTTTCGTGCACCAAATCGCTCCTTTTGCACAGTTTTGACGCTATACGTGCGTTTCGTGCACTAAAACGCCGCTTTTGCGGCGAAACGTGCGTTTCGCGCACCAAATCGCCGCCTTTGCTCCGTTTTGGGAAGAAACGTGCGTTTCGTGCACCAAATCGCTGCTTTTGCACAGTTTTTACGCTAAACGTGCGTTTTCTTCACCAAAACGCCGCTTTTGCAGCGAAACGTGCGTTTCGCGCACCGCATCGCCCCTTTTGCTCCGTTTTTGCAAGAAACGAGCGTTTCGTGCACCAAATCGCTGCTTTTGTACAGTTTTTACGCTATACGTGCGTTTCGTGCACTAAAACGCCGCTTTTGCAGCGAAACGTGCGCTTCGCGCACCCAATCGCCGCCTTTGCTCCGTTTTGGGAAGAAACGTGCGTTTCGTGCACCAAATCGCTGCTTTTGCACAGTTTTTACGCTAAACGTGCGTTTTCTTCACCAAAACGCCGCTTTTGCAGCGAAACGTGCGTTTCGCGCACCGCATCGCCCCTTTTGCTCCGTTTTGGCAAGAAACGAGCGTTTCGTGCACCAAATCGCTGCTTTTGCACAGTTTTGAGGCTATACGTGCGTTTCGTGCACCAAAATGCCGCTTTTGCAGCGAAACGTGCGTTTCGTGCACCAAATCGCTGCTTTTGCACTGTTTTATCGCTAAACGTGCGTTTCGTGCACCAAAACGACGCTTTTGCAGCGAAACGTGCGTTTCGTGCACCAAATCGCTGCTTTTGCACAGTTTTGACTCTAAACGTGCGTTTCGTGCATCAAAACGCCGCTTTTGCACAGTTTTGACGCTAAATGTGCGTTTCGTGCACCAAAACGCCGCTTTTGCAGCGGAACTCGCGTTTCGCGCATCGCATCGCCCCTTTTACTCCGTTTTGGCAAGAAACGAGCGTTTCGTGCACCAAATCGCTGCTTTTGCACAGTTTTGATGCTATACGTGCGTTTCGTGCACTAAAACGCCGCTTTTGCAGCGAAACGTGCGTTTCGCGCACCAAATCACCGCCTTTGCTCCGTTTTGGGAAGAAACGTGCGTTTCGTGCACCAAATCGCTGCTTTTGCACAGTTTTTACGCTAAACGTGCGTTTTCTTCACCAAAACGCCGCTTTTGCAGCGAAACGTGCGTTTCGCGCACCGCATCGCCCCTTTTGCTCCGTTTTTGCAAGAAACGAGCGTTTCGTGCACCAAATCGCTGCTTTTGCACAGTTTTGAGGCTATACGTGCGTTTCGTGCACCAAAATGCCGCTTTTGCAGCGAAACGTGCGTTTCGTGCACCAAATCGCTGCTTTTGCACAGTTTTGACTCTAAACGTGCGTTTCGTGCATCAAAACGCCGCTTTTGCACAGTTTTGACGCTAAATGTGCGTTTCGTGCACCAAAACGCCGCTTTTGCAGCGGAACTCGCGTTTCGCGCTCCGAATCGCCGCTTTTGCTCCGTTTTGGGAAGAAGCGTGCGTTTCGTGCACCAAATCGCTGCTTTTGCACAGTTTTGACTCTAAACGTGCGCTTCGTGCACCAAAACGCCGCTTTTGCAGCGAAACGTGTATTTCGCGCACCGAATCGGCGCTTTTGCTCCGTTTTAGCAAGAAACGTACGTTTCGTGCACCAAATCGCTGCTTTTGCATAGTTTTGACGCTAAACGCGCGTTCCGTGCCCAAAAACGCCGCTTTACCAGCGAAACGTGCGTTTCGCGCACCGCATCGCCGCTTTTGCTCCGTTTCGGCAAAAAACGTACGATTCGTGCACCAAATCGCTGCTTTTGCACAGTTTTTACGCTAAACGGGCGTTTTCTTCACCAAAACGCCGCTTTTGCAGCGAAACGTGCGTTTCGCGCACCGCATCGCCCCTTTTGCTCCGTTTTGGCAACAAACGAGCGTTTCGTGCACCAAATCGCTGCTTTTGCACAGTTTTGACGCTATACGTGTGTTTCGTGCACTAAAACGCCGCTTTTTCAGCGAAACGTGCGTTTCGCGCACCGAATCGCCGCTTTTGCTCCGTTTTGGGAAGAAACGTGCGTTTCGTGCACCAAATCGCTGCTTTTGCACAGTTTTTGCGCTAAACGTGCGTTTTCTTCACCAAAACGTCGCTTTTGCAGCGAAACGGGCGTTTCGCGCACCGAATCGCCGCCTTTGCTCCGTTTTGGGAAGAAACGTGCGTTTCGTGCACCAAATCGCAGCTTTTGCACAGTTTTTACGCTAAACGTGCGTTTTCTTCACCAAAACGCCGCTTTTGCAGCGAAACGTGCGTTTCGCGCACCGCATCGCCCCTTTTGCTCCGTTTTGGCAAGAAACGAGCGTTTCGTGCACCAAATCGCTGCTTTTGCACAGTTTTGAGGCTATACGTGCGTTTCGTGCACCAAATCGCTGCTTTTGCATAGTTTTGAAGCTAAATGTGCGTTTCGTGCCCAAAAGCGCCGCTTTGCCAGCGAAACGTGCGTTTCGCGCACCGCATCGCCGCTTTTGCTCCGTTTCGGCAAAAAACGTACGATTCGTGCACCAAATCGCTGCTTTTGCACAGTTTTTACGCTAAACGTGCGTTTCGTGCACCAAAACGCCGCTTTTGCAGCGAAACGTGCGTTTCGCGCACCGCATCGCCCCTTTTGCTCCGTTTTGGCAAGAAACGAGCGTTTCGTGCACCAAATCGCTGCTTTTGCACAGTTTTGACGCTATACGTGCGTTTCGTGCACCAAAACGCCGCTTTTGCAGCGAAACGTGCGTTTCGCGCACCGAATCGCCGCTTTTGCTCCGTTTTGGCAAGAAACGTGCGTTTCGTGCACCAAATCGCTGCTTTTGCACAGTTTTGACGCTAAACGTGCGTTTTCTTCACCAAAACGCCGCTTTTGCAGCGAAACGTGCGTTTCGTGCACCAAATCGCTGCTTTTGCACTGTTTTGGCGCTAGACGTGCGTTTCGTGCACCAAATCGCTGCTTTTGCATAGTTTTGACTCTAAACGTGCGGTTCGTGCACCAAAACGCCGCTTTTGCAGCGAAACGTGTATTTCGCGCACCGAATCGGCGCTTTTTCTCCGTTTTGGCAAGAAACGTGCGTTTCGTGCACCAAATCGCTGCTTTTGCACAGTTTTGACGCTATACGTGCGTTTCGTGCACTAAAACGCAGCTTTCTCTCGTTTAGAGTACAAGTTCTAGCCGCGTATTGCCTTTACCGCGCATAGTACAAGCTCCTGCCGCGCATTGCTTCGGTCTCGTCATGCATACAAGTTCCAACAGCGTATTGCTTCGGTCTCGTCGATCGTACAAGTTCCAGCCGCGTATTGCTTCGATCTCGTCAAGCGTACAGCTTCCAGCCGCGTATTGCATAGGTATCGTTATGCGCACAAGTTCCAGCCGCGCATTGCTTCGGTCTCGTCGAGCGTACAAGTACCAGGCGTGTATTGCTTCGGACTCGTTTAGCGTACAAGTTCTAGCCGCGTATGGCTTCGGTCTTGTCGAGCGCACAAGTTCCAGGCACGTATTGCTTCGGTTTCGTTTAGCGTACACGTTCCAGCCGCGTATTGCTTCGGTCTTGTCGAGCGTACAAGTTGCAGCCGCGTATTGCTTCGGCCTCGTCTTGCGTACAAGTTCCAGCCGCGTATTGCTTCGGTCTCGTTTAGAGTACAAGTCCCAGCCGCGTATTGCTTGTGTCTCGGTATGCGTACAAGTTCCAGCTGCGTATTGCTTCGGTCTCGTCGAGCGTACAAGATCCAGCCACGTATTGCTTCTGTCTCGGTATGCGCACAAGTTCCAGCCGCGTATTGCTTCGGTCTCGTTTAGACTACAAGTCCCAGCCGCGTATTGCTTGTGTCTCGGTATGCGTACAAGTTCCAGCTGCGTATTGCTTCGGTCTCGTCGAGCGTACAAGATCCAGCCACGTATTGCTTCTGTCTCGGTATGCGTACAAGTTCCAGCCGCGTATTGCTTCGGTCTCGTTTAGAGTACAAGTTCTAGCCGCGTATTGCCTTGACCGCGTATACGTACAAGCTCCTGCCGCGTATTGCTTCGGTCTCGTCGAGCGTTCAAGTTCCAGCCGCGTATTGCTTCGGTCTCGTCGAGCGTACAAGTTCCAGATGCGTATTGCTGCGGTCTCGTTGTGCGCACAAGTCCCAGCAGTGTATTGCTTCGGTCTCGTCGAGCGTGCAAGTTCCAGATGCGAATTGCTGCGGTCTCGTTGTGCGTACAAGTCCCAGCCGCATATTGCTTCGGTCTCGTCGAGCATACAAGTTCCAGCCGCGTATTGCTTCGGTCTCGTCGTGCATACAAGTTCCAGCCGCGTATTGCTTGGTCTCGTTATGCATACAAGTCCCAGCCGCGTATTGCTTCGGTCTCATCGAGCGTTCAAGTTCCAGCCGCGTATAGCTTCGGTCTCGTTGTGCGTACAAGTCCCAGCCGCGAGTTGCTTCGACCTCTTTATGCGTACAAGTCCCAACCGCGTATTGCTTTGGTCTCGTTATGCGTTCAAGTCCCAGCCGCGTATTGCTTCGGTCTTGTCGAGCGTTCAAGTTCCAGCCGCGTATTGCTTCGGTCTCGACGAGCGTACAAGTTCCAGCCGCGTATTGCTTGGTCTCGTTATGCGTACAAGTCCCAGCCGCGTATTGCTTCGGTCTCATCGAGCGTACAAGATCCAGCCACGTATTGCTTCTGTCTCGGTATGCGTACAAGTTCCAGCCGCGTATTGCTTCGGTCTCGTTTAGAGTACAAGTTCTAGCCGCGTATTGCCTTGACCGCGTATACGTACAAGCTCCGGCCGCGTATTGCTTCGGTCTCGTCGAGCGTTCAAGTTCCAGCCGCGTATTGCTTCGGTCTCGTCGAGCGTTCAAGTTCCAGATGCGTATTGCTGCGGTCTCGTTGTGCGTACAAGTCCCAGCAGTGTATTGCTTCGGTCTCGTCGAGCATACAAGTTCCAGCCGCGTATTGCTTGGTCTCGTTATGCGTACAAGTCCCAGCCGCGTATTGCTTCGGTCTCATCGAGCGTTCAAGTTCCAGCCGCCTATTGCTTCGGTCTCGTCATGCGTACAAGTCCCTGCCGCGTGTTGCTTCGGCCTCTTTATGCGTACAAGTTCCAGCCGCGTATTGCTTCAGTCTCGTTATGCGTGCAAGTTCCAGCCGCGTGTTGCTTCGGTCTCGTCAAGCGTACAGCTTCCAGCCGCGTATTGCTTAGGTATCGTTATGCGCACAAGTTCCAGCCGCGCATTGCTTCGGTCTCGTCGAGCGTACAAGTCCCAGCCGCGTATTGCTTCTGTCTCGTCGAGCGTTCCAGTTCCAGCCGCGCATTGCTTCGGTCTCGTCGAGCGTACAACTCCCAGCCGTGTATTGCTTCGGTCTCGTCGAGCATACAAGTTCCAGCCGCGTATTGCTTCGGTCTCGTCGAGCATACAAGTTCCAGCCGCGTATTGCTTGGTCTCGTTATGCATTCAAGTCCCAGCCGCGTATTGCTTCGGTCTCATCGAGCGTTCAAGTTCCAGCCGCGTATAGCTTCGGTCTCGTTGTGCGTACAAGTCCCAGCCGCGTGTTGCTTCGACCTCTTTATGCGTACAAGTCCCAACCGCGTATTGCTTTGGTCTCGTTATGCGTTCAAGTCCCAGCCGCGTATTGCTTCGGTCTTGTCGAGCGTTCAAGTTCCAGCCGCGTATTGCTTCGTCTCGTCGAGCGTACAAGTTCCAGCCGCGTATTGCTTCGGTCTTGTTTAGCGTTCAAGTTCCAGCCGCGTATAGCTTCGGTGTCGTTGTGCGTACAAGTCCCAGCCGCGTGTTGCTTCGACCTCTTTATGCGTACAAGTCCCAACCGCGTATTGCTTTGGTCTCGTTATGCATTCAAGTCCCAGCCGCGTATTGCTTCGGTCTTGTCGAGCGTTCAAGTTCCAGCCGCGTATTGCATCGGTCTCGACGAGCGTACAAGTTCCAGATGCGAATTGCTGCGGTCTCGTTGTGCGTACAATTCCCAGCCCTGTATTGCTTCGGTCTCGTCGAGCTTACAAGTTTCAGCCGCGTGTTGCTTGGGTCTCGTTATGCGTACATGTTCCAGCCGCGTATTGTTTCGGTCTCGTCGAGCGTTCAAGTTCCAGCCGCGCATTGCTTCGGTCTCGTCGAGCGTACAAGTTCCAGCCGCGTATTGCTTCGGTCTCGTTAAGCGTTCAAGTTCCAGCCGCGTGTTGCTTCGGTCTCGTTGAGCGTACAATTCCCAGCCGCGTATTGCTTCGGTCTCGTCGAGCGTTCAAGTTCCAGCCGCGCATTGCTTCGGTCTTGTCGAGCGTACAAGTTCCAGGCGCGTATTGCTTCGGCCTCGTCTTGCGTACAAGTTCCAGCCGCGTATTGCTTCGGTCTCGTTTAGAGTACAAGTTCCAGCCGCGTATTGCTTCGGTCTCGTTAAGCGTTCAAGTTCCAGCCGCGTATAGCTTCGGTCTCGTTGTGCGTACAAGTCCCAGCCGCGTGTTGCTTCGACCTCTTTATGCGTACAAGTTCCAGCCGCGTATTGCTTTGGTCTCGTTATTCGTACAAGTCCCAGCCGCGTATTGCTTCGGTCTCGTCGAGCGTTCAATATCCAGCCGCGTATTGCTTCGGTCTCGACGAGCGTACAAGTTCCAGATGCGAATTGCTGCGGTCTCGTTGTGCGTACAAGTCCCAGCCCTGTATTGCTTCGGTCTCGTCGAGCTTACAAGTTTCAGCCGCGTATTGCTTCTGTCTCGTTATGCGTACATGTTACAGCCGCGGATTGCTTCGGTCTCGATTAGCGTACAAGTTCCAGCCGCGTATTGCTTCGGTCTCGTCGAGCGTACAAGTACCAGGCGTGTATTGCTTCGGTCTCGTTTAGCGTACAAGTTCTAGCCGCGTATGGCTTCGGTCTTGTCGAGCGCACAAGTTCCAGGCACGTATTGCTTCGGTCTCGTTTAGCGTACACGTTCCAGCCGCGTATTGCTTCGGTCTTGTCGAGCGTACAAGTTCCAGGCACGTATTGCTTCGGTCTCGTTATGCGTACATGTTACAGCCGCGGATTGCTTCGGTCTCGATTAGCGTACAAGTTCCAGCCGCGTATTGCTTCGGTCTCGTCGAGCGTACAAGTACCAGGCGTGTATTGCTTCGGACTCGTTTAGCGTACAAGTTCTAGCCGCGTATGGCTTCGGTCTTGTCGAGCGCACAAGTTCCAGGCACGTATTGCTTCGGTTTCGTTTAGCGTACACGTTCCAGCCGCGTATTGCTTCGGTCTTGTCGAGCGTACAAGTTGCAGCCGCGTATTGCTTCGGCCTCGTCTTGCGTACAAGTTCCAGCCGCGTATTGCTTCGGTCTCGTTTAGAGTACAAGTCCCAGCCGCGTATTGCTTGTGTCTCGGTATGCGTACAAGTTCCAGCTGCGTATTGCTTCGGTCTCGTCGAGCGTACAAGATCCAGCCACGTATTGCTTCTGTCTCGGTATGCGCACAAGTTCCAGCCGCGTATTGCTTCGGTCTCGTTTAGACTACAAGTCCCAGCCGCGTATTGCTTGTGTCTCGGTATGCGTACAAGTTCCAGCTGCGTATTGCTTCGGTCTCGTCGAGCGTACAAGATCCAGCCACGTATTGCTTCTGTCTCGGTATGCGTACAAGTTCCAGCCGCGTATTGCTTCGGTCTCGTTTAGAGTACAAGTTCTAGCCGCGTATTGCCTTGACCGCGTATACGTACAAGCTCCTGCCGCGTATTGCTTCGGTCTCGTCGAGCGTTCAAGTTCCAGCCGCGTATTGCTTCGGTCTCGTCGAGCGTACAAGTTCCAGATGCGTATTGCTGCGGTCTCGTTGTGCGCACAAGTCCCAGCAGTGTATTGCTTCGGTCTCGTCGAGCGTACAAGTTCCAGATGCGAATTGCTGCGGTCTCGTTGTGCGTACAAGTCCCAGCCGCATATTGCTTCGGTCTCGTCGAGCGTACAAGTACCAGGCGTGTATTGCTTCGGACTCGTTTAGCGTACAAGTTCTAGCCGCGTATGGCTTCGGTCTTGTCGAGCGCACAAGTTCCAGGCACGTATTGCTTCGGTCTCGTTATGCGTACATGTTACAGCCGCGGATTGCTTCGGTCTCGATTAGCGTACAAGTTCCAGCCGCGTATTGCTTCGGTCTCGTCGAGCGTACAAGTTCCAGGCACGTATTGCTTCGGTCTCGTTTAGCGTACACGTTCCAGCCGCGTATTGCTTCGGTCTTGTCGAGCGTACAAGTTCCAGGCACGTATTGCTTCGGTCTCGTTATGCGTACATGTTACAGCCGCGGATTGCTTCGGTCTCGATTAGCGTACAAGTTCCAGCCGCGTATTGCTTCGGTCTCGTCGAGCGTACAAGTACCAGGCGTGTATTGCTTCGGACTCGTTTAGCGTACAAGTTCTAGCCGCGTATGGCTTCGGTCTTGTCGAGCGCACAAGTTCCAGGCACGTATTGCTTCGGTTTCGTTTAGCGTACACGTTCCAGCCGCGTATTGCTTCGGTCTTGTCGAGCGTACAAGTTGCAGCCGCGTATTGCTTCGGCCTCGTCTTGCGTACAAGTTCCAGCCGCGTATTGCTTCGGTCTCGTTTAGAGTACAAGTCCCAGCCGCGTATTGCTTGTGTCTCGGTATGCGTACAAGTTCCAGCTGCGTATTGCTTCGGTCTCGTCGAGCGTACAAGATCCAGCCACGTATTGCTTCTGTCTCGGTATGCGCACAAGTTCCAGCCGCGTATTGCTTCGGTCTCGTTTAGACTACAAGTCCCAGCCGCGTATTGCTTGTGTCTCGGTATGCGTACAAGTTCCAGCTGCGTATTGCTTCGGTCTCGTCGAGCGTACAAGATCCAGCCACGTATTGCTTCTGTCTCGGTATGCGTACAAGTTCCAGCCGCGTATTGCTTCGGTCTCGTTTAGAGTACAAGTTCTAGCCGCGTATTGCCTTGACCGCGTATACGTACAAGCTCCTGCCGCGTATTGCTTCGGTCTCGTCGAGCGTTCAAGTTCCAGCCGCGTATTGCTTCGGTCTCGTCGAGCGTACAAGTTCCAGATGCGTATTGCTGCGGTCTCGTTGTGCGCACAAGTCCCAGCAGTGTATTGCTTCGGTCTCGTCGAGCGTACAAGTTCCAGATGCGAATTGCTGCGGTCTCGTTGTGCGTACAAGTCCCAGCCGCATATTGCTTCGGTCTCGTCGAGCGTACAAGTACCAGGCGTGTATTGCTTCGGACTCGTTTAGCGTACAAGTTCTAGCCGCGTATGGCTTCGGTCTTGTCGAGCGCACAAGTTCCAGGCACGTATTGCTTCGGTCTCGTTATGCGTACATGTTACAGCCGCGGATTGCTTCGGTCTCGATTAGCGTACAAGTTCCAGCCGCGTATTGCTTCGGTCTCGTCGAGCGTACAAGTACCAGGCGTGTATTGCTTCGGACTCGTTTAGCGTACAAGTTCTAGCCGCGTATGGCTTCGGTCTTGTCGAGCGCACAAGTTCCAGGCACGTATTGCTTCGGTTTCGTTTAGCGTACACGTTCCAGCCGCGTATTGCTTCGGTCTTGTCGAGCGTACAAGTTGCAGCCGCGTATTGCTTCGGCCTCGTCTTGCGTACAAGTTCCAGCCGCGTATTGCTTCGGTCTCGTTTAGAGTACAAGTCCCAGCCGCGTATTGCTTGTGTCTCGGTATGCGTACAAGTTCCAGCTGCGTATTGCTTCGGTCTCGTCGAGCGTACAAGATCCAGCCACGTATTGCTTCTGTCTCGGTATGCGCACAAGTTCCAGCCGCGTATTGCTTCGGTCTCGTTTAGACTACAATTCCCAGCCGCGTATTGCTTGTGTCTCGGTATGCGTACAAGTTCCAGCCGCGTATTGCTTCGGTCTCGTTTAGAGTACAAGTTCTAGCCGCGTATTGCCTTGACCGCGTATACGTACAAGCTCCTGCCGCGTATTGCTTCGGTCTCGTCGAGCGTTCAAGTTCCAGCCGCGTATTGCTTCGGTCTCGTCGAGCGTACAAGTTCCAGATGCGTATTGCTGCGGTCTCGTTGTGCGCACAAGTCCCAGCAGTGTATTGCTTCGGTCTCGTCGAGCGTACAAGTTCCAGATGCGAATTGCTGCGGTCTCGTTGTGCGTACAAGTCCCAGCCGCATATTGCTTCGGTCTCGTCGAGCGTACAAGTACCAGGCGTGTATTGCTTCGGACTCGTTTAGCGTACAAGTTCTAGCCGCGTATGGCTTCGGTCTTGTCGAGCGCACAAGTTCCAGGCACGTATTGCTTCGGTCTCGTTATGCGTACATGTTACAGCCGCGGATTGCTTCGGTCTCGATTAGCGTACAAGTTCCAGCCGCGTATTGCTTCGGTCTCGTCGAGCGTACAAGTACCAGGCGTGTATTGCTTCGGACTCGTTTAGCGTACAAGTTCTAGCCGCGTATGGCTTCGGTCTTGTCGAGCGCACAAGTTCCAGGCACGTATTGCTTCGGTTTCGTTTAGCGTACACGTTCCAGCCGCGTATTGCTTCGGTCTTGTCGAGCGTACAAGTTGCAGCCGCGTATTGCTTCGGCCTCGTCTTGCGTACAAGTTCCAGCCGCGTATTGCTTCGGTCTCGTTTAGAGTACAAGTCCCAGCCGCGTATTGCTTGTGTCTCGGTATGCGTACAAGTTCCAGCTGCGTATTGCTTCGGTCTCGTCGAGCGTACAAGATCCAGCCACGTATTGCTTCTGTCTCGGTATGCGCACAAGTTCCAGCCGCGTATTGCTTCGGTCTCGTTTAGACTACAATTCCCAGCCGCGTATTGCTTGTGTCTCGGTATGCGTACAAGTTCCAGCTGCGTATTGCTTCGGTCTCGTCGAGCGTACAAGATCCAGCCACGTATTGCTTCTGTCTCGGTATGCGTACAAGTTCCAGCCGCGTATTGCTTCGGTCTCGTTTAGAGTACAAGTTCTAGCCGCGTATTGCCTTGACCGCGTATACGTACAAGCTCCTGCCGCGTATTGCTTCGGTCTCGTCGAGCGTTCAAGTCCCAGCAGTGTATTGCTTCGGTCTCGTCGAGCGTACAAGTTCCAGATGCGAATTGCTGCGGTCTCGTTGTGCGTACAAGTCCCAGCCGCATATTGCTTCGGTCTCGTCGAGCATACAAGTTCCAGCCGCGTATTGCTTCGGTCTCGTCGTGCATACAAGTTCCAGCCGCGTATTGCTTGGTCTCGTTATGCATTCAAGTCCCAGCCGCGTATTGCTTCGGTCTCATCGAGCGTTCAAGTTCCAGCCGCGTATAGCTTCGGTCTCGTTGTGCGTACAAGTCCCAGCCGCGTGTTGCTTCGACCTCTTTATGCGTACAAGTCCCAACCGCGTATTGCTTTGGTCTCGTTATGCGTTCAAGTCCCAGCCGCGTATTGCTTCGGTCTTGTCGAGCGTTCAAGTTCCAGCCGCGTATTGCTTCGTCTCGTCGAGCGTACAAGTTCCAGCCGCGTATTGCTTCGGTCTTGTTTAGCGTTCAAGTTCCAGCCGCGTATAGCTTCGGTGTCGTTGTGCGTACAAGTCCCAGCCGCGTGTTGCTTCGACCTCTTTATGCGTACAAGTCCCAACCGCGTATTGCTTTGGTCTCGTTATGCATTCAAGTCCCAGCCGCGTATTGCTTCGGTCTTGTCGAGCGTTCAAGTTCCAGCCGCGTATTGCATCGGTCTCGACGAGCGTACAAGTTCCAGATGCGAATTGCTGCGGTCTCGTTGTGCGTACAATTCCCAGCCCTGTATTGCTTCGGTCTCGTCGAGCTTACAAGTTTCAGCCGCGTGTTGCTTGGGTCTCGTTATGCATACATGTTCCAGCCGCGTATTGTTTCGGTCTCGTCGAGCATTCAAGTTCCAGCCGCGCATTGCTTCGGTCTCGTCGAGCGTACAAGTTCCAGCCGCGTATTGCTTCGGTCTCGTTAAGCGTTCAAGTTCCAGCCGCGTGTTGCTTCGGTCTCGTTGAGCGTACAATTCCCAGCCGCGTATTGCTTCGGTCTCGTCGAGCGTTCAAGTTCCAGCCGCGCATTGCTTCGGTCTTGTCGAGCGTACAAGTTCCAGGCGCGTATTGCTTCGGCCTCGTCTTGCGTTCAAGTTCCAGCCGCGTATTGCTTCGGTCTCGTTTAGAGTACAAGTTCCAGCCGCGTATTGCTTCGGTCTCGTTAAGCGTTCAAGTTCCAGCCGCGTATAGCTTCGGTATCGTTGTGCGTACAAGTCCCAGCCGCGTGTTGCTTCGACCTCTTTATGCGTACAAGTCCCAACCGCGTATTGCTTTGGTCTCGTTATGCATTCAAGTCCCAGCCGCGTATTGCTTCGGTCTTGTCGAGCGTTCAAGTCCCAGCCGCGTATTGCGTCGGTCTCATCGAGCGTTCAAGTTCCAGCCGCGTATAGCCACAGTATATACAGTAGTGCAACTCTCTGTCGGCACCTTTGATGTTCGTGTCACATAAAATGGAGTGCGCATGCGCGAAGTCAGCGAGTTAGCCACTGTCCTCATCTGAACTTTTCTCTCATTTCCTCTTTCAGTTTTTAATCTCTCTCTCAGCAAAGAGATGAAGTGGCGCCTCTATCGGAATAGAGGTATACTACGAAATAGTTTTTCGCGTTTTTTAGGCACAATAACGAAAACACGTATAATGAATATGCTTTTCGAAATCAGGAGAAGTATACGGATCGATGTACAAGGCGCTTTTTCGGAAAACTAAAAAAAAAAAATTTCGGACCTTTAAACGTATTTTTATCAAGTTTTAAAAGTGAAATTACAAAAAAGGGCTCTGTATTGCAATGCGGAATGATTCAAAGAATATTTTAAAATAAAATTCAAGAAGAAATATTGCTTCTTCGGCGCAGGATATTGCACAAACGTCCTCGATATGAAACCGAGACGATTTGTATTACAAATATCACGCGGGTATACGGACAAACGCTGAGAGAAAGCGATGGAAAGCGAGAACTGAAAGAGGAAGTGAGAGAAACGTTTAGATGGCGTTACAACTTCACTAGCTGACTTCGCGCATGCGCACTCCATTTTGTGTGACACAAAATCAGGAGAGTTGCACTACTGTATATACTGTGGTATAGCTTCGGTCTCGTTGTGCGTACAAGTTACAGCCGCGGATAGCTTTGGTCTCGTTATGCGTACAAGTCCCAGCCGCGTGTTGCTTCGGTCTCGTCCAGCGTACAAGTTCCAGTCGCGTATTGCTTCAGTCTCGTTATGCGTGCATGTTCCAGCTGCGCATTGCTTCGGTCTCGTTATGCGCACAAGTTCCAGGCTCGTATTGCTTCGGTCTCGTCGAGCGTACAACTTCCAGATGCTTATTGCTGCGGTCTCGTTATGGGTACAAGTCCCAGCCGTGTATTGCTTCGGTCTCGTCGAGCGTACAAGTTCCAGCCGCGTATTCCTTCGGTCTCGTGGAGCATACAACTCCCAGGCGCGTATTGCTTCGGTCTCGTTATGCGTACAAGTCCCAGCCGCGCATAGCTGCGGTCTCGTTATGTGTACAAGTCCCAGCCGCGTATTGCTTCGGTCTTGTCGAGCGTTCAAGTTCCAGCCGCGTATTGCTTCGGTCTCGACGAGCGTACAAGTTCCAGATGCGTATCGCTGCGGTCTCGTTGTGCGTACATGTCCCAGCCGCGTATTGCTTCGGTCTCGTCGAGCGTTCAAGTCCCTGCCGCGTATTGCTTTCGCCTCGTCGAGCGAACAACCTCTAGCAGTGAATTGCTTTGGTGTCGTCGAGCGTACAAGTTCCAGATAGGTATTGCTGCGGTCTCGTTGTGCGTACAAGTCCCAGCCCTGTATTGCTTCGGTCTCGTCGAGCATACAAGTTTTAGCCGCGTATTGCTTGGGTCTCGTTATGCGTACATATCCCAGCCGCGTATTGCTTCGGTCTCGTCGAGCGTTCAAGTCCCTGCCGCGTATTACTTTCGCCTCGTCGAGCGAACAAGCTCTAGCCCTGAATTGCTTTGGTGTCGTCGAGCGAACAGGTTCCAGCCGCGCATTGCTTCGGTCGAGTCGAGCGTACAAGTTCCAGCCGCGTATTGCTTTGGTCTCGTTATGCGTACAAGTCACAGCCGCGTATTGCTTCGGTCTCGACGAGCGTTCCAGTTCCAGCCGCGCATTCCTTCGGTCTCGTCGAGCGTACAACTCCCAGCCGTGTATGGCTTCGGTATCGTCGAGCATACAAGTTCCAGCCGCGTATTGCTTCGGTCTCGTTATGCGTACATGTTACAGCCGCGGATTGCTTCGATCTCGATTAGCGTCCAAGTTCCAGCCGCGTATTGCTTCGGTCTCGTCGAGCGTACAAGTACCAGGCATGTATTGCTTCGGTCTCGTTAAGCGTACAAGTCCCTGCCGCGTATTGCTTCGGTCTCGTCGAGCGTTCCAGTTCCAGCCGCGCATTGCTTCGGTCTCGTCGAGCGTACAACTCCCAGCCGTGTATTGCTTCGGTCTCGTCGAGCATACAAGTTCCAGCTGCGTATTGCTTCGGTCTCGTCGAGCGTACAAGTTCCAGCCGCGTATTGCTTCGGTCTCGACGAGCGTACAAGTTCCAGATGCGAATTGCTGCGGTCTCGTTGTGCGTACAATTCCCAGCCCTGTATTGCTTCGGTCTCGTCGAGCTTACAAGTTTCAGCCGCGTATTGCTTCGGTCTCGTCGAGCGTACAGGTTCCAGCAGCGTATTGCTTCGGACTCGGAGAGCGTACAAGTTCCAGCCGCGTGCTGCTTCGGCCTCGTTATGCGTACGAGATCCAGCCGCGTTATGCTTCGGTCTCGTTATGCGTACAAGTTCCAGCCGCGTATTGCTTCGGTCTCGTCGAGCGTACAACTCCCAGCCGCGTATTGCTTCGGTATCGTTATGCGTACAAGTCCCAGCCGTGTATTGCTCCGGTATCGTCGAGCATACAAGTTCCAGCCGCGAATTGCTTCGGTCTCGTTATGCGTACAATTTCCAGCCGCGTATTGCTTCGGTATCGTTATGCGTACAAGTCCCAGCCGTGTAGTACTCCGGTATCGTCGAGCATACTAGTTCCAGCCGTGTATTGTTTGGGTCTCGTTATGCGTACAAGTCCCAGCCGCGTATTGCTTCGGTCTCGTTATGCGTGCAAGTTCCAGCCGCGTATTGCTTCGGTCTCGTCGGGCGTACAAGTTCCAGCCGAGTATAGCTTCGGTCTCGTCGAGTGTTCAAGTTCCAGCCGCGTATTGCTTCGGTATCGTTATGCGTACAAGTCCCAGCCGTGTATTACTCCGGTATCGTCGAGCATACAAGTTCCAGCCGTGTATTGTTTGGGTCTCGTTATGCGTTCAAGTTCCAGCCGCGTAATGCTTCGAACTCATTATGCGTGCAAGTTCCAGCCGCGTATTGCTTCGGTCTTGTCAAGCGTACATGTTGCAGCCGGATAATACTTCGGTCTCGTTATGCGTGCAAGTTCCAGCCGCGTATTGCTTCGGACTCGTCCAGCGTACAAGTTCCAGCCGGGTAATGCTTTGGTCTCGTTATGCGTACAAGCTTCAGCCGCGTATTGCTTCGGTCTCGTCGAGCGTACAAGTTCTAGCCGCGTATTGCTTCGGTCTCGTCGAGCGTACAAGTTCCGGCAGCGCGTTGCTTCGGTCTCGTCGAGCGATCAAGGTCCAGCCGCGCATTGCTTCGGTCTGGTCGAGCGTACAACTCCCAGCCGCGTATTGCTTCGGTCTCGTTATGCGTGCAAGTTCCAGCCGTGTATTGCTCCGGAATCGTCGAGCATACAAGTTCCAGCCGCGTAATGCTTCGGTCACGTTATACGTGCAAGTCCCAGCCGCGTAATTCTTCGGTCTCTTCGAGCGTACAAGTCCCAGCCGCGTATTGCTTCGGTCTCGTTATGCGTGCAAGTTCCAGCCGTGTTTTGCTAAGGTATCGTCGAGCATACAAGTTCCAGCCGCGTAATGCTTCGGTCTCGTTATGCGTACAAGTCCCAGCCGCGTATTGCTTCGGTCACGTGGAGCGTACAAGTTCCAGCAGCGTATTGCTTCGGTCTCGTCGAGCGTACAAGTTCCAGCCGCGTATTGCTTCGGTCTCGTCGAGCGTACAGGTTCCAGCAGCGTATTGCTTCGGACTCGGAGAGCGTACAAGTTCCAGCCGCGTGCTGCTTCGGCCTCGTTATGCGTACAAGATCCAGCCGCGTTATGCTTCGGTCTCGTTATGCGTACAAGTTCCAGCCGCGTATTGCTTCGGTCTCGTCGAGCGTACAACTCCCAGCCGCGTATTGCTTCGGTATCGTTATGCGTACAAGTCCCAGCCGTGTATTGCTCCGGTATCGTCGAGCATACAAGTTCCAGCCGCGAATTGCTTCGGTCTCGTTATGCGTACAATTTCCAGCCGCGTATTGCTTCGGTATCGTTATGCGTACAAGTCCCAGCCGTGTAGTACTCCGGTATCGTCGAGCATACTAGTTCCAGCCGTGTATTGTTTGGGTCTCGTTATGCGTACAAGTCCCAGCCGCGTATTGCTTCGGTCTCGTTATGCGTGCAAGTTCCAGCCGCGTATTGCTTCGGTCTCGTCGGGCGTACAAGTTCCAGCCGAGTATAGCTTCGGTCTCGTCGAGTGTTCAAGTTCCAGCCGCGTATTGCTTCGGTATCGTTATGCGTACAAGTCCCAGCCGTGTATTACTCCGGTATCGTCGAGCATACAAGTTCCAGCCGTGTATTGTTTGGGTCTCGTTATGCGTTCAAGTTCCAGCCGCGTAATGCTTCGAACTCATTATGCGTGCAAGTTCCAGCCGCGTATTGCTTCGGTCTTGTCAAGCGTACATGTTGCAGCCGGATAATACTTCGGTCTCGTTATGCGTGCAAGTTCCAGCCGCGTATTGCTTCGGACTCGTCCAGCGTACAAGTTCCAGCCGGGTAATGCTTTGGTCTCGTTATGCGTACAAGCTTCAGCCGCGTATTGCTTCGGTCTCGTCGAGCGTACAAGTTCTAGCCGCGTATTGCTTCGGTCTCGTTATGCGTGCAAGTTCCAGCCGTGTATTGCTCCGGAATCGTCGAGCATACAAGTTCCAGCCGCGTAATGCTTCGGTCACGTTATACGTGCAAGTCCCAGCCGCGTAATTCTTCGGTCTCTTCGAGCGTACAAGTCCCAGCCGCGTATTGCTTCGGTCTCGTTATGCGTGCAAGTTCCAGCCGTGTTTTGCTAAGGTATCGTCGAGCATACAAGTTCCAGCCGCGTAATGCTTCGGTCTCGTTATGCGTACAAGTCCCAGCCGCGTATTGCTTCGGTCACGTGGAGCGTACAAGTTCCAGTAGCGTATTGCTTCGGTCTCGTCGAGCGTACAAGTTCCAGCCGCGTATTGCTTCGGTCTCGTCGAGCGTACAGGTTCCAGCAGCGTATTGCTTCGGACTCGGAGAGCGTACAAGTTCCAGCCGCGTGCTGCTTCGGCCTCGTTATGCGTACAAGATCCAGCCGCGTTATGCTTCGGTCTCGTTATGCGTACAAGTTCCAG
Source organism: Stelis phaeoptera (assembly GCA_943735885.1). Lineage (NCBI taxonomy): Eukaryota > Metazoa > Arthropoda > Insecta > Hymenoptera > Megachilidae > Stelis > Stelis phaeoptera. The sequence goes on from CALSEM010000021.1 coordinate 998,827, forward strand.
CCGCGTATTGCTTCGGTCTCGTCGAGCGTACAACTCCCAGCCGCGTATTGCTTCGGTATCGTTATGCGTACAAGTCCCAGCCGTGTATTGCTCCGGTATCGTCGAGCATACAAGTTCCAGCCGCGAATTGCTTCGGTCTCGTTATGCGTACAATTTCCAGCCGCGTATTGCTTCGGTATCGTTATGCGTACAAGTCCCAGCCGTGTAGTACTCCGGTATCGTCGAGCATACTAGTTCCAGCCGTGTATTGTTTGGGTCTCGTTATGCGTACAAGTCCCAGCCGCGTATTGCTTCGGTCTCGTTATGCGTGCAAGTTCCAGCCGCGTATTGCTTCGGTCTCGTCGGGCGTACAAGTTCCAGCCGAGTATAGCTTCGGTCTCGTCGAGTGTTCAAGTTCCAGCCGCGTATTGCTTCGGTATCGTTATGCGTACAAGTCCCAGCCGTGTATTACTCCGGTATCGTCGAGCATACAAGTTCAAGCCGTGTATTGTTTGGGTCTCGTTATGCGTTCAAGTTCCAGCCGCGTAATGCTTCGAACTCATTATGCGTGCAAGTTCCAGCCGCGTATTGCTTCGGTCTTGTCAAGCGTACATGTTGCAGCCGGATAATACTTCGGTCTCGTTATGCGTGCAAGTTCCAGCCGCGTATTGCTTCGGACTCGTCCAGCGTACAAGTTCCAGCCGGGTAATGCTTTGGTCTCGTTATGCGTACAAGCTTCAGCCGCGTATTGCTTCGGTCTCGTCGAGAGTACAAGTTCTAGCCGCGTATTGCTTCGGTCTCGTCGAGCGTACAAGTTCCGGCAGCGCGTTGCTTCGGTCTCGTCGAGCGATCAAGGTCCAGCCGCGCATTGCTTCGGTCTGGTCGAGCGTACAACTCCCAGCCGCGTATTGCTTCGGTCTCGTTATGCGTGCAAGTTCCAGCCGTGTATTGCTCCGGAATCGTCGAGCATACAAGTTCCAGCCGCGTAATGCTTCGGTCTCGTTATGCGTACAAGTCCCAGCCGCGTATTGCTTCGGTCTCGTGGAGCGAACAAGTTCCAGCAGCGCGTTGCTTCGGTGTCGTTATGCGTGCAAGTTCCAGCCGCGTATTGCTATGGTCTCGTGGAGCGTCCAAGTTCCTGCCGCGTATTACTTCGATCTCGTTATGCGTACAAGTTCCAGCCGCGTATTGCTTCGGTCTCGTTATGCGTGCAAGTTCCAGCCGTGTATTGCTCCGGAATCGTCAAGCATACAAGTTCCAGCGGCGTAATGCTTCGGTCACGTTATACGTGCAAGTCCCAGCCGCGTAATTCTTCGGTCTCTTCGAGCGTACAAGTCCGAGCCGCGTATTGCTTCGGTCTCGTTGTGCGTGCAAGTTCCAGCCGTGTTTTGCTAAGGTATCGTCGAGCATACAAGTTCCAGCCGCGTAATGCTTCGGTCTCGTTATGCGTACAAGTCCCAGCCGCGTATTGCTATGGTCTCGTGGAGCGTCCAAGTTCCTGCCGCGTATTACTTCGATCTCGTTATGCGTACAAGTTCCAGCCGCGTAATGCTTCGGTCTCGTTGTGCGTACAAGTTCCAGCCGAGTACTGCTTCGCTCTCGTCGATCGAACAAGTTCCAGCAGCGCGTTGCTTCGGTCTCGTTATGCGCACAAGTCCCAGCCGTGTATTACTCCGGTATCGTCGAGCATACAAGTTCCAGCCGTGTATTGTTTGGGTCTCGTTATGCGTACAAGACCCAGCCGCGTATTGCTTCGGTCTCGTTATGCGTGCAAGTTCCAGCCGCGTATTGCTTCGGTCTCGTCGGGCGTACAAGTTCCAGCTGAGTATAGCTTCGGTCTCGTCGAGTGTTCAAGTCCCAGCCGTGTATTACTCCGGTATCGTCGAGCATACAAGTTCCAGCCGTGTATTGTTTGGGTCTCGTTATGCGTTCAAGTTCCAGCCGCGTATAGCTTCGGTCTCGTTATGCGTACAAGTCCTAGCCGCGTATTGCTTCGGTCTCATTATGGGTGCAAGTCCCAGCCGTGTGTCGCTTCGGTATCGTCGAGCGTACAAGTTCCAACCGCGTATTGCTTCGGTCTCGTTATTCGTACAAGCTCCAGCCGCGTATTGCTTCGGTTTCGTCGAGCGAACAAGTCCCAGCCGCGTGTTGCTTCGGCATCGTTATGCGTACAAGTTCCAGCCGCGTAATGCTTCGCTCTCGATATGCGTACAAGTTCCTGTCCCGTGTTGCTTCGGTCTCGTCAAGCGTACAAGTCCCAGCATCTAATTGCAATGGTCTCGTTTTGCGTATAAGTCCTAGCCGTGTATTGCTTCGGTCTCGTTATGCGTGCAAGTTCCAGCCGCGTATTGCTTCGGACTCGTCAAGCTGAAAATCCCAGCCGGGTATTGCTTCGGTCTCATTATGCGTGAAAGTTCCAGCCGCGTATTGCTTCGGTCTCGTTATGCGTACAAGTTCCAGAAGCGTGTTGCTTCGGTCTCGTTACGCGTACAAGTTCTAGCCGCGTATTGCTTCGGTCTCGTTATGCGTGCAAGTTCCAGTCGCGTATTGCTTCGGTCTCGTAATGCGTACAACTTCCATCCGCGTGTTGCTTCGGTCTCGTCATGCGTGCATGTTACAGCCGCGTATTTCTTCGGGCTCGTCAAGCGTACAAGTTCCAGCCGGGAATTGCTTCAGTCTCGTCGAGCGTACAAGTTCCAGCAGCGTATTGCTTCGGACTCGGAGAGCGTACAAGTTCCAGCCGCGTATTGCATCGGTATCGTTATGCGTACAAGTCCCAGCCGTGTGTCGCTTCGGTATCGTCGAGCGTACAAGTTCCAACCGCGTATTGCTTCGGTCTCGTTATGCGCGCTAGTTCCAGCCGCGTATTGCTTCGGTCTCGTCGAGCGTACAAGTCCCTGCCGCGTGTTGCTTCGGTCTCGTTACGCGTTCAAGTCCTAGCCGCGTATTGCTTCGATCACATTATGGGTGCAAGTTCCAGCCGCGTGTTGCTTCAGTCTCGTTATGCGTACAAGTCCCAGCCGCGTATTGCTTCTGACTCGGAGAGCGTACAAGTTCCAGCCGCGTATTGCTTCGGTATCGTTATGCGTACAAGTTCCAGCCGCGTATTGCTTCGGACTCGTCAAGCTGAAAATCCCAGCCGGGTATTGCTTCGGTCTCATTATGCGTGAAAGTTCCAGCCGCGTATTGCTTCGGTCTCGTTATGCGTACAAGTTCCAGAAGCGTGTTGCTTCAGTCTCGTCGAGCGTACAAGTTCCAGCCGCGTATTGCTTCGGTCTCGTCGAGCGTACAGGTTCCAGCAGCGTATTGCTTCGGACTCGGAGAGCGTACAAGTTCCAGCCGCGTATTGCATCGGTATCGTTATGCGTACAAGTCCCAGCCGTGTGTCGCTTCGGTATCGTCGAGCGTACAAGTTCCAACCGCGTATTGCTTCGGTCTCGTTATGCGCGCTAGTTCCAGCCGCGGATTGCTTCGGTCTCGTCGAGCGTACAAGTCCCTGCCGCGTGTTGCTTCGGTCTCGTTATGCGCACAAGTCCCAGCCGCGTATTGCTTCGGTATCGTTATGCGTACAAGTCCCAGCCGTGTATTACTCCGGTATCGTCGAGCATACAAGTTCCAGCCGTGTATTGTTTGGGTCTCGTTATGCGTACAAGTCCCAGCCGCGTATTGCTTCGGTCTCGTTATGCGTGCAAGTTCCAGCCGCGTATTGCTTCGGTCTCGTCGGGCGTACAAGTTCCAGCAGAGTATACCTTCTTTCTCGTCGAGTGTTCAAGTTCCAGCCGCGTATTGCTTCGGTATCGTTATGCGTACAAGTCCCAGCCGTGTATTACTCCGGTATCGGCGAGCATACAAGTTCCAGCCGTGTATTGTTTGGGTCTCGTTATGCGTTCAAGTTCCAGCCGCGTAATGCTTAGAACTCTTTATGCGTGCAAGTTCCAGCCGCGTATTGCTTCGGTCTTGTCAAGCGTACATGTTGCAGCCGGATAATACTTCGGTCTCGTTATGCGTGCAAGCTCCAGCCGCGTATTGCTTCGGACTCGTCTAGCGTACAAGTTCCAGCCGGGTAATGCTTTGGTCTCGTTATGCGTACAAGCTTCAGCCGCGTATTGCTTCGGTCTCTTCGAGCGTACAATTTCCAGCCGCGTATTACTTCGATCTCGTTATGCGCACAAGTCCCATCCGCGTATTGCTTCGGTATCGTTATGCGTACAAGTCCCAGCCGTGTATTGCTCCGGTATCGTCGAGCATACAAGTTCCAGCCGCGTATTGCTTCGGTCTCGTTATGCGTACAATTTCCAGCCGCGTATTGCTTCGGTCTCGTTATGCGTACAAGTTCCTGCCGCGTATTGCTTCGATCTCGTTATGCGTACAATATCCAGTCGCGTATTACTTCGATCTCGTTATGCGCACAAGTTCCAGCCGCGTATTGCTTCGGTCTCGTTATGCGTGCAATTTCCAGCCGCGTAATGCTTCGGTCTCGTTATGCGTACAAGTTCCAGCCGCGTATTGCTTCGGTCTCGTTATGCGTACAATTTCCAGCCGCGTAATGCTTCGGTCTCGTTATGCGTACAAGTTCCAGCCGCGTATTGCTTCGGTCTCGTTATGCGTACAAGTTCCTGCCGCGTATTGCTTCGATCTCGTTATGCGTGCAAGTTCCAACCGCGTATTGCTATGATCTCGTTATGCGTTCAAGTTCCAGCCGCGTATTGCTTCGGTCTCGTCGAGTGGACAAGTTCCAGCCGCGTATTGCTTCGGTCTCGCCGAGCGTACAAGTTCCAGCCCGGTATTGCTTCGGTCTCGTTATGCGTACAAGTTCCAGCCGCGTAATGCTTCGGTCTCTTTATACGTGCAAGTTCCAGCCGCGTATTGCTTCGGTCTTGTCGAGCGTACAAGTCCCAGCCGCGTATTGCTTTGGTCTCCTAATGCGTACAAGTTCCAGCCGTGTATTGGTTCGGTCTCTTCGAGCGTACAAGTCCCAGCCGCGTGTTGCTTCGCTCTCGTTATGCGTACAAGTTCCAGCCTCGTATTGCTTCGGTCTCGTGGAGCGTACAAGTTCCAACCGCGGATAGCTTCGGTCTCGTCGAGCGTACAAGTTCCAGCCGCGTATTGCTTCGGTCTCGTCGAGCGTCCAAGTCCCAGCCGCGTATTGCTTTGGTCTCCTAATGCGTACAAGTTCCAGCCGCGTATTGCTTCGGTCTCTTCGAGCGTCCAAGTTCCAGCCGCGTATTGCTTCGGTCTCTTCGAGCGTACTAGTTCCAGCCGGATGTTGCTTCGGTCTCGTCGAGCGTACAAGTTCCGGCAGCGTATTGCTTCGGTCTCGTGGAGCGTACAAGTCCCAGCCGCGTATTGCTTCAGTCTCGTCCAGCGTACAAGTTCCAGCCGAGTATTGCTTCGGTCCCATCAAGCGTACAAGTTGCAGTCGGATAATGCCTCGGTCTTGTTATGCGTGCAAGTTCCAGCCGCGTATTGCTTCGGTCTCGTTATGCGTACAAGTCCCAGCCGTGTGTCGCTTCGGTATCGTCGAGCGTACAAGTTCCAACCGCGTATTGCTTCGGTCTCGTTATGCGCGCTAGTTCCAGCCGCGGATTGCTTCGGTCTCGTCGAGCGTACAAGTCCCAGCCGCGTGTTGCTTCGGCATCGTTATGCGTACAAGTTCCAGCCGCGTAATGCTTCGCTCTCGATATGCGTACAAGTTCCTGTCCCGTGTTGCTTCGGTCTCGTCAAGCGTACAAGTCCCAGCATCTAATTGCAATGGTCTCGTTTTGCGTATAAGTCCTAGCCGTGTATTGCTTCGGTCTCGTTATGCGTGCAAGTTCCAGCCGCGTATTGCTTCGGACTCGTCAAGCTGAAAATCCCAGCCGGGTATTGCTTCGGTCTCATTATGCGTGAAAGTTCCAGCCGCGTATTGCTTCGGTCTCGTTATGCGTACAAGTTCCAGAAGCGTGTTGCTTCGGTCTCGTTACGCGTACAAGTTCTAGCCGCGTATTGCTTCGGTCTCGTTATGCGTGCAAGTTCCAGTCGCGTATTGCTTCGGTCTCGTAATGCGTACAACTTCCATCCGCGTGTTGCTTCGGTCTCGTCATGCGTGCATGTTACAGCCGCGTATTTCTTCGGGCTCGTCAAGCGTACAAGTTCCAGCCGGGAATTGCTTCAGTCTCGTCGAGCGTACAAGTTCCAGCAGCGTATTGCTTCGGACTCGGAGAGCGTACAAGTTCCAGCCGCGTATTGCATCGGTATCGTTATGCGTACAAGTCCCAGCCGTGTGTCGCTTCGGTATCGTCGAGCGTACAAGTTCCAACCGCGTATTGCTTCGGTCTCGTTATGCGCGCTAGTTCCAGCCGCGTATTGCTTCGGTCTCGTCGAGCGTACAAGTCCCTGCCGCGTGTTGCTTCGGTCTCGTTACGCGTTCAAGTCCTAGCCGCGTATTGCTTCGATCACATTATGGGTGCAAGTTCCAGCCGCGTGTTGCTTCAGTCTCGTTATGCGTACAAGTCCCAGCCGCGTATTGCTTCTGACTCGGAGAGCGTACAAGTTCCAGCCGCGTATTGCTTCGGTATCGTTATGCGTACAAGTTCCAGCCGCGTATTGCTTCGGACTCGTCAAGCTGAAAATCCCAGCCGGGTATTGCTTCGGTCTCATTATGCGTGAAAGTTCCAGCCGCGTATTGCTTCGGTCTCGTTATGCGTACAAGTTCCAGAAGCGTGTTGCTTCAGTCTCGTCGAGCGTACAAGTTCCAGCCGCGTATTGCTTCGGTCTCGTCGAGCGTACAGGTTCCAGCAGCGTATTGCTTCGGACTCGGAGAGCGTACAAGTTCCAGCCGCGTATTGCATCGGTATCGTTATGCGTACAAGTCCCAGCCGTGTGTCGCTTCGGTATCGTCGAGCGTACAAGTTCCAACCGCGTATTGCTTCGGTCTCGTTATGCGCGCTAGTTCCAGCCGCGGATTGCTTCGGTCTCGTCGAGCGTACAAGTCCCTGCCGCGTGTTGCTTCGGTCTCGTTATGCGCACAAGTCCCAGCCGCGTATTGCTTCGGTATCGTTATGCGTACAAGTCCCAGCCGTGTATTACTCCGGTATCGTCGAGCATACAAGTTCCAGCCGTGTATTGTTTGGGTCTCGTTATGCGTACAAGTCCCAGCCGCGTATTGCTTCGGTCTCGTTATGCGTGCAAGTTCCAGCCGCGTATTGCTTCGGTCTCGTCGGGCGTACAAGTTCCAGCAGAGTATACCTTCTTTCTCGTCGAGTGTTCAAGTTCCAGCCGCGTATTGCTTCGGTATCGTTATGCGTACAAGTCCCAGCCGTGTATTACTCCGGTATCGGCGAGCATACAAGTTCCAGCCGTGTATTGTTTGGGTCTCGTTATGCGTTCAAGTTCCAGCCGCGTAATGCTTAGAACTCTTTATGCGTGCAAGTTCCAGCCGCGTATTGCTTCGGTCTTGTCAAGCGTACATGTTGCAGCCGGATAATACTTCGGTCTCGTTATGCGTGCAAGCTCCAGCCGCGTATTGCTTCGGACTCGTCTAGCGTACAAGTTCCAGCCGGGTAATGCTTTGGTCTCGTTATGCGTACAAGCTTCAGCCGCGTATTGCTTCGGTCTCTTCGAGCGTACAATTTCCAGCCGCGTATTACTTCGATCTCGTTATGCGCACAAGTCCCATCCGCGTATTGCTTCGGTATCGTTATGCGTACAAGTCCCAGCCGTGTATTGCTCCGGTATCGTCGAGCATACAAGTTCCAGCCGCGTATTGCTTCGGTCTCGTTATGCGTACAATTTCCAGCCGCGTATTGCTTCGGTCTCGTTATGCGTACAAGTTCCTGCCGCGTATTGCTTCGATCTCGTTATGCGTACAATATCCAGTCGCGTATTACTTCGATCTCGTTATGCGCACAAGTTCCAGCCGCGTATTGCTTCGGTCTCGTTATGCGTGCAATTTCCAGCCGCGTAATGCTTCGGTCTCGTTATGCGTACAAGTTCCAGCCGCGTATTGCTTCGGTCTCGTTATGCGTACAATTTCCAGCCGCGTAATGCTTCGGTCTCGTTATGCGTACAAGTTCCAGCCGCGTATTGCTTCGGTCTCGTTATGCGTACAAGTTCCTGCCGCGTATTGCTTCGATCTCGTTATGCGTGCAAGTTCCAACCGCGTATTGCTATGATCTCGTTATGCGTTCAAGTTCCAGCCGCGTATTGCTTCGGTCTCGTCGAGTGGACAAGTTCCAGCCGCGTATTGCTTCGGTCTCGCCGAGCGTACAAGTTCCAGCCCGGTATTGCTTCGGTCTCGTTATGCGTACAAGTTCCAGCCGCGTAATGCTTCGGTCTCTTTATACGTGCAAGTTCCAGCCGCGTATTGATTCGGTCTTGTCGAGCGTACAAGTCCCAGCCGCGTATTGCTTTGGTCTCCTAATGCGTACAAGTTCCAGCCGTGTATTGGTTCGGTCACTTCGAGCGTACAAGTCCCAGCCGCGTGTTGCTTCGCTCTCGTTATGCGTACAAGTTCCAGCCTCGTATTGCTTCGGTCTCGTGGAGCGTACAAGTTCCAACCGCGGATAGCTTCGGTCTCGTCGAGCGTACAAGTTCCAGCCGCGTATTGCTTCGGTCTCGTCGAGCGTCCAAGTCCCAGCCGCGTATTGCTTTGGTCTCCTAATGCGTACAAGTTCCAGCCGCGTATTGCTTCGGTCTCTTCGAGCGTCCAAGTTCCAGCCGCGTATTGCTTCGGTCTCTTCGAGCGTACTAGTTCCAGCCGGATGTTGCTTCGGTCTCGTCGAGCGTACAAGTTCCGGCAGCGTATTGCTTCGGTCTCGTGGAGCGTACAAGTCCCAGCCGCGTATTGCTTCAGTCTCGTCCAGCGTACAAGTTCCAGCCGAGTATTGCTTCGGTCCCATCAAGCGTACAAGTTGCAGTCGGATAATGCCTCGGTCTTGTTATGCGTGCAAGTTCCAGCCGCGTATTGCTTCGGTCTCGTTATGCGTACAAGTCCCAGCCGCGTATTGCTTCGGTCTCGTCGAGCGTACAAGTTCCAGCCTCGTATTGCTTCGCTCTCGTCGAGCGTACAAGTCCCAGCCGCGTATTGCTTCGGTCTCGCCGAGCGTACAAGTTCCAGCCGCGTATTGCTTCGCTCTCGTTGAGCGTACAAGTCCCAGCCGTGTATTGCTTTGGTCTCCTAATGCGTACAAGTTCCAGCCGCGTATTTCTTCGGTGTCGTCGAGCGTACAAGTCCCAGCCGCGTATTGCTTCGGTCTCGTCGAGCGTACAAGTTCCAGCCGCGTATTGCTTCGATCTCGTGGAGCGTACAAGTTCCAGCCGCGGATTGCTTCGATCTCGTCGAGCGTACAAGTTCCAGCCGCGTATTGCTTCGGTCTCGTGGAGCGAACAAGTTCCAGCCGCGGATTGCTTCGGTCTCGTCGAGCGTACAAGTTCCAGCCGCGTATTGCTTCAGTCTCGTCGAGCGTACATGTCCCAGGCGCATATAGCTGCGGTCTCGTTATGCGTACAAGTCCCAGCCGCGTATTGCTTCGGTCTCGTCGAGCGTACAAGATCCAGCCGCGTATTGATTCGGTCTCGTTATGCGTACAAGTCCCTGCCGCGTATTGCTTCGGTCTCGTGGAGCGTACAAGTTCCAGCCGCGGATTGCTTCGGTCTCGTCGAGCGTACAAGTTCCCGCCGCGTATTGCTTCGGTGTCGACGAGCGTACAAGTCCCAGGCGCGGATAGCTGCTGTCTCGTTATGCGTACACGACCAAGCCGCGAATTGCTTCGGTCTCGTTATGCGTACAAGTCCCAGCCGCGTATTGCTTCGGTCTCGTCGAGCGTACAAGTTCCAGCCGCGTATTGCTTTGGTCTCCTAATGCGTACAAGTTCCACCCGCGTATTTCTTCGGTGTCGTCGAGCGTACAAGTTCCAGCCGCGTATTGCTTCAGTCTCGTCGAGCGTACAAGTCCCAGGCGCATATAGCTGCGGTCTCGTTATGCGTGCAAGTCCCAGCCTCGTATTGCTTCGGTCTCGTTATGTGTACAAGCCCCAGCCGCGTATTGCTTCGGTCTCGTTATGCGTACAAGTTCCTGCCGCGTATTGCTTCGATCTCGTTATGCGTGCAAGTTCCAACCGCGTATTGCTATGATCTCGTTATGCGTTCAAGTTCCAGCCGCGTATTGCTTCGGTCTCGTCGAGTGGACAAGTTCCAGCCGCGTATTGCTTCGGTCTCGCCGAGCGTACAAGTTCCAGCCCGGTATTGCTTCGGTCTCGTTATGCGTACAAGTTCCAGCCGCGTAATGCTTCGGTCTCTTTATACGTGCAAGTTCCAGCCGCGTATTGATTCGGTCTTGTCGAGCGTACAAGTCCCAGCCGCGTATTGCTTTGGTCTCCTAATGCGTACAAGTTCCAGCCGTGTATTGGTTCGGTCACTTCGAGCGTACAAGTCCCAGCCGCGTGTTGCTTCGCTCTCGTTATGCGTACAAGTTCCAGCCTCGTATTGCTTCGGTCTCGTGGAGCGTACAAGTTCCAACCGCGGATAGCTTCGGTCTCGTCGAGCGTACAAGTTCCAGCCGCGTATTGCTTCGGTCTCGTCGAGCGTCCAAGTCCCAGCCGCGTATTGCTTTGGTCTCCTAATGCGTACAAGTTCCAGCCGCGTATTGCTTCGGTCTCTTCGAGCGTCCAAGTTCCAGCCGCGTATTGCTTCGGTCTCTTCGAGCGTACTAGTTCCAGCCGGATGTTGCTTCGGTCTCGTCGAGCGTACAAGTTCCGGCAGCGTATTGCTTCGGTCTCGTGGAGCGTACAAGTCCCAGCCGCGTATTGCTTCAGTCTCGTCCAGCGTACAAGTTCCAGCCGAGTATTGCTTCGGTCCCATCAAGCGTACAAGTTGCAGTCGGATAATGCCTCGGTCTTGTTATGCGTGCAAGTTCCAGCCGCGTATTGCTTCGGTCTCGTTATGCGTACAAGTCCCAGCCGCGTATTGCTTCGGTCTCGTCGAGCGTACAAGTTCCAGCCTCGTATTGCTTCGCTCTCGTCGAGCGTACAAGTCCCAGCCGCGTATTGCTTCGGTCTCGCCGAGCGTACAAGTTCCAGCCGCGTATTGCTTCGCTCTCGTTGAGCGTACAAGTCCCAGCCGTGTATTGCTTTGGTCTCCTAATGCGTACAAGTTCCAGCCGCGTATTTCTTCGGTGTCGTCGAGCGTACAAGTCCCAGCCGCGTATTGCTTCGGTCTCGTCGAGCGTACAAGTTCCAGCCGCGTATTGCTTCGATCTCGTGGAGCGTACAAGTTCCAGCCGCGGATTGCTTCGATCTCGTCGAGCGTACAAGTTCCAGCCGCGTATTGCTTCGGTCTCGTGGAGCGAACAAGTTCCAGCCGCGGATTGCTTCGGTCTCGTCGAGCGTACAAGTTCCAGCCGCGTATTGCTTCAGTCTCGTCGAGCGTACATGTCCCAGGCGCATATAGCTGCGGTCTCGTTATGCGTACAAGTCCCAGCCGCGTATTGCTTCGGTCTCGTCGAGCGTACAAGATCCAGCCGCGTATTGATTCGGTCTCGTTATGCGTACAAGTCCCTGCCGCGTATTGCTTCGGTCTCGTGGAGCGTACAAGTTCCAGCCGCGGATTGCTTCGGTCTCGTCGAGCGTACAAGTTCCCGCCGCGTATTGCTTCGGTGTCGACGAGCGTACAAGTCCCAGGCGCGGATAGCTGCTGTCTCGTTATGCGTACACGACCAAGCCGCGAATTGCTTCGGTCTCGTTATGCGTACAAGTCCCAGCCGCGTATTGCTTCGGTCTCGTCGAGCGTACAAGTTCCAGCCGCGTATTGCTTTGGTCTCCTAATGCGTACAAGTTCCACCCGCGTATTTCTTCGGTGTCGTCGAGCGTACAAGTTCCAGCCGCGTATTGCTTCAGTCTCGTCGAGCGTACAAGTCCCAGGCGCATATAGCTGCGGTCTCGTTATGCGTGCAAGTCCCAGCCTCGTATTGCTTCGGTCTCGTTATGTGTACAAGCCCCAGCCGCTTATTGCTTCGGTCTCGTTATGTGTACAAGTCCCAGCCGCGTATTGCTTCGGTCTTGTCGAGCGTTCAAGTTCCAGCCGCGTATTGCTTCGCTCTCGTCGAGCGTACAAGTCCCAGCCGGGTGTTGCTTTGGTCTCGCAATGCGTACAAGTTCCAGCCGCGTACTTCTTCGGTTTCGTCGAGCGTACAAGTCCCAGCCGCGTATTGCTTCGGTGTCGTTATGCGTACAAGTCCCAGCCGCGTATTGCTTCGGTCTCGTTATGTGTACAAGTCCCAGCCGCGTATTGCTTCGGTCTCGTCGAGCGTTCAAGTTCCAGCCGCGTATTGCTTCGGTCTCCTGGAGCGTACATGTTCCAGCCGCGTATTGCTTCGGTGTCGACGAGCGTACAAGTCCCAGGCGCGGATAGCTGCGGTCTCGTTGTGCGTACAAGTCCCAGCCTCGTATTGCTTCGGTCTCGTTATGCGTACAAGTCCCAGCCGCGTATTGCTTCGGTCTCGTTATGTGCACAAGCCCCAGCCGCGTATTGCTTCGGTCTCGTCGAGCGTACAAGTTCCAGCTGCGTATTGCATCGCTCTCGTCGAGCGTCCAAGTCCCAGGCGCGTATTGCTTTGGTCTCCTAATGCGTACAAGTTCCAGCCGCGTATTGCTTCGGTCTCTTCGAGCGTACAAGTCCCAGCCGCGTATTGCTTCGCTCTCGTTATGCGTACAAGTTCCAGCCTCGTATTGCTTCGGTCTCGTGGAGCGTACAAGTTCCAGCCGTGGATAGCTTCGGTCTCGTCGAGCGTACAAGTTCCAGCCGCGTATTGCTTCGGTTTCGTTATGCGTACAAGTCCCAGCCGCGTATTGCTTCGGTCCCGTCAAGCGCACAAGTTGCAGCCGGATAATGCCTCTGACTTGTTATGCGTGCAAGTTCCAGCCGCGTATTGCTTCGGCCTCGTTATGCGTACAAGTCCCAGCCGCGTATTGGTTCGGTCTCGTCGAGCGGACAAGTTCCAGCCGCGTATTGCTTTGGTCTCTTCGAGCGTACAAGTCCCAGGCGCGGATAGCTGCTGTCTCGTTATGCGTACACGTCCAAGCCGCGAATTGCTTCGGTCTCGTTATGCGTACAAGTCCCAGCCGCGTATTGCTTCGGTCTCGTCGAGCGTACAAGTTCCAGCCGCGTATTGCTTTGGTCTCCTAATGCGTACAAGTTCCACCCTCGTATTTCTTCGGTGTCGTCGAGCGTACAAGTTCCAGCCGCGTATTGCTTCAGTCTCGTCGAGCGTACAAGTCCCAGGCGCATATAGCTGCGGTTTCGTTATGCGTGCAAGTCCCAGCCTCGTATTGCTTCGGTCTCGTTATGTGTACAAGCCCCAGCCGCTTATTGCTTCGGTCTCGTTATGTGTACAAGTCCCAGCCGCGTATTGCTTCGGTCTCGTCGAGCGTACAAGTTCCAGCCGCGTATTGCTTCGGTCTCGTCGAGCGTATAAGTCCCAGACGGGTATTGCTTTGGTCTCGTTATGCGTACAAGTCCCAGCCGAGTATTCCATCGGTCTCGTCGAGCGTAAAAGTTCCTGCCGCGTATTGCTTCGGTCTCGTCGAGCGTACAAGTTCCAGCCGCGTATTGCTTCGGTCTCGTCGAGCGTACAAGTCCCAGGCGCGGGTAACTGCTGTCTCGTTATGCGCACAAGTCCCAGCCGCGTATTGCTTCGGTCTCGTTATGCGTACAAGTCCCAGCCGCGTATTGCTTCGGTCTCGTCGAGCGTACAAGTTCCAGCCGCGTATTGCTTCGCTCTCGTCGAGCGTACAAGTCCCAGCCGCGTATTGCTTTGGTCTCCTAATGCGTACAAGTTCCAGCCGCGTATTGCTTCGGTATCTTCGTGCGTACAAGTCCCTGCCGCGTATTGCTTCGCTCTCGTTATGCGTACAAGTTTCAGCCGCGTATTGCTTCGGTCTCGTGGAGCGTACAAGTTCCAGCCGCATATTGATTCGGTCTCGTTATGCGTACAAGTTCCAGCCACGTATTGCTTTGGTCTCGTTATGCGTACAAGTCCCAGCCGCATATTGATTCGGTCTCGTTATGCGTACAAGTTCCATCCGCGTAATGCTTCGGTCTCGTTATGCGTACAAGTTCCAGCCTCGTATTGCTGCGGTCTCGTCGAGCGTACAAGTTCCAGCCTCGTATTCCTTTGGTCTCGTTATGCGTGCAAGTTCCAGCCGCGTATTGCTTCGGTTTCGTTATGCGTACAAGTCCCAGCCGCGTATTGCTTCGGTCCCGTCAAGCGTACAAGTTGCAGCCGGATAATGCCTCTGACTTGTTATGCGTGCAAGTTCCAGCCGCGTATTGCTTCGGCCTCGTTATGCGTACAAGTCCCAGCCGCGTATTGGTTCGGTCTCGTCGAGCGGACAAGTTCCAGCCGCGTATTGCTTTGGTCTCTTCGAGCGTACAAGTCCAGGCGCGGATAGCTGCTGTCTCGTTATGCGTACACGTCCAAGCCGCGAATTGCTTCGGTCTCGTTATGCGTACAAGTCCCAGCCGCGTATTGCTTCGGTCTCGTCAAGCGTACAAGTTCCAGCCGCGTATTGCTTTGGTCTCCTAATGCGTACAAGTTCCACCCGCGTATTTCTTCGGTGTCGTCGAGCGTACAAGTCCCAGCCGCGTATCGCTTCGGTCTCGACGAGCGTACATGTTCCAGCCGCGTATTGCTTCGGTCTCGTGGAGCGAACAAGTTCCAGCCGCGGATTGCTTCGGTCTCGTCGAGCGTACAAGTTCCAGCCGCGTATTGCTTCAGTCTCGTCGAGCGTACATGTCCCAGGCGCACATAGCTGCGGTCTCGTTATGTGTACAAGTCCCAGCCGCGTATTGCTTCGGTGTCGTTATGCGTACAAGTCCCAGCCGCGTATTGCTTCGGTCTCGACGAGCGTACAAGTTCCAGCCGCGTATTGCTTCGGTCTCGTCGAGCGTACAAGATCCAGCCGCGTATTGCTTCGGTCCCGTCAAGCGTACAAGTTGCAGTCGGATAATGCCTCGGTCTTGTTATGCGTGCAAGTTCCAGCCGCGTATTGCTTCGGTCTCGTCGAGCGTACAAGTTCCGGCAGCGTATTGCTTCGGTCTCGTGGAGCGTACAAGTCCCAGCCGCGTATTGCTTCGGTCTCGTCGAGCGTACAAGTTCCAGCCGCGTATTGCTTCGCTCTCGTCGAGCGTACAAGTCCCAGCCGCGTATTGCTTTGGTCTCCTAATGCGTACAAGTTCCAGCCGCGTATTTCTTCGGTGTCGTCGAGCGTACAAGTCCCAGCCGCGTATTGCTTCGGTCTCTTCGTGCGTACAAGCCCCTGCCGCGTATTGCTTCGCTCTCGTTATGCGTACAAGTTTCAGCCGCGTATTGCTTCGGTCTCGTGGAGCGTACAAGTTCCAGCCGCATATTGATTCGGTCTCGTTATGCGTACAAGTTCCAGCCACGTATTGCTTTGGTCTCGTTATGCGTACAAGTCCCAGCCGCATATTGATTCGGTCTCGTTATGCGTACAAGTTCCATCCGCGTAATGCTTCGGTCTCGTTATGCGTACAAGTTCCAGCCTCGTATTGCTGCGGTCTCGTCGAGCGTACAAGTTCCAGCCTCGTATTCCTTTGGTCTCGTTATGCGTGCAAGTTCCAGCCGCGTATTGCTTCGGTTTCGTTATGCGTACAAGTCCCAGCCGCGTATTGCTTCGGTCCCGTCAAGCGTACAAGTTGCAGCCGGATAATGCCTCTGACTTGTTATGCGTGCAAGTTCCAGCCGCGTATTGCTTCGGCCTCGTTATGCGTACAAGTCCCAGCCGCGTATTGGTTCGGTCTCGTCGAGCGGACAAGTTCCAGCCGCGTATTGCTTTGGTCTCTTCGAGCGTACAAGTCCAGGCGCGGATAGCTGCTGTCTCGTTATGCGTACACGTCCAAGCCGCGAATTGCTTCGGTCTCGTTATGCGTACAAGTCCCAGCCGCGTATTGCTTCGGTCTCGTCAAGCGTACAAGTTCCAGCCGCGTATTGCTTTGGTCTCCTAATGCGTACAAGTTCCACCCGCGTATTTCTTCGGTGTCGTCGAGCGTACAAGTCCCAGCCGCGTATCGCTTCGGTCTCGACGAGCGTACATGTTCCAGCCGCGTATTGCTTCGGTCTCGTGGAGCGAACAAGTTCCAGCCGCGGATTGCTTCGGTCTCGTCGAGCGTACAAGTTCCAGCCGCGTATTGCTTCAGTCTCGTCGAGCGTACATGTCCCAGGCGCACATAGCTGCGGTCTCGTTATGTGTACAAGTCCCAGCCGCGTATTGCTTCGGTGTCGTTATGCGTACAAGTCCCAGCCGCGTATTGCTTCGGTCTCGACGAGCGTACAAGTTCCAGCCGCGTATTGCTTCGGTCTCGTCGAGCGTACAAGATCCAGCCGCGTATTGCTTCGGTCCCGTCAAGCGTACAAGTTGCAGTCGGATAATGCCTCGGTCTTGTTATGCGTGCAAGTTCCAGCCGCGTATTGCTTCGGTCTCGTCGAGCGTACAAGTTCCGGCAGCGTATTGCTTCGGTCTCGTGGAGCGTACAAGTCCCAGCCGCGTATTGCTTCGGTCTCGTCGAGCGTACAAGTTCCAGCCGCGTATTGCTTCGCTCTCGTCGAGCGTACAAGTCCCAGCCGCGTATTGCTTTGGTCTCCTAATGCGTACAAGTTCCAGCCGCGTATTTCTTCGGTGTCGTCGAGCGTACAAGTCCCAGCCGCGTATTGCTTCGGTCTCGACGAGCGTACAAGTTCCAGCCGCGTATTGCTTCGGTCTCGTGGAGCGAACAAGTTCCAGCCGCGGATTGCTTCGGTCTCGTCGAGCGTACAAGTTCCAGCCGCGTATTGCTTCGGTCTCGTGGAGCGAACAAGTTCCAGCCGCGGATTGCTTCGGTCTCGTCGAGCGTACAAGTTCCAGCCGCGTATTGCTTCAGTCTCGTCGAGCGTACATGTCCCAGGCGCATATAGCTGCGGTCTCGTTATGCGTACAAGTCCCAGCCGCGTATTGCTTCGGTCTCGTCGAGCGTACAAGATCCAGCCGCGTATTGATTCGGTCTCGTTATGCGTACAAGTCCCTGCCGCGTATTGCTTCGGTCTCGTGGAGCGTACAAGTTCCAGCCGCGGATTGCTTCGGTCTCGTCGAGCGTACAAGTCCCCGCCGCGTATTGCTTCGGTGTCGACGAGCGTACAAGTCCCAGGCGCGGATAGCTGCTGTCTCGTTATGCGTACACGACCAAGCCGCGAATTGCTTCGGTCTCGTTATGCGTACAAGTCCCAGCCGCGTATTGCTTCGGTCTCGTCGAGCGTACAAGTTCCAGCCGCGTATTGCTTTGGTCTCCTAATGCGTACAAGTTCCACCCGCGTATTTCTTCGGTGTCGTCGAGCGTACAAGTTCCAGCCGCGTATTGCTTCAGTCTCGTCGAGCGTACAAGTCCCAGGCGCATATAGCTGCGGTCTCGTTATGCGTGCAAGTCCCAGCCTCGTATTGCTTCGGTCTCGTTATGTGTACAAGCCCCAGCCGCTTATTGCTTCGGTCTCGTTATGTGTACAAGTCCCAGCCGCGTATTGCTTCGGTCTCGTCGAGCGTTCAAGTTCCAGCCGCGTATTGCTTCGCTCTCGTCGAGCGTACAAGTCCCAGCCGGGTGTTGCTTTGGTCTCGCAATGCGTACAAGTTCCAGCCGCGTACTTCTTCGGTTTCGTCGAGCGTACAAGTCCCAGCCGCGTATTGCTTCGGTCTCGTCGAGCGTACAAGATCCAGCCGCGTATTGCTTCGGTCTCGTGGAGCGTACAAGTTCCAGCCGCGTATTGCTTCGGTGTCGTCGAGCGTACAAGCCCCAGGCGCGGATAGCTGCTGTCTCGTTATGCGTACAAGTCCCAGCATCGTATTGCTTCGGTCTCGTTATGCGTACAAGTTCGAGCCTCGTATTGCTTCGGTCTCGTGGAGCGAACAAGTTCCAGCCGCGGATTGCTTCGGTCTCGTCGAGCGTACAAGTTCCAGCCGCGTATTGCTTCAGTCTCGTCGAGCGTACATGTCCCAGGCGCACATAGCTGCGGTCTCGTTATGTGTACAAGTCCCAGCCGCGTATTGCTTCGGTGTCGTTATGCGTACAAGTCCCAGCCGCGTATTGCTTCGGTCTCGTTATGTGTACAAGTCCCAGCCGCGTATTGCTTCGATCTCGTCGAGCGTTCAAGTTCCAGCCGCGTATTGCTTCGGTCTCCTGGAGCGTACATGTTCCAGCCGCGTATTGCTTCGGTGTCGACGAGCGTACAAGTCCCAGGCGCGGATAGCTGCTGTCTCGTTGTGCGTACAAGTCCCAGCCTCGTATTGCTTCGGTCTCGTTATGCGTACAAGTCCCAGCCGCGTATTGCTTCGGTCTCGTTATGTGCACAAGCCCCAGCCGCGTATTGCTTCGGTCTCGTCGAGCGTACAAGTTCCAGCTGCGTATTGCATCGCTCTCGTCGAGCGTCCAAGTCCCAGGCGCGTATTGCTTTGGTCTCCTAATGCGTACAAGTTCCAGCCGCGTATTGCTTCGGTCTCTTCGAGCGTACAAGTCCCAGCCGCGTATTGCTTCGCTCTCGTTATGCGTACAAGTTCCAGCCTCGTATTGCTTCGGTCTCGTGGAGCGTACAAGTTCCAGCCGCGGATAGCTTCGGTCTCGTCGAGCGTACAAGTTCCAGCCGCGTATTGCTTCGGTTTCGTTATGCGTACAAGTCCCAGCCGCGTATTGCTTCGGTCCCGTCAAGCGCACAAGTTGCAGCCGGATAATGCCTCTGACTTGTTATGCGTGCAAGTTCCAGCCGCGTATTGCTTCGGCCTCGTTATGCGTACAAGTCCCAGCCGCGTATTGGTTCGGTATCGTCGAGCGGACAAGTTCCAGCCGCGTATTGCTTTGGTCTCTTCGAGCGTACAAGTCCCAGGCGCGGATAGCTGCTGTCTCGTTATGCGTACACGTCCAAGCCGCGAATTGCTTCGGTCTCGTTATGCGTACAAGTTCCAGCCGCGTATTGCTTCGGTGTCGACGAGCGTACAAGTCCCAGGCGCGGATAGCTGCTGTCTCGTTATGCGTACAAGTCCCAGCCTCGTATTGCTTCGGTCTCGTTATGCGTACAAGTCCCAGCCGCGTATTGCTTCGGTCTCGTTATGTGTACAGGCCCCAGCCGCGTATTGCTTCGGTCTCGTCGAGCGTACAAGTTCCAGCCGCGGATTGCTTCGGTCTCGTCGAGCGTACAAGTTCCAGCCGTGTATTGCTTCGGTCTCGTTATGCGTACAAGTCCCAGCCGCGTATTGCTTCGGTCTCGCTATGTGTACAAGCCCCAGCCGCGTGTTGCTTCGGTCTCGTCGAGCGTACAAGTTCCAGCCGCGTATTGCATCGCTCTCGTCGAGCGTCCAAGTCCCAGCCGCGTATTGCTTTGGTCTCCTAATGCGTACAAGTTCCAGCCGCGTATTGCTTCGGTCTCTTCGAGCGTACAAGTCCCAGCCGCGTATTGCTTCGCTCTCGTTATGCGTACAAGTTCCAGCCTCGTATTGCTTCGGTCTCGTGGACGGTACAAATTCCAGCCGCGGATAGCTTCGGTCTCGTCGAGCGTACAAGTCCCACCCGCGTATTGATTCGGTCTCGTTATGCGTACAAGTTCCAGCCTCGTATTCCTTTGGTCTCGTTATGCGTGCAAGTTCCAGCCGCGTATTACTTCGGTCACGTCAAGCGTACTAGTTCCAGCCGGATGTTGCTTCGGTCTCGTCGAGCGTACAAGTTCCAGCCGCGGATTGCTTCGGTCTCGTCGAGCGTACAAGTTCCAGCCGCGGATTGCTTCGGTCTCGTCGAGCGTACAAGTTCCAGCCGCGTATTGCTTCGGTCTCGCTATGTGTACAAGCCCCAGCCGCGTATTGCTTCGGTCTCGTCGAGCGTACAAGTTCCAGCCGCGTATTGCATCGCTCTCGTCGAGCGTCCAAGTCCCAGCCGCGTATTGCTTCGGTCTCGTCCAGCGTACAAGTTCCAGCCGAGTATTGCTTCGGTCCGTCAAGCGTACAAGTTGCAGTCGGATAATGCCTCGGTCTTGTTATGCGTGCAAGTTCCAGCCGCGTATTGCTTCGGTCTCGTTATGCGTACAAGTCCCAGCCGCGTATTGCTTCGCTCTCGTCGAGCGTACAAGTCCCAGCCGCGTATTGCTTTGGTCTCCTAATGCGTACAAGTTCCAGCCGCGTATTTCTTCGGTGTAGTCGAGTGTACAAGTCCCAGCCGCGTATTGCATCGGTCTCGTCGAGCGTACAAGTTCCAGCCGCGTATTGCTTCGGTCTCGTGGAGCGTACAAGTTCCAGCCGCGGATTGCTTCGGTCTCGCCGAGCGTACAAGTTCCAGCCGCGTATTGCTTCGGTGTCGACGAGCGTACAAGTCCCAGGCGCGGATAGCTGCTGTCTCGTTATGCGTACAAGTCCCAGCCTCGTATTGCTTCGGTCTCGTTATGCGTACAAGTCCCAGCCGCGTATTGCTTCGGTCTCGTTATGTGTACAAGCCCCAGCCGCGTATTGCTTCGGTCTCGTCGAGCGTACAAGTTCCAGCCGCGTATTGCATCGCTCTCGTCGAGCGTCCAAGTCCCAGCCGCGTATTGCTTTGGTCTCCTAATGCGTGCAAGTTCCAGCAGCGTATTGCTTCGGTCTCTTCGAGCGTACAAGTCCCAGCCGCGTATTGCTTCGCTCTCGTTATGCGTACAAGCCCCAGCCTCGTATTGCTTCGGTCTCGTGGAGCGTACAAATTCCAGCCGCGGATAGCTTCGGTCCCGTCAAGCGTACAAGTTGCAGCCGAATAATGCCTCGGACTTGTTATGCGTGCAAGTCCCAGCCGCGTATTGCTTCGGTCCCGTCAAGCGTACAATTTGCAGCCGGATAATGCCTCGGACTTGTTATGCGTGCAAGTTCCAGCCGCGTATTGCTTCGGCCTCGTTATGCGTACAAGTCCCAGCCGCGTATTGCTTCGGTCTTGTCGAGCGGACAAGTTCCAGCCGCGTATTGCTTTGGTCTCTTCGAGCGTACAAGTCCCAGGCGCATATAGCTGCGGTTTCGTTATGCGTACAAGTCCCAGCCGCGGATAGCTGCTGTCTCGTTATGCGTACAAGTCCCAGCCTCGTATTGCTTCGGTCTCGTTATGCGTACAAGTCCCAGCCGCGTATTGCTTTGGTCTCCTAATGCTTACAAGTTCCAGCCGCGTATTTCTTCGGTGTTGTCGAGCGTACAAATCCCAGCATCGTATTGCTTCGGTCTCGTCGAGCGTACAAGTTCCAGCCGCGTATTGCTTCGGTCTCGTGGAGCGTACAAGTTCCAGCCGCGGATTGCTTCGGTCTCGTCGAGCGTACAAGTTGCAGCCGCGTATTGCTTCAGTCTCGTCGAGCGTACATGTCCCAGGCGCATATAGCTGCGTTCTCGTTATGCGTACAAGTCCCAGCCGCGTATTGCTTCGGTCCCGTCAAGCGTACAAGTTGCAGCCGGATAATGCTTCGGTCTCGTTATGCGTACAAGTCCCAGCCACGTATTGCTTCGGTCTCGTTATGCGTACAAGTTGCAGCCGGATAATGCCTCGGTATTGTTATGCGTGCAAGTTCCAGCCGCGTATTGCTTCCGCCTCGTTATGCGTACAAGTTCCAGCCGCGTATTGCTTCGCTCTTGTCGAGCGTACAAGTCCCAGCCGCGTATTGCTTTGGTCTCCTAATGCTTACAAGTTCCAGCCGCGTATTTCTTCGGTGTTGTCGAGCGTACAAATCCCAGCATCGTATTGCTTCGGTCTCGTCGAGCGTACAAGTTCCAGCCGCGTATTGCTTCGGTCTCGTTATGCGTACAAGTACCAGCCGCGTATTGCTTCGGTCCCGTCAAGCGTACAGGTTGCAGCCGGATAATGCCTCGGTCTCGTTATGCGTACAAGTCCCAGCCGCGTATTGCTTCGGTCTCGTTATGCGTACAAGTCCCAGCCGCGTATTGCTTCGGTCTCGTTATGCGTACATGTCCCAGCAGCGTATTGCTTCGGTCTCGTTATGCGTACAAGTCCCAGCCACGTAATGCTTCGGTCTCGTGGAGCGTACAAGTTCCAGCCGCGTATTGCTTCGATCTCGTGGAGCGTACAAGTTCCAGCCGCGGATAGCTTCGGTCTCGTCGAGCGTACAAGTCCCAGCCGCGTATTGCTTCGGTCTCGTTATGCGTACAAGTCCCAGCCGCGTATTGATTCGGTCTCGTCGAGCGTACAAGATCCAGCCGCGTATTGCTTCGGTCTCGTGGAGCGTACAAGTTCCAGCCGCGTATTGCTTCGGTCTCGCCGAGCGTACAAGTTCCAGCCGCGTATTGCTTCGGTGTCGACGAGCGTACAAGTCCCAGGCGCGGATAGCTGCTGTCTCGTTATGCGTACAAGTCCCAGCCTCGTATTGCTTCGGTCTCGTTATGCGTACAAGTCCCAGCCGCGTATTGCTTCGGTCTCGTTATGTGTACAAGCCCCAGCCGCGTATTGCTTCGGTCTCGTCGAGCGTACAAGTTCCAGCCGCGGATTGCTTCGGTCTCGTCGAGCGTACAAGTTCCAGCCGCGTATTGCTTCGGTCTCGTTATGCGTACAAGTCCCAGCCGCGTATTGCTTCGGTCTCGCTATGTGTACAAGCCCCAGCCGCGTGTTGCTTGAGGTCTCGTCGAGCGTACAAGTTCCTGCCGCGTATTGCATCGCTCTCGTCGAGCGTCCAAGTCCCAGCCGCGTATTGCTTTGGTCTCCTAATGCGTACAAGTTCCAGCCGCGTATTGCTTCGGTCTCTTCGAGCGTACAAGTCCCAGCCGCGTATTGCTTCGCTCTCGTTATGCGTACAAGTTCCAGCCTCGTATTGCTTCGGTCTCGTGGAGCGTACAAATTCCAGCCGCGGATAGCTTCGGTCTCGTCGAGCGTACAAGTCCCACCCGCGTATTGATTCGGTCTCGTTATGCGTACAAGTTCCAGCCTCGTATTCCTTTGGTCTCGTTATGCGTGCAAGTCTCAGCCGCGTATTACTTCGGTCACGTCAAGCGTACTAGTTCCAGCCGGATGTTGCTTCGGTCTCGTCGAGCGTACAAGTTCCGGCAGCGTATTGCTTCGGTCTCGTGGAGCGTACAAGTCCCAGCCGCGTATTGCTTCGGTCTCGTTATGCGTACAAGTCCCAGCCGCGTATTGCTTCGGTCTCGTCGAGCGTACAAGATCCAGCCGCTTATTGCTTCGGTCTCGTGGAGCGTACAAGTTCCAGCCGCGTATTGCTTCGGTGTCGACGAGCGTACAAGTCCCAGGCGCGGATAGCTGCTGTCTTGTTATGCGTACAAGTCCCACCCTCCTATTGCTTCGGTCTCGTTATGCGTACAAGTACCAGCCGCGTATTGCTTCGGTCCCGTCAAGCGTACAAGTTGCAGCCGGATAATGCTTCGGTCTCGTTATGCGTGCAAGTCCCAGCCGCGTATTGCTTCGGTCCCGTCAAGCGTACTATTTGCAGCCGGATAATGCCTCGGACTTGTTATGCGTGCAAGTTCCAGCCGCGTATTGCTTCGGCCTCGTTATGCGTACAAGTCCCAGCCGCGTATTGCTTCGGTCTTGTCGAGCGGACAAGTTCCAGCCGCGTATTGCTTTGGTCTCTTCGAGCGTACAAGTCCCAGGCGCATATAGCTGCGGTTTCGTTATGCGTACAAGTCCCAGCCGCGGATAGCTGCTGTCTCGTTATGCGTACAAGTCCCAGCCTCGTATTGCTTCGGTCTCGTTATGCGTACAAGTCCCAGCCGCGTATTGCTTTGGTCTCCTAATGCTTACAAGTTCCAGCCGCGTATTTCTTCGGTGTTGTCGAGCGTACAAATCCCAGCATCGTATTGCTTCGGTCTCGTCGAGCGTACAAGTTCCAGCCGCGTATTGCTTCGGTCTCGTGGAGCGTACAAGTTCCAGCCGCGGATTGCTTCGGTCTCGTCGAGCGTACAAGTTGCAGCCGCGTATTGCTTCAGTCTCGTCGAGCGTACATGTCCCAGGCGCATATAGCTGCGTTCTCGTTATGCGTACAAGTCCCAGCCGCGTATTGCTTCGGTCCCGTCAAGCGTACAAGTTGCAGCCGGATAATGCTTCGGTCTCGTTATGCGTACAAGTCCCAGCCACGTATTGCTTCGGTCTCGTTATGCGTACAAGTTGCAGCCGGATAATGCCTCGGTATTGTTATGCGTGCAAGTTCCAGCCGCGTATTGCTTCCGCCTCGTTATGCGTACAAGTTCCAGCCGCGTATTGCTTCGCTCTTGTCGAGCGTACAAGTCCCAGCCGCGTATTGCTTTGGTCTCCTAATGCTTACAAGTTCCAGCCGCGTATTTCTTCGGTGTTGTCGAGCGTACAAATCCCAGCATCGTATTGCTTCGGTCTCGTCGAGCGTACAAGTTCCAGCCGCGTATTGCTTCGGTCTCGTTATGCGTACAAGTACCAGCCGCGTATTGCTTCGGTCCCGTCAAGCGTACAGGTTGCAGCCGGATAATGCCTCGGTCTCGTTATGCGTACAAGTCCCAGCCGCGTATTGCTTCGGTCTCGTTATGCGTACAAGTCCCAGCCGCGTATTGCTTCGGTCTCGTTATGCGTACATGTCCCAGCAGCGTATTGCTTCGGTCTCGTTATGCGTACAAGTCCCAGCCACGTAATGCTTCGGTCTCGTGGAGCGTACAAGTTCCAGCCGCGTATTGCTTCGATCTCGTGGAGCGTACAAGTTCCAGCCGCGGATAGCTTCGGTCTCGTCGAGCGTACAAGTCCCAGCCGCGTATTGCTTCGGTCTCGTTATGCGTACAAGTCCCAGCCGCGTATTGATTCGGTCTCGTCGAGCGTACAAGATCCAGCCGCGTATTGCTTCGGTCTCGTGGAGCGTACAAGTTCCAGCCGCGTATTGCTTCGGTCTCGCCGAGCGTACAAGTTCCAGCCGCGTATTGCTTCGGTGTCGACGAGCGTACAAGTCCCAGGCGCGGATAGCTGCTGTCTCGTTATGCGTACAAGTCCCAGCCTCGTATTGCTTCGGTCTCGTTATGCGTACAAGTCCCAGCCGCGTATTGCTTCGGTCTCGTTATGTGTACAAGCCCCAGCCGCGTATTGCTTCGGTCTCTTCGAGCGTACAAGTCCCAGCCGCGTATTGCTTCGCTCTCGTTATGCGTACAAGTTCCAGCCGCGTATTGCTTCGGTCTCGTGGAGCGTACAAATTCCAGCCGCGGATAGCTTCGGTCTCGTCGAGCGTACAAGTCCCACCCGCGTATTGATTCGGTCTCGTTATGCGTACAAGTTCCAGCCTCGTATTCCTTTGGTCTCGTTATGCGTGCAAGTCTCAGCCGCGTATTACTTCGGTCACGTCAAGCGTACTAGTTCCAGCCGGATGTTGCTTCGGTCTCGTCGAGCGTACAAGTTCCGGCAGCGTATTGCTTCGGTCTCGTGGAGCGTACAAGTCCCAGCCGCGTATTGCTTCGGTCTCGTTATGCGTACAAGTCCCAGCCGCGTATTGCTTCGGTCTCGTCGAGCGTACAAGATCCAGCCGCTTATTGCTTCGGTCTCGTGGAGCGTACAAGTTCCAGCCGCGTATTGCTTCGGTGTCGACGAGCGTACAAGTCCCAGGCGCGGATAGCTGCTGTCTTGTTATGCGTACAAGTCCCACCCTCCTATTGCTTCGGTCTCGTTATGCGTACAAGTACCAGCCGCGTATTGCTTCGGTCCCGTCAAGCGTACAAGTTGCAGCCGGATAATGCTTCGGTCTCGTTATGCGTACAAGTCCCAGCCGCGTATTGCTTCGGTCTCGTTATGCGTACAAGTTGCAGCCGGATAATGCCTCGGTCTTGTTATGCGTGCAAGTTCCAGCCGCGTATTGCTTCCGCCTCGTTATGCGTACAGGTTCCAGCCGCGTATTGCTTCGCTCTTGTCGAGCGTACAAGTCCCAGCCGCGTATTGCTTTGGTCTCCTAATGCTTACAAGTTCCAGCCGCGTATTTCTTCGGTGTTGTCGAGCGTACAAATCCCAGCATCGTATTGCTTCGGTCTCGTCGAGCGTACAAGTTCCAGCCGCGTATTGCGTCGGTCTCGTTATGCGTACAAGTACCAGCCGCGTATTGCTTCGGTCCCGTCAAGCGTACAAGTTGCAGCCGGATAATGCCTCGGTCTCGTTATGCGTACAAGTCCCAGCCGCGTATTGCTTCGGTCTCGTTATGCGTACAAGTCCCAGCCGCGTATTGCTTCGGTCTCGTTATGCGTACATGTCCCAGCAGCGTATTGCTTCGGTCTCGTTATGCGTACAAGTTCCAGCCGCGTATTGCTTCGGTCTCGTGGAGCGTACAAGTACCAGCCGCGGATTGCTTCGGTCTCGTCGAGCGTACAAGTTGCAGTCGCGTATTGCTTCAGTCTCGTCGAGCGTACATGTCCCAGGCGCATATAGCTGCGTTCTCGTTATGCGTACAAGTCCCAGCCGCGTATTGCTTCGCTCTTGTCGAGCGTACAAGTTGCAGCCGGATAATGCCTCGGTCTCGTTATGCGTACAAGTTCCAGCCGCGTATTGCTTCGCTCTTGTCGAGCGTACAAGTCCCAGCCGCGTATTGCTTTGGTCTCCTAATGCTTACAAGTTCCAGCCGCGTATTTCTTCGGTGTTGTCGAGCGTACAAATCCCAGCATCGTATTGCTTCGGTCTCGTCGAGCGTACAAGTTCCAGCCGCGTATTGCGTCGGTCTCGTTATGCGTACAAGTACCAGCCGCGTATTGCTTCGGTCCCGTCAAGCGTACAAGTTGCAGCCGGATAATGCCTCGGTCTCGTTATGCGTACAAGTCCCAGCCGCGTATTGCTTCGGTCTCGTTATGCGTACAAGTCCCAGCCGCGTATTGCTTCGGTCTCGTTATGCGTACATGTCCCAGCAGCGTATTGCTTCGGTCTCGTTATGCGTACAAGTCCCAGCCACGTAATGCTTCGGTCTCGTGGAGCGTACAAGTTCCAGCCGCGTATTGCTTCGATCTCGTGGAGCGTACAAGTTCCAGCCGCGGATAGCTTCGGTCTCGTCGAGCGTACAAGTCCCAGCCGCGTATTGCTTCGGTCTCGTTATGCGTACAAGTCCCAGCCGCGTATTGATTCGGTCTCGTCGAGCGTACAAGATCCAGCCGCGTATTGCTTCGGTCTCGTGGAGCGTACAAGTTCCAGCCGTGTATTGCTTCGGTCTCGTGGAGCGTACAAGTCCCAGCCGCGTATTGCTTCGGTCTCGTCCAGCGTACAAGTTCCAGCCGAGTATTGCTTCGGTCTCGTTATGCGTACAAGTTCCAGCCGCGTATTGCTTCGGTGTCGACGAGCGTACAAGTCCCAGGCGCGGATAGCTGCTGTCTCGTTATGCGTACAAGTCCCAGCCTCGTATTGCTTCGGTCTCGTTATGCGTACAAGTCCCAGCCGCGTATTGCTTCGGTCTCGTTATGTGTACAAGCCCCAGCCGCGTATTGCTTCGGTCTCGTCGAGCGTACAAGTTCCAGCCGCGGATTGCTTCGGTCTCGTCGAGCGTACAAGTTCCAGCCGTGTATTGCTTCGGTCTCGTTATGCGTACAAGTCCCAGCCGCGTATTGCTTCGGTCTCGCTATGTGTACAAGCCCCAGCCGCGTGTTGCTTCGGTCTCGTCGAGCGTACAAGTTCCAGCCGCGTATTGCATCGCTCTCGTCGAGCGTCCAAGTCCCAGCCGCGTATTGCTTTGGTCTCCTAATGCGTACAAGTTCCAGCCGCGTATTGCTTCGGTCTCTTCGAGCGTACAAGTCCCAGCCGCGTATTGCTTCGCTCTCGTTATGCGTACAAGTTCCAGCCTCGTATTGCTTCGGTCTCGTGGACGGTACAAATTCCAGCCGCGGATAGCTTCGGTCTCGTCGAGCGTACAAGTCCCACCCGCGTATTGATTCGGTCTCGTTATGCGTACAAGTTCCAGCCTCGTATTCCTTTGGTCTCGTTATGCGTGCAAGTTCCAGCCGCGTATTACTTCGGTCACGTCAAGCGTACTAGTTCCAGCCGGATGTTGCTTCGGTCTCGTCGAGCGTACAAGTTCCGGCCGAGTATTGCTTCGGTCCCGTCAAGCGTACAAGTTGCAGTCGGATAATCCCTCGGTCTTGTTATGCGTGCAAGTTCCAGCCGCGTATTGCTTCGGTCTCGTCGAGCGTACAAGTTCCAGCCGCGGATTGCTTCGGTCTCGTCGAGCGTACAAGTTCCAGCCGCGTATTGCTTCGGTCTCGCTATGTGTACAAGCCCCAGCCGCGTATTGCTTCGGTCTCGTCGAGCGTACAAGTTCCAGCCGCGTATTGCATCGCTCTCGTCGAGCGTCCAAGTCCCAGCCGCGTATTGCTTTGGTCTCCTAATGCGTACAAGTTCCAGCCGCGTATTGCTTCGGTCTCTTCGAGCGTACAAGTCCCAGCCGCGTATTGCTTCGCTCTCGTTATGCGTACAAGTTCCAGCCTCGTATTGCTTCGGTCTCGTGGAGCGTACAAATTCCAGCCGCGGATAGCTTCGGTCTCGTCGAGCGTACAAGTCCCACCCGCGTATTGATTCGGTCTCGTTATGCGTTCAAGTTCCAGCCTCGTATTCCTTTGGTCTCGTTATGCGTGCAAGTTCCAGCCGCGTATTACTTCGGTCTCGTCAAGCGTACTAGTTCCAGCCGGATGTTGCTTCGGTCTCGTCGAGCGTACAAGTTCCGGCAGCGTATTGCTTCGGTCTCGTGGAGCGTACAAGTCCCAGCCGCGTATTGCTTCGGTCTCGTCCAGCGTACAAGTTCCAGCCGAGTATTGCTTCGGTCCCGTCAAGCGTACAAGTTGCAGTCGGATAATGCCTCGGTCTTGTTATGCGTGCAAGTTCCAGCCGCGTATTGCTTCGGTCTCGTTATGCGTACAAGTCCCAGCCGCGTATTGCTTCGCTCTCGTCGAGCGTACAAGTCCCAGCCGCGTATTGCTTTGGTCTCCTAATGCGTACAAGTTCCAGCCGCGTATTTCTTCGGTGTAGTCGAGTGTACAAGTCCCAGCCGCGTATTGCATCGGTCTCGTCGAGCGTACAAGTTCCAGCCGCGTATTGCTTCGGTCTCGTGGAGCGTACAAGTTCCAGCCGCGGATTGCTTCGGTCTCGCCGAGCGTACAAGTTCCAGCCGCGTATTGCTTCGGTGTCGACGAGCGTACAAGTCCCAGGCGCGGATAGCTGCTGTCTCGTTATGCGTACAAGTCCCAGCCTCGTATTGCTTCGGTCTCGTTATGCGTACAAGTCCCAGCCGCGTATTGCTTCGGTCTCGTTATGTGTACAAGCCCCAGCCGCGTATTGCTTCGGTCTCGTCGAGCGTACAAGTTCCAGCCGCGTATTGCATCGCTCTCGTCGAGCGTCCAAGTCCCAGCCGCGTATTGCTTTGGTCTCCTAATGCGTGCAAGTTCCAGCAGCGTATTGCTTCGGTCTCTTCGAGCGTACAAGTCCCAGCCGCGTATTGCTTCGCTCTCGTTATGCGTACAAGCCCCAGCCTCGTATTGCTTCGGTCTCGTGGAGCGTACAAATTCCAGCCGCGGATAGCTTCGGTCCCGTCAAGCGTACAAGTTGCAGCCGAATAATGCCTCGGACTTGTTATGCGTGCAAGTCCCAGCCGCGTATTGCTTCGGTCCCGTCAAGCGTACAATTTGCAGCCGGATAATGCCTCGGACATGTTATGCGTGCAAGTTCCAGCCGCGTATTGCTTCGGCCTCGTTATGCGTACAAGTCCCAGCCGCGTATTGCTTCGGTCTTGTCGAGCGGACAAGTTCCAGCCGCGTATTGCTTTGGTCTCTTCGAGCGTACAAGTCCCAGGCGCATATAGCTGCGGTTTCGTTATGCGTACAAGTCCCAGCCGCGGATAGCTGCTGTCTCG
Source organism: Stelis phaeoptera (assembly GCA_943735885.1). Classification (NCBI taxonomy): domain Eukaryota; kingdom Metazoa; phylum Arthropoda; class Insecta; order Hymenoptera; family Megachilidae; genus Stelis; species Stelis phaeoptera. Next base: position 1,028,642 of record CALSEM010000021.1, read on the forward strand.
TTATGCGTACAAGTCCCAGCCTCGTATTGCTTCGGTCTCGTTATGCGTACAAGTCCCAGCCGCGTATTGCTTTGGTCTCCTAATGCTTACAAGTTCCAGCCGCGTATTTCTTCGGTGTTGTCGAGCGTACAAATCCCAGCATCGTATTGCTTCGGTCTCGTCGAGCGTACAAGTTCCAGCCGCGTATTGCTTCGGTCTCGTTATGCGTACAAGTTGCAGCCGGATAATGCCTCGGTCTTGTTATGCGTGCAAGTTCCAGCCGCGTATTGCTTCCGCCTCGTTATGCGTACAAGTTCCAGCCGCGTATTGCTTCGCTCTTGTCGAGCGTACAAGTCCCAGCCGCGTATTGCTTTGGTCTCCTAATGCTTACAAGTTCCAGCCGCGTATTTCTTCGGTGTTGTCGAGCGTACAAATCCCAGCATCGTATTGCTTCGGTCTCGTCGAGCGTACAAGTTCCAGCCGCGTATTGCTTCGGTCTCGTTATGCGTACAAGTACCAGCCGCGTATTGCTTCGGTCCCGTCAAGCGTACAGGTTGCAGCCGGATAATGCCTCGGTCTCGTTATGCGTACAAGTCCCAGCCGCGTATTGCTTCGGTCTCGTTATGCGTACAAGTCCCAGCCGCGTATTGCTTCGGTCTCGTTATGCGTACATGTCCCAGCAGCGTATTGCTTCGGTCTCGTTATGCGTACAAGTCCCAGCCACGTAATGCTTCGGTCTCGTGGAGCGTACAAGTTCCAGCCGCGTATTGCTTCGATCTCGTGGAGCGTACAAGTTCCAGCCGCGGATAGCTTCGGTCTCGTCGAGCGTACAAGTCCCAGCCGCGTATTGCTTCGGTCTCGTTATGCGTACAAGTCCCAGCCGCGTATTGATTCGGTCTCGTCGAGCGTACAAGATCCAGCCGCGTATTGCTTCGGTCTCGTGGAGCGTACAAGTTCCAGCCGCGTATTGCTTCGGTCTCGCCGAGCGTACAAGTTCCAGCCGCGTATTGCTTCGGTGTCGACGAGCGTACAAGTCCCAGGCGCGGATAGCTGCTGTCTCGTTATGCGTACAAGTCCCAGCCTCGTATTGCTTCGGTCTCGTTATGCGTACAAGTCCCAGCCGCGTATTGCTTCGGTCTCGTTATGTGTACAAGCCCCAGCCGCGTATTGCTTCGGTCTCGTCGAGCGTACAAGTTCCAGCCGCGGATTGCTTCGGTCTCGTCGAGCGTACAAGTTCCAGCCGCGTATTGCTTCGGTCTCGTGGAGCGTACAAGTTCCAGCCGCGGATTGCTTCGGTCTCGTCGAGCGTACAAGTTCCAGCCGCGTATTGCTTCAGTCTCGTCGAGCGTACATGTCCCAGGCGCACATAGCTGCGGTTTCGTTATGCGTACAAGTCCCAGCCGCGGATAGCTGCTGTCTCGTTATGCGTACAAGTCCCAGCCTCGTATTGCTTCGGTCTCGTTATGCGTACAAGTCCCAGCCGCGTATTGCTTTGGTCTCCTAATGCTTACAAGTTCCAGCCGCGTATTTCTTCGGTGTTGTCGAGCGTACAAATCCCAGCATCGTATTGCTTCGGTCTCGTCGAGCGTACAAGTTCCAGCCGCGTATTGCGTCGGTCTCGTTATGCGTACAAGTACCAGCCGCGTATTGCTTCGGTCCCGTCAAGCGTACAAGTTGCAGCCGGATAATGCCTCGGTCTCGTTATGCGTACAAGTCCCAGCCGCGTATTGCTTCGGTCTCGTTATGCGTACAAGTCCCAGCCGCGTATTGCTTCGGTCTCGTTATGCGTACATGTCCCAGCAGCGTACTGCTTCGGTCTCGTTATGCGTACAAGTCCCAGCCACGTAATGCTTCGGTCTCGTGGAGCGTACAAGTTCCAGCCGCGTATTGCTTCGATCTCGTGGAGCGTACAAGTTCCAGCCGCGGATAGCTTCGGTCTCGTCGAGCGTACAAGTCCCAGCCGCGTATTGCTTCGGTCTCGTTATGCGTACAAGTCCCAGCCGCGTATTGATTCGGTCTCGTCGAGCGTACAAGATCCAGCCGCGTATTGCTTCGGTCTCGTGGAGCGTACAAGTTCCAGCCGTGTATTGCTTCGGTCTCGTGGAGCGTACAAGTCCCAGCCGCGTATTGCTTCGGTCTCGTCCAGCGTACAAGTTCCAGCCGAGTATTGCTTCGGTCTCGCCGAGCGTACAAGTTCCAGCCGCGTATTGCTTCGGTGTCGACGAGCGTACAAGTCCCAGGCGCGGATAGCTGCTGTCTCGTTATGCGTACAAGTCCCAGCCTCGTATTGCTTCGGTCTCGTTATGCGTACAAGTCCCAGCCGCGTATTGCTTCGGTCTCGTTATGTGTACAAGCCCCAGCCGCGTATTGCTTCGGTCTCGTCGAGCGTACAAGTTCCAGCCGCGGATTGCTTCGGTCTCGTCGAGCGTACAAGTTCCAGCCGCGTATTGCTTCGGTCTCGTGGAGCGTACAAGTTCCAGCCGCGGATTGCTTCGGTCTCGTCGAGCGTACAAGTTCCAGCCGCGTATTGCTTCAGTCTCGTCGAGCGTACATGTCCCAGGCGCACATAGCTGCGGTTTCGTTATGCGTACAAGTCCCAGCCGCGGATAGCTGCTGTCTCGTTATGCGTACAAGTCCCAGCCTCGTATTGCTTCGGTCTCGTTATGCGTACAAGTCCCAGCCGCGTATTGCTTTGGTCTCCTAATGCTTACAAGTTCCAGCCGCGTATTTCTTCGGTGTTGTCGAGCGTACAAATCCCAGCATCGTATTGCTTCGGTCTCGTCGAGCGTACAAGTTCCAGCCGCGTATTGCGTCGGTCTCGTTATGCGTACAAGTACCAGCCGCGTATTGCTTCGGTCCCGTCAAGCGTACAAGTTGCAGCCGGATAATGCCTCGGTCTCGTTATGCGTACAAGTCCCAGCCGCGTATTGCTTCGGTCTCGTTATGCGTACAAGTCCCAGCCGCGTATTGCTTCGGTCTCGTTATGCGTACATGTCCCAGCAGCGTATTGCTTCGGTCTCGTTATGCGTACAAGTCCCAGCCACGTAATGCTTCGGTCTCGTGGAGCGTACAAGTTCCAGCCGCGTATTGCTTCGATCTCGTGGAGCGTACAAGTTCCAGCCGCGGATAGCTTCGGTCTCGTCGAGCGTACAAGTCCCAGCCGCGTATTGCTTCGGTCTCGTTATGCGTACAAGTCCCAGCCGCGTATTGATTCGGTCTCGTCGAGCGTACAAGATCCAGCCGCGTATTGCTTCGGTCTCGTCGAGCGTCCAAGTTCCAGCCGCGTATTGCTTCAGTCTCGTCGAGCGTACAGGTTGCAGCCGGATAATGCCTCGGACTTGTTATGCGTGCAAGTTCCAGCCGGATAATGCCTCGGACTTGTTATGCGTGCAAGTTCCAGCCGCGTATTGCTTGGGCCTCGTTATGCGTACAAGTCCCAGCCGCGTATTGCATCGGTCTCGTGGAGCGTACAAGTTCCATCCGCGTATTGCTTCGGCCTCGTTATTCGTACAAGTCCCAGCCGCGTATTACTTCGGTCACGTCAAGCGTACAAGTTATAGCCGGGTGTTGCTTCGGTCTCGTTATTCGTACAAGTTGCAGCCGCGTATTGCTTCGGTCTCGTGGAGCGTACAAGTTCCAGCCGCGGATAGCTTCGGTCTCGTCGAGCGTACAAGTTCCACCCGCGTATTGATTCGGTCTCGTTATGCGTACAAGTTCCAGCCACGTATTGCTGCGGTCTCGTCGAGCGTTCAAGTTCCAGCCTCGTGTTCCTTTGGTCTCGTTATGCGTGCAAGTACCAGCCGCGTATTACTTCGGTCACGTCAAGCGTACAAGCCCCAGCCGCGTATTGCTTCGGCCTCGTTATGCGTACAATTCCCTGCCGCGTATTGCATCGGTCTCGTGGAGCGTACAAGTTCCAGCCGCGGATAGCTTCGGTCTCGTCGAGCGAACAAGTTCCGGCAGCGTATTGCTTCGGTCTCGTTGTGCGAACAATTCCCAGCCGCGTATTGCTTCGGTCTCGTCCAGCGTACAAGTTCCAGCCGAGTATTGATTCGGTCCCGTCAAGCGTACAAGTTGCAGCCGGATTATGCCTCGGTCTTGTTATGCGTGCAAGTTCCAGCCGCGTATTGCTTCGGCCTCGTTATGCGTACAAGTCCCAGCCGCGTATTGCTTCGATCTCGTCGAGCGTACAAGTTCCAGCCGCGTATTGCTTTGGTCTCCTAATGCGTACAAGTTCCAGCCGCGTATTTCTTCGGTGTCGTCGAGCGTACAAGTCCCAGGCGCGGGTAGCTGCTGTCTCGTTATGCGTGCAAGCCCCAGCCGCGTATTGCTTCGGTCTCGTCGAGCGTACAAGTTCCAGCCGCGTATTGCATCGCTCTCGTCGAGCGTCCAAGTCCCAGCCGCGTATTGCTTTGGTCTCCTAATGCGTACAAGTTCCAGCCGCGTATTGCTTCGGTCTCTTCGAGCGTACAAGTCCCAGCCGCGTGTTGCTTCGCTCTCGTTATGCGTACAAGTTCCAGCCTCGTATTGCTTCGGTCTCGTCGAGCGTACAAGTTCCAACCGCGGATAGCTTCGGTCTCGTCGAGCGTACAAGTTCCAGCCGCGTATTGCTTCGGTCTCGTCGAGCGTCCAAGTCCCAGCCGCGTATTGCTTTGGTCTCCTAATGCGTACAAGTTCCAGCCGCGTATTGCTTCGGTCTCTTCGAGCGTCCAAGTTCCAGCCGCGTATTGCTTCGGTCTCTTCGAGCGTACTAGTTCCAGCCGGATGTTGCTTCGGTCTCGTCGAGCGTACAAGTTCCAGCCGCGTATTGCTTCGGTCTCGTTATGTGTACAAGCCCCAGCCGCGTATTGCTTCGGTCTCGTCGAGCGTACAAGTTCCAGCCGCGTATTGCTTCGGTCTCGTGGAGCGTACAAGTTCCAGCCGCGGATTGCTTCGGTCTCGTCGAGCGTACAAGTTCCAGCCGCGTATTGCTTCAGTCTCGTCGAGCGTACATGTCCCAGGCGCATATAGCTGCGGTCTCGTTATGCGTACAAGTCCTAGCCGCGTATTGCTTCGGTCTCGTTATGCGTACAAGTCCCAGCCGCGTATTGCTTCGGTCTCGTCGAGCGTACAAGATCAAGCCGCTTATTGCTTCGGTCTCGTGGAGCGTACAAGTTCCAGCCGCGTATTGCTTCGGTGTCGACGAGCGTACAAGTCCCAGGCGCGGATAGCTGCTGTCTCGTTATGCGTACAAGTCCCAGCCTCCTATTGCTTCGGTCTCGTTATGCGTACAAGTACCAGCCGCGTATTGCTTCGGTCCCGTCAAGCGTACAAGTTGCAGCCGGATAATGCTTCGGTCTCGTTATGCGTACAAGTCCCAGCCGCGTATTGCTTCGGTCTCGTTATGCGTACAAGTTGCAGCCGGATAATGCCTCGGTCTTGTTATGCGTGCAAGTTCCAGCCGCGTATTGCTTCCGCCTCGTTATGCGTACAAGTTCCAGCCGCGTATTTCTTCGGTGTTGTCGAGCGTACAAATCCCAGCATCGTATTGCTTCGGTCTCGTCGAGCGTACAAGTTCCAGCCGCGTATTGCTTCGGTCTCGTGGAGCGTACAAGTTCCAGCCGCGGATTGCTTCGGTCTCGTCGAGCGTACAAGTTCCAGCCGCGTATTGCTTCAGTCTCGTCGAGCGTACATGTCCCAGGCGCATATAGCTGCGTTCTCGTTATGCGTACAAGTCCCAGCCGCGTATTGCTTCGGTCTCGTTATGCGTACAAGTCCCAGCCGCGTATTGCTTCGGTCTCGTCGAGCGTACAAGATCCAGCCGCGTATTGCTTCGGTCTCGTGGAGCGTACAAGTTCCAGCCGCGTATGGCTTCGGTGTCGACGAGCGTACAAGTCCCAGGCGCGGATAGCTGCTGTCTCGTTATGCGTACAAGTCCCAGCCTCCTATTGCTTCGGTCTCGTTATGCGTACAAGTACCAGCCGCGTATTGCTTCGGTCCCGTCAAGCGTACAAGTTGCAGCCGGATAATGCCTCGGTCTCGTTATGCGTACAAGTCCCAGCCGCGTATTGCTTCGGTCTCGTTATGCGTACAAGTCCCAGCCGCGTATTGCTTCGGTCTCGTTATGCGTACATGTCCCAGCAGCGTATTGCTTCGGTTTCGTTATGCGTACAAGTCCCAGCCGCGTAATGCTTCTGTCTCGCGGAGCGTACAAGTTCCAGCCGCGTATTGCTTCGATCTCGTGGAGCGTACAAGTTCCAGCCGCGTATTGCATCGTTCTCGTCGAGCGTCCAAGTCCCAGCCGCGTATTGCTTTGGTCTCCTAATGCGTACAAGTTCCAGCCGCGTATTGCTTCGGTCTCTTCGAGCGTACAAGTCCCAGCCGCGTGTTGCTTCGGTCTCGTTATGCGTACAAGTCCCAGCCGCGTATCGCTTCGGTCTCGTTATGCGTACAAGTCCCAGCCGCGTATCGCTTCGGTCTCGTTATGCGTACAAGTCCCAGCCGCGTATTGCTTCGGTCTCGTCGAGCGTACAAGTTCCAGCCGCGTATTGCTTCGGTCTCGTGGTGCGTACAAGTTCCAGCCGCGTATTGCTTCGGTGTCGACGAGCGTACAAGTCCCAGGCGCGGATAGCTGCTGTGTCGTTATGCGTACAAGTCCCAGCCCCGTATTGCTTCGGTCTCGCTATGCGTACAAGTCCCAGCCGCGTATTGATTCGGTCTCGTCGAGCGTACAAGATCCAGCCGCGTATTGCTTCGGTCTCGTGGAGCGTACAAGTTCCAGCCGCGTATTGCTTCGGTCTCTTCGAGCGTACAAGTCCCAGCCGCGTGTTGCTTCGCTCTCGTTATGCGTACAAGTTCCAGCCTCGTATTGCTTCGGTCTCGTGGAGCGTACAAGTTCCAACCGCGGATAGCTTCGGTCTGGTCGAGCGTACAAGTTCCAGCCGCGTATTGCTTCGGTCTCGTCGAGCGTCCAAGTCCCAGCCGCGAATTGCTTTGGTCTCCTAATGCGTACAAGTTCCAGCCGCGTATTGCTTCGGTCTCTTCGAGCGTACAAGTCCCAGGCGCGGATAGCTGATGTGTCGTTATGCGTACAAGTCCCAGCCTCGTATTGCTTCGGTCTCGTTATGCGTACAAGTTCCAGCCGAGTATTGCTTCGGTCCCGTCAAGCGTACAAGTTGCAGCCGGATAATGCCTCGGTCTTGTTATGCGTGCAAGTCCCAGCCGCGTATTGCTTCGGTCTCGTTATGCGTACAAGTCCCAGCCGCGTATTGCTTCGGTCCCGTCAAGCGTACAAGTTGCAGCCGGATAATGCCTCGGTCTTGTTATGCGTGCAAGTTCCAGCCGCGTATTGCTTCGGCCTCGTTATGCGTACAAGTTCCAGCCGCGTATTGCTTCGCTCTTGTCGAGCGTACAAGTCCCAGCCGCGTATTGCTTTGGTCTCCTAATGCTTACAAGTTCCAGCCGCGTATTTCTTCGGTGTTGTCGAGCGTACAAATCCCAGCATCGTATTGCTTCGGTCTCGTCGAGCGTACAAGTTCCAGCCGCGTATTGCTTCGGTCTCGTGGAGCGTACATGTCCCAGGCGCATATAGCTGCGGTCTCGTTATGCGTACAAGTCCTAGCCGCGTATTGCTTCGGTCTCGTTATGCGTACAAGTCCCAGCCGCGTATTGCTTCGGTCTCGTCGAGCGTACAAGATCCAGCCGCTTATTGCTTCGGTCTCGTGGAGCGTCCAAGTTCCAGCCGCGTATTGCTTCGGTGTCGACGAGCGTACAAGTCCCAGGCGCGGATAGCTGCTGTCTCGTTATGCGTACAAGACCCACCCTCCTATTGCTTCGGTCTCGTTATGCGTACAAGTACCAGCCGCGTATTGCTTCGGTCCCGTCAAGCGTACAAGTTGCAGCCGGATAATGCTTCGGTCTCGTTATGCGTACAAGTCCCAGCCGCGTATTGCTTCGGTCTCGTTATGCGTACAAGTTGCAGCCGGATAATGCCTCGGTCTTGTTATGCGTGCAAGTTCCAGCCGCGTATTGCTTCCGCCTCGTTATGCGTACAAGTTCCAGCCGCGTATTGCTTCGCTCTTGTCGAGCGTACAAGTCCCAGCCGCGTATTGCTTTGGTCTCCTAATGCTTACAAGTTCCAGCCGCGTATTTCTTCGGTGTTGTCGAGCGTACAAATCCCAGCATCGTATTGCTTCGGTCTCGTCGAGCGTACAAGTTCCAGCCGCGTATTGCTTCGGTCTCGTGGAGCGTACAAGTTCCAGCCGCGGATTGCTTCGGTCTCGTCGAGCGTACAAGTTGCAGTCGCGTATTGCTTCAGTCTCGTCGAGCGTACATGTCCCAGGCGCATATAGCTGCGTTCTCGTTATGCGTACAAGTCCCAGCCGCGTATTGCTTCGCTCTTGTCGAGCGTACAAGTTGCAGCTGGATAATGCCTCGGTCTCGTTATGCGTACAAGTTCCAGCCGCGTATTGCTTCGCTCTTGTCGAGCGTACAAGTCCCAGCCGCGTATTGCTTTGGTCTCCTAATGCTTACAAGTTCCAGCCGCGTATTTCTTCGGTGTTGTCGAGCGTACAAATCCCAGCATCGTATTGCTTCGGTCTCGTCGAGCGTACAAGTTCCAGCCGCGTATTGCTTCGGTCTCGTTATGCGTACAAGTCCCAGCCGCGTATTGCTTCGGTCTCGTTATGCGTACATGTCCCAGCAGCGTATTGCTTCGGTCTCGTTATGCGTACAAGTCCCAGCCACGTAATGCTTCGGTCTCGTGGAGCGTACAAGTTCCAGCCGCGTATTGCTTCGATCTCGTGGAGCGTACAAGTTCCAGCCGCGGATAGCTTCGGTCTCGTCGAGCGTACAAGTCCCAGCCGCGTATTGCTTCGGTCTCGTTATGCGTACAAGTCCCAGCCGCGTATTGATTCGGTCTCGTCGAGCGTACAAGATCCAGCCGCGTATTGCTTCGGTCTCGTGGAGCGTACAAGTTCCAGCCGTGTATTGCTTCGGTCTCGTGGAGCGTACAAGTCCCAGCCGCGTATTGCTTCGGTCTCGTCCAGCGTACAAGTTCCAGCCGAGTATTGCTTCGGTCTCGTTATGCGTACAAGTTCCAGCCGCGTATTGCTTCGGTGTCGACGAGCGTACAAGTCCCAGGCGCGGATAGCTGCTGTCTCGTTATGCGTACAAGTCCCAGCCTCGTATTGCTTCGGTCTCGTTATGCGTACAAGTCCCAGCCGCGTATTGCTTCGGTCTCGTTATGTGTACAAGCCCCAGCCGCGTATTGCTTCGGTCTCGTCGAGCGTACAAGTTCCAGCCGCGGATTGCTTCGGTCTCGTCGAGCGTACAACTTCCAGCCGTGTATTGCTTCGGTCTCGTTATGCGTACAAGTCCCAGCCGCGTATTGCTTCGGTCTCGCTATGTGTACAAGCCCCAGCCGCGTGTTGCTTCGGTCTCGTCGAGCGTACAAGTTCCAGCCGCGTATTGCATCGCTCTCGTCGAGCGTCCAAGTCCCAGCCGCGTATTGCTTTGGTCTCCTAATGCGTACAAGTTCCAGCCGCGTATTGCTTCGGTCTCTTCGAGCGTACAAGTCCCAGCCGCGTATTGCTTCGCTCTCGTTATGCGTACAAGTTCCAGCCTCGTATTGCTTCGGTCTCGTGGACGGTACAAATTCCAGCCGCGGATAGCTTCGGTCTCGTCGAGCGTACAAGTCCCACCCGCGTATTGATTCGGTCTCGTTATGCGTACAAGTTCCAGCCTCGTATTCCTTTGGTCTCGTTATGCGTGCAAGTTCCAGCCGCGTATTACTTCGGTCACGTCAAGCGTACTAGTTCCAGCCGGATGTTGCTTCGGTCTCGTCGAGCGTACAAGTTCCGGCCGAGTATTGCTTCGGTCCCGTCAAGCGTACAAGTTGCAGTCGGATAATCCCTCGGTCTTGTTATGCGTGCAAGTTCCAGCCGCGTATTGCTTCGGTCTCGTCGAGCGTACAAGTTCCAGCCGCGGATTGCTTCGGTCTCGTCGAGCGTACAAGTTCCAGCCGCGTATTGCTTCGGTCTCGCTATGTGTACAAGCCCCAGCCGCGTATTGCTTCGGTCTCGTCGAGCGTACAAGTTCCAGCCGCGTATTGCATCGCTCTCGTCGAGCGTCCAAGTCCCAGCCGCGTATTGCTTTGGTCTCCTAATGCGTACAAGTTCCAGCCGCGTATTGCTTCGGTCTCTTCGAGCGTACAAGTCCCAGCCGCGTATTGCTTCGCTCTCGTTATGCGTACAAGTTCCAGCCTCGTATTGCTTCGGTCTCTTGGAGCGTACAAATTCCAGCCGCGGATAGCTTCGGTCTCGTCGAGCGTACAAGTCCCACCCGCGTATTGATTCGGTCTCGTTATGCGTACAAGTTCCAGCCTCGTATTCCTTTGGTCTCGTTATGCGTGCAAGTTCCAGCCGCGTATTACTTCGGTCTCGTCAAGCGTACTAGTTCCAGCCGGATGTTGCTTCGGTCTCGTCGAGCGTACAAGTTCCGGCAGCGTATTGCTTCGGTCTCGTGGAGCGTACAAGTCCCAGCCGCGTATTGCTTCGGTCTCGTCCAGCGTACAAGTTCCAGCCGAGTATTGCTTCGGTCCCGTCAAGCGTACAAGTTGCAGTCGGATAATGCCTCGGTCTCGTGGAGCGTACAAGTTCCAGCCGCGGATTGCTTCGGTCTCGCCGAGCGTACAAGTTCCAGCCGCGTATTGCTTCGGTGTCGACGAGCGTACAAGTCCCAGGCGCGGATAGCTGCTGTCTCGTTATGCGTACAAGTCCCAGCCTCGTATTGCTTCGGTCTCGTTATGCGTACAAGTCCCAGCCGCGTATTGCTTCGGTCTCGTTATGTGTACAAGCCCCAGCCGCGTATTGCTTCGGTCTCGTCGAGCGTACAAGTTCCAGCCGCGTATTGCATCGCTCTCGTCGAGCGTCCAAGTCCCAGCCGCGTATTGCTTTGGTCTCCTAATGCGTGCAAGTTCCAGCAGCGTATTGCTTCGGTCTCTTCGAGCGTACAAGTCCCAGCCGCGTATTGCTTCGCTCTCGTTATGCGTACAAGCCCCAGCCTCGTATTGCTTCGGTCTCGTGGAGCGTACAAATTCCAGCCGCGGATAGCTTCGGTCCCGTCAAGCGTACAAGTTGCAGCCGAATAATGCCTCGGACTTGTTATGCGTGCAAGTCCCAGCCGCGTATTGCTTCGGTCCCGTCAAGCGTACAAGTTGCAGCCGGATAATGCCTCGGACTTGTTATGCGTGCAAGTTCCAGCCGCGTATTGCTTCGGCCTCGTTATGCGTACAAGTCCCAGCCGCGTATTGCTTCGGTCTTGTCGAGCGGACAAGTTCCAGCCGCGTATTGCTTTGGTCTCTTCGAGCGTACAAGTCCCAGGCGAATATAGCTGCGGTTTCGTTATGCGTACAAGTCCCAGCCGCGGATAGCTGCTGTCTCGTTATGCGTACAAGTCCCAGCCTCGTATTGCTTCGGTCTCGTTATGCGTACAAGTCCCAGCCGCGTATTGCTTTGGTCTCCTAATGCTTACAAGTTCCAGCCGCGTATTTCTTCGGTGTTGTCGAGCGTACAAATCCCAGCATCGTATTGCTTCGGTCTCGTCGAGCGTACAAGTTCCAGCCGCGTATTGCTTCGGTCTCGTGGAGCGTACAAGTTCCAGCCGCGGATTGCTTCGGTCTCGTCGAGCGTACAAGTTGCAGCCGCGTATTGCTTCAGTCTCGTCGAGCGTACATGTCCCAGGCGCATATAGCTGCGTTCTCGTTATGCGTACAAGTCCCAGCCGCGTATTGCTTCGGTCCCGTCAAGCGTACAAGTTGCAGCCGGATAATGCTTCGGTCTCGTTATGCGTACAAGTCCCAGCCGCGTATTGCTTCGGTCTCGTTATGCGTACAAGTTGCAGCCGGATAATGCCTCGGTCTTGTTATGCGTGCAAGTTCCAGCCGCGTATTGCTTCCGCCTCGTTATGCGTACAAGTTCCAGCCGCGTATTGCTTCGCTCTTGTCGAGCGTACAAGTCCCAGCCGCGTATTGCTTTGGTCTCCTAATGCTTACAAGTTCCAGCCGCGTATTTCTTCGGTGTTGTCGAGCGTACAAATCCCAGCATCGTATTGCTTCGGTCTCGTCGAGCGTACAAGTTCCAGCCGCGTATTGCTTCGGTCTCGTTATGCGTACAAGTACCAGCCGCGTATTGCTTCGGTCCCGTCAAGCGTACAGGTTGCAGCCGGATAATTCCTCGGTCTCGTTATGCGTACAAGTCCCAGCCGCGTATTGCTTCGGTCTCGTTATGCGTACAAGTCCCAGCCGCGTATTGCTTCGGTCTCGTTATGCGTACATGTCCCAGCAGCGTATTGCTTCGGTCTCGTTATGCGTACAAGTCCCAGCCACGTAATGCTTCGGTCTCGTGGAGCGTACAAGTTCCAGCCGCGTATTGCTTCGATCTCGTGGAGCGTACAAGTTCCAGCCGCGGATAGCTTCGGTCTCGTCGAGCGTACAAGTCCCAGCCGCGTATTGCTTCGGTCTCGTTATGCGTACAAGTCCCAGCCGCGTATTGATTCGGTCTCGTCGAGCGTACAAGATCCAGCCGCGTATTGCTTCGGTCTCGTGGAGCGTACAAGTTCCAGCCGCGTATTGCTTCGGTCTCGCCGAGCGTACAAGTTCCAGCCGCGTATTGCTTCGGTGTCGACGAGCGTACAAGTCCCAGGCGCGGATAGCTGCTGTCTCGTTATGCGTACAAGTCCCAGCCTCGTATTGCTTCGGTCTCGTTATGCGTACAAGTCCCAGCCGCGTATTGCTTCGGTCTCGTTATGTGTACAAGCTCCAGCCGCGTATTGCTTCGGTCTCGTCGAGCGTACAAGTTCCAGCCGCGGATTGCTTCGGTCTCGTCGAGCGTACAAGTTCCAGCCGCGTATTGCTTCGGTCTCGTTATGCGTACAAGTCCCAGCCGCGTATTGCTTCGGTCTCGCTATGTGTACAAGCCCCAGCCGCGTGTTGCTTCGGTCTCGTCGAGCGTACAAGTTCCTGCCGCGTATTGCATCGCTCTCGTCGAGCGTCCAAGTCCCAGCCGCGTATTGCTTTGGTCTCCTAATGCGTACAAGTTCCAGCCGCGTATTGCTTCGGTCTCTTCGAGCGTACAAGTCCCAGCCGCGTATTGCTTCGCTCTCGTTATGCGTACAAGTTCCAGCCTCGTATTGCTTCGGTCTCGTGGAGCGTACAAATTCCAGCCGCGGATAGCTTCGGTCTCGTCGAGCGTACAAGTCCCACCCGCGTATTGATTCGGTCTCGTTATGCGTACAAGTTCCAGCCTCGTATTCCTTTGGTCTCGTTATGCGTGCAAGTCTCAGCCGCGTATTACTTCGGTCACGTCAAGCGTACTAGTTCCAGCCGGATGTTGCTTCGGTCTCGTCGAGCGTACAAGTTCCGGCAGCGTATTGCTTCGGTCTCGTGGAGCGTACAAGTCCCAGCCGCGTATTGCTTCGGTCTCGTTATGCGTACAAGTCCCAGCCGCGTATTGCTTCGGTCTCGTCGAGCGTACAAGATCCAGCCGCTTATTGCTTCGGTCTCGTGGAGCGTACAAGTTCCAGCCGCGTATTGCTTCGGTGTCGACGAGCGTACAAGTCCCAGGCGCGGATAGCTGCTGTCTCGTTATGCGTACAAGTCCCACCCTCCTATTGCTTCGGTCTCGTTATGCGTACAAGTACCAGCCGCGTATTGCTTCGGTCCCGTCAAGCGTACAAGTTGCAGCCGGATAATGCTTCGGTCTCGTTATGCGTACAAGTCCCAGCCGCGTATTGCTTCGGTCTCGTTATGCGTACAAGTTGCAGCCGGATAATGCCTCGGTCTTGTTATGCGTGCAAGTTCCAGCCGCGTATTGCTTCCGCCTCGTTATGCGTACAGGTTCCAGCCGCGTATTGCTTCGCTCTTGTCGAGCGTACAAGTCCCAGCCGCGTATTGCTTTGGTCTCCTAATGCTTACAAGTTCCAGCCGCGTATTTCTTCGGTGTTGTCGAGCGTACAAATCCCAGCATCGTATTGCTTCGGTCTCGTCGAGCGTACAAGTTCCAGCCGCGTATTGCTTCGGTCTCGTGGAGCGTACAAGTACCAGCCGCGGATTGCTTCGGTCTCGTCGAGCGTACAAGTTGCAGTCGCGTATTGCTTCAGTCTCGTCGAGCGTACATGTCCCAGGCGCATATAGCTGCGTTCTCGTTATGCGTACAAGTCCCAGCCGCGTATTGCTTCGCTCTTGTCGAGCGTACAAGTTGCAGCCGGATAATGCCTCGGTCTCGTTATGCGTACAAGTTCCAGCCGCGTATTGCTTCGCTCTTGTCGAGCGTACAAGTCCCAGCCGCGTATTGCTTTGGTCTCCTAATGCTTACAAGTTCCAGCCGCGTATTTCTTCGGTGTTGTCGAGCGTACAAATCCCAGCATCGTATTGCTTCGGTCTCGTCGAGCGTACAAGTTCCAGCCGCGTATTGCGTCGGTCTCGTTATGCGTACAAGTACCAGCCGCGTATTGCTTCGGTCCCGTCAAGCGTACAAGTTGCAGCCGGATAATGCCTCGGTCTCGTTATGCGTACAAGTCCCAGCCGCGTATTGCTTCGGTCTCGTTATGCGTACAAGTCCCAGCCGCGTATTGCTTCGGTCTCGTTATGCGTACATGTCCCAGCAGCGTATTGCTTCGGTCTCGTTATGCGTACAAGTCCCAGCCACGTAATGCTTCGGTCTCGTGGAGCGTACAAGTTCCAGCCGCGTATTGCTTCGGTCTCGTTATGCGTACAAGTCCCAGCCGCGTATTGCTTCGGTCTCGTCGAGCGTACAAGTCCCAGGCGCGGATAGCTGCTGTCTCGTTATGCGTACAAGTCCCAGCCTCGTATTGCTTCGGTCTCGTTATGCGTACAAGTCCCAGCCGCGTATTGCTTCGATCTCGTGGAGCGTACAAGTTCCAGCCGCGGATAGCTTCGGTCTCGTCGAGCGTACAAGTCCCAGCCGCGTATTGCTTCGGTCTCGTTATGCGTACAAGTCCCAGCCGCGTATTGATTCGGTCTCGTCGAGCGTACAAGATCCAGCCGCGTATTGCTTCGGTCTCGTGGAGCGTACAAGTTCCAGCCGTGTATTGCTTCGGTCTCGTGGAGCGTACAAGTCCCAGCCGCGTATTGCTTCGGTCTCGTCCAGCGTACAAGTTCCAGCCGAGTATTGCTTCGGTCTCGCCGAGCGTACAAGTTCCAGCCGCGTATTGCTTCGGTGTCGACGAGCGTACAAGTCCCAGGCGCGGATAGCTGCTGTCTCGTTATGCGTACAAGTCCCAGCCTCGTATTGCTTCGGTCTCGTTATGCGTACAAGTCCCAGCCGCGTATTGCTTCGGTCTCGTTATGTGTACAAGCCCCAGCCGCGTATTGCTTCGGTCTCGTCGAGCGTTCAAGTTCCAGCCGCGGATTGCTTCGGTCTCGTCGAGCGTACAAGTTCCAGCCGCGTATTGCTTCGGTCTCGTGGAGCGTACAAGTTCCAGCCGCGGATTGCTTCGGTCTCGTCGAGCGTACAAGTTCCAGCCGCGTATTGCTTCAGTCTCGTCGAGCGTACATGTCCCAGGCGCACATAGCTGCGGTTTCGTTATGCGTACAAGTCCCAGCCGCGGATAGCTGCTGTCTCGTTATGCGTACAAGTCCCAGCCTCGTATTGCTTCGGTCTCGTTATGCGTACAAGTCCCAGCCGCGTATTGCTTTGGTCTCCTAATGCTTACAAGTTCCAGCCGCGTATTTCTTCGGTGTTGTCGAGCGTACAAATCCCAGCATCGTATTGCTTCGGTCTCGTCGAGCGTACAAGTTCCAGCCGCGTATTGCGTCGGTCTCGTTATGCGTACAAGTACCAGCCGCGTATTGCTTCGGTCCCGTCAAGCGTACAAGTTGCAGCCGGATAATGCCTCGGTCCCGTTATGCGTACAAGTCCCAGCCGCGTATTGCTTCGGTCTCGTTATGCGTACAAGTCCCAGCCGCGTATTGCTTCGGTCTCGTTATGCGTACATGTCCCAGCAGCGTATTGCTTCGGTCTCGTTATGCGTACAAGTCCCAGCCACGTAATGCTTCGGTCTCGTGGAGCGTACAAGTTCCAGCCGCGTATTGCTTCGATCTCGTGGAGCGTACAAGTTCCAGCCGCGGATAGCTTCGGTCTCGTCGAGCGTACAAGTCCCAGCCGCGTATTGCTTCGGTCTCGTTATGCGTACAAGTCCCAGCCGCGTATTGATTCGGTCTCGTCGAGCGTACAAGATCCAGCCGCGTATTGCTTCGGTCTCGTGGAGCGTACAAGTTCCAGCCGTGTATTGCTTCGGTCTCGTGGAGCGTACAAGTCCCAGCCGCGTATTGCTTCGGTCTCGTCCAGCGTACAAGTTCCAGCCGAGTATTGCTTCGGTCTCGCCGAGCGTACAAGTTCCAGCCGCGTATTGCTTCGGTGTCGACGAGCGTACAAGTCCCAAGCGCGGATAGCTGCTGTCTCGTTATGCGTACAAGTCCCAGCCTCGTATTGCTTCGGTCTCGTTATGCGTACAAGTCCCAGCCGCGTATTGCTTCGGTCTCGTTATGTGTACAAGCCCCAGCCGCGTATTGCTTCGGTCTCGTCGAGCGTACAAGTTCCAGCCGCGGATTGCTTCGGTCTCGTCGAGCGTACAAGTTCCAGCCGCGTATTGCTTCGGTCTCGTGGAGCGTACAAGTTCCAGCCGCGGATTGCTTCGGTCTCGTCGAGCGTACAAGTTCCAGCCGCGTATTGCTTCAGTCTCGTCGAGCGTACATGTCCCAGGCGCACATAGCTGCGGTTTCGTTATGCGTACAAGTCCCAGCCGCGGATAGCTGCTGTCTCGTTATGCGTACAAGTCCCAGCCTCGTATTGCTTCGGTCTCGTTATGCGTACAAGTCCCAGCCGCGTATTGCTTTGGTCTCCTAATGCTTACAAGTTCCAGCCGCGTATTTCTTCGGTGTTGTCGAGCGTACAAATCCCAGCATCGTATTGCTTCGGTCTCGTCGAGCGTACAAGTTCCAGCCGCGTATTGCTTCGGTCTCGTGGAGCGTACAAGTTCCAGCCGCGTATTGCTTCGGTCTCGTGGAGCGTACAAGTTCCAGCCGCGGATTGCTTCGGTCTCGTCGAGCGTACAAGTCCCAGCCGCGTATTGCTTCGGTCCCGTCAAGCGTACAAGTTGCAGCCGGATAATGCTTCGGTCTCGTTATGCGTACAAGTCCCAGCCGCGTATTGCTTCGGTCTCGTTATGCGTACAAGTTGCAGCCGGATAATGCCTCGGTCTTGTTATGCGTGCAAGTTCCAGCCGCGTATTGCTTCCGCCTCGTTATGCGTACAAGTTCCAGCCGCGTATTGCTTCGCTCTTGTCGAACGTACAAGTCCCAGCCGCGTATTGCTTTGGTCTCCTAATGCTTACAAGTTCCAGCCGCGTATTTCTTCGGTGTTGTCGAGCGTACAAATCCCAGCATCGTATTGCTTCGGTCTCGTCGAGCGTACAAGTTCCAGCCGCGTATTGCGTCGGTCTCGTTATGCGTACAAGTACCAGCCGCGTATTGCTTCGGACCCGTCAAGCGTACAAGTTGCAGCCGGATAATGCCTCGGTCTCGTTATGCGTACAAGTCCCAGCCGCGTATTGCTTCGGTCTCGTTATGCGTACAAGTCCCAGCCGCGTATTGCTTCGGTCTCGTTATGCGTACATGTCCCAGCAGCGTATTGCTTCGGTCTCGTTATGCGTACAAGTCCCAGCCACGTAATGCTTCGGTCTCGTGGAGCGTACAAGTTCCAGCCGCGTATTGCTTCGATCTCGTGGAGCGTACAAGTTCCAGCCGCGGATAGCTTCGGTCTCGTCGAGCGTACAAGTCCCAGCCGCGTATTGCTTCGGTCTCGTTATGCGTACAAGTCCCAGCCGCGTATTGATTCGGTCTCGTCGAGCGTACAAGATCCAGCCGCGTATTGCTTCGGTCTCGTGGAGCGTACAAGTTCCAGCCGTGTATTGCTTCGGTCTCGTGGAGCGTACAAGTCCCAGCCGCGTATTGCTTCGGTCTCGTCCAGCGTACAAGTTCCAGCCGAGTATTGCTTCGGTCTCGCCGAGCGGACAAGTTCCAGCCGCGTATTGCTTCGGTGTCGACGAGCGTACAAGTCCCAGGCGCGGATAGCTGCTGTCTCGTTATGCGTACAAGTCCCAGCCTCGTATTGCTTCGGTCTCGTTATGCGTACAAGTCCCAGCCGCGTATTGCTTCGGTCTCGTTATGTGTACAAGCCCCAGCCGCGTATTGCTTCGGTCTCGTCGAGCGTACAAGTTCCAGCCGCGGATTGCTTCGGTCTCGTCGAGCGTACAAGTTCCAGCCGCGTATTGCTTCGGTCTCGTGGAGCGTACAAGTTCCAGCCGCGGATTGCTTCGGTCTCGTCGAGCGTACAAGTTCCAGCCGCGTATTGCTTCAGTCTCGTCGAGCGTACATGTCCCAGGCGCACATAGCTGCGGTTTCGTTATGCGTACAAGTCCCAGCCGCGGATAGCTGCTGTCTCGTTATGCGTACAAGTCCCAGCCTCGTATTGCTTCGGTCTCGTTATGCGTACAAGTCCCAGCCGCGTATTGCTTTGGTCTCCTAATGCTTACAAGTTCCAGCCGCGTATTTCTTCGGTGTTGTCGAGCGTACAAATCCCAGCATCGTATTGCTTCGGTCTCGTCGAGCGTACAAGTTCCAGCCGCGTATTGCTTCGGTCTCGTGGAGCGTACAAGTTCCAGCCGCGTATTGCTTCGGTCTCGTGGAGCGTACAAGTTCCAGCCGCGGATTGCTTCGGTCTCGTCGAGCGTACAAGTCCCAGCCGCGTATTGCTTCGGTCCCGTCAAGCGTACAAGTTGCAGCCGGATAATGCTTCGGTCTCGTTATGCGTACAAGTCCCAGCCGCGTATTGCTTCGGTCTCGTTATGCGTACAAGTTGCAGCCGGATAATGCCTCGGTCTTGTTATGCGTGCAAGTTCCAGCCGCGTATTGCTTCCGCCTCGTTATGCGTACAAGTTCCAGCCGCGTATTGCTTCGCTCTTGTCGAGCGTACAAGTCCCAGCCGCGTATTGCTTTGGTCTCCTAATGCTTACAAGTTCCAGCCGCGTATTTCTTCGGTGTTGTCGAGCGTACAAATCCCAGCATCGTATTGCTTCGGTCTCGTCGAGCGTACAAGTTCCAGCCGCGTATTGCATCGTTCTCGTCGAGCGTCCAAGTCCCAGCCGCGTATTGCTTTGGTCTCCTAATGCGTACAAGTTCCAGCCGCGTATTGCTTCGGTCTCTTCGAGCGTACAAGTCCCAGCCGCGTGTTGCTTCGGTCTCGTTATGCGTACAAGTCCCAGCCGCGTATCGCTTCGGTCTCGTTATGCGTACAAGTCCCAGCCGCGTATCGCTTCGGTCTCGTTATGCGTACAAGTCCCAGCCGCGTATTGCTTCGGTCTCGTCGAGCGTACAAGTTCCAGCCGCGTATTGCTTCGGTCTCGTGGTGCGTACAAGTTCCAGCCGCGTATTGCTTCGGTGTCGACGAGCGTACAAGTCCCAGGCGCGGATAGCTGCTGTGTCGTTATGCGTACAAGTCCCAGCCCCGTATTGCTTCGGTCTCGTTATGCGTACAAGTCCCAGCCGCGTATTGATTCGGTCTCGTCGAGCGTACAAGATCCAGCCGCGTATTGCTTCGGTCTCGTGGAGCGTACAAGTTCCAGCCGCGTATTGCTTCGGTCTCTTCGAGCGTACAAGTCCCAGCCGCGTGTTGCTTCGCTCTCGTTATGCGTACAAGTTCCAGCCTCGTATTGCTTCGGTCTCGTAGAGCGTACAAGTTCCAACCGCGGATAGCTTCGGTCTGGCCGAGCGTACAAGTTCCAGCCTTGTATTGCTTCGGTCTCGTCGAGCGTCCAAGTCCCAGCCGCGTATTGCTTTGGTCTCCTAATGCGTACAAGTCCCAGCCGCGTATTGCTTCGGTCTCGTTATGCGTACAAGTTGCAGCCGGATAATGCCTCGGTCTTGTTATGCGTGCAAGTTCCAGCCGCGTATTGCTTCCGCCTCGTTATGCGTACAAGTTCCAGCCGCGTATTGCTTCGCTCTTGTCGAGCGTACAAGTCCCAGCCGCGTATTGCTTTGGTCTCCTAATGCTTACAAGTTCCAGCCGCGTATTTCTTCGGTGTTGTCGAGCGTACAAATCCCAGCATCGTATTGCTTCGGTCTCGTCGAGCGTACAAGTTCCAGCCGCGTATTGCATCGTTCTCGTCGAGCGTCCAAGTCCCAGCCGCGTATTGCTTTGGTCTCCTAATGCGTACAAGTTCCAGCCGCGTATTGCTTCGGTCTCTTCGAGCGTACAAGTCCCAGCCGCGTGTTGCTTCGGTCTCGTTATGCGTACAAGTCCCAGCCGCGTATCGCTTCGGTCTCGTTATGCGTACAAGTCCCAGCCGCGTATCGCTTCGGTCTCGTTATGCGTACAAGTCCCAGCCGCGTATTGCTTCGGTCTCGTCGAGCGTACAAGATCCAGCCGCGTATTGCTTCGGTCTCGTGGAGCGTACAAGTTCCAGCCGCGTATTGCTTCGGTGTCGACGAGCGTACAAGTCCCAGGCGCGGATAGCTGCTGTGTCGTTATGCGTACAAGTCCCAGCCTCGTATTGCTTCGGTCTCGTTATTCGTACAAGTTCCAGCCGAGTATTGCTTCGGTCCCGTCAAGCGTACAAGTTGCAGCCGGATAATGCCTCGGTCTTGTTATGCGTGCAAGTCCCAGCCGCGTATTGCTTCGGTCTCGTTATGCGTACAAGTCCCAGCCGCGTATTGCTTCGGTCCCGTCAAGCGTACAAGTTGCAGCCGGATAATGCCTCGGTCTTGTTATGCGTGCAAGTTCCAGCCGCGTATTGCTTCGGCCTCGTTATGCGTACAAGTTCCAGCCGCGTATTGCTTCGCTCTTGTCGAGCGTACAAGTCCCAGCCGCGTATTGCTTTGGTCTCCTAATGCTTACAAGTTCCAACCGCGTATTTCTTCGGTGTTGTCGAGCGTACAAATCCCAGCATCGTATTGCTTCGGTCTCGTCGAGCGTACAAGTTCCAGCCGCGTATTGCTTCGGTCTCGTGGAGCGTACATGTCCCAGGCGCATATAGCTGCGGTCTCGTTATGCGTACAAGTCCTAGCCGCGTATTGCTTCGGTCTCGTTATGCGTACAAGTCCCAGCCGCGTATTGCTTCGGTCTCGTCGAGCGTACAAGATCCAGCCGCTTATTGCTTCGGTCTCGTGGAGCGTACAAGTCCCAGCCGCGTATTGCTTTGGTCTCCTAATGCTTACAAGTTCCAGCCGCGTATTTCTTCGGTGTTGTCGAGCGTACAAATCCCAGCATCGTATTGCTTCGGTCTCGTCGAGCGTACAAGTTCCAGCCGCGTATTGCTTCGGTCTCGTTATGTGTACAAGTACCAGCCGCGTATTGCTTCGGTCCCGTCAAGCGTACAAGTTGCAGCCGGATAATGCCTCGGTCTCGTTATGCGTACACGTCCCAGCCGCGTATTGCTTCGGTCTCGTTATGCGTACAAGTCCCAGCCGCGTATTGCTTCGGTCTCGTTATGCGTACATGACCCAGCCGCGTATTGCTTCGGTCTCGTTATGCGTACAAGTCCCAGCCGCGTATTGATTCGGTCTCGTCGAGCGTACAAGATCCAGCCGCGTATTGCTTCGGTCTCGTGGAGCGTACAAGTTCCAGCCGCGTATTGCTTCGGTCTCGTGGAGCGTACAAGTCCCAGCCGCGTATTGCTTCGGTCTCGTCCAGCGTACAAGTTCCAGCCGAGTATTGCTTCGGTCTCGCCGAGCGTACAAGTTCCAGCCGCGTATTGCTTCGGTGTCGACGAGCGTACAAGTCCCAGGCGCGGATAGCTGCTGTCTCGTTATGCGTACAAGTCCCAGCCTCGTATTGCTTCGGTCTCGTTATGCGTACAAGTCCCAGCCGCGTATTGCTTCGGTCTCGTTATGTGTACAAGCCCCAGCCGCGTATTGCTTCGGTCTCGTCGAGCGTACAAGTTCCAGCCGCGGATTGCTTCGGTCTCGTCGAGCGTACAAGTTCCAGCCGCGTATTGCTTCGGTCTCGTTATGCGTACAAGTCCCAGCCGCGTATTGCTTCGGTCTCGCTATGTGTACAAGCCCCAGCCGCGTGTTGCTTCGGTCTCGTCGAGCGTACAAGTTCCAGCCGCGTATTGCATCGCTCTCGTCGAGCGTCCAAGTCCCAGCCGCGTATTGCTTTGGTCTCCTAATGCGTACAAGTTCCAGCCGCGTATTGCTTCGGTCTCTTCGAGCGTACAAGTCCCAGCCGCGTATTGCTTCGCTCTCGTTATGCGTACAAGTTCCAGCCTCGTATTGCTTCGGTCTCGTGGAGCGTACAAATTCCAGCCGCGGATAGCTTCGGTCTCGTCGAGCGTACAAGTCCCACCCGCGTATTGATTCGGTCTCGTTATGCGTACAAGTTCCAGCCTCGTATTCCTTTGGTCTCGTTATGCGTGCAAGTTCCAGCCGCGTATTACTTCGGTCACGTCAAGCGTACTAGTTCCAGCCGGATGTTGCTTCGGTCTCGTCGAGCGGACAAGTTCCGGCAGCGTATTGCTTCGGTCTCGTGGAGCGTACAAGTCCCAGCCGCGTATTGCTTCGGTCTCGTCCAGCGTACAAGTTCCAGCCGAGTATTGCTTCGGTCCCGTCAAGCGTACAAGTTGCAGTCGGATAATGCCTCGGTCTTGTTATGCGTGCAAGGTCCAGCCGCGTATTGCTTCGGTCTCGTTATGCGTACAAGTCCCAGCCGCGTATTGCTTCGCTCTCGTCGAGCGTACAAGTCCCAGCCGCGTATTGCTTTGGTCTCCTAATGCGTACAAGTTCCAGCCGCGTATTTCTTCGGTGTAGTCGAGTGTACAAGTCCCAGCCGCGTATTGCATCGGTCTCGTCGAGCGTACAAGTTCCAGCCGCGTATTGCTTCGGTCTCGTGGAGCGTACAAGTTCCAGCCGCGGATTGCTTCGGTCTCGCCGAGCGTACAAGTTCCAGCCGCGTATTGCTTCGGTGTCGACGAGCGTACAAGTCCCAGGCGCGGATAGCTGCTGTCTCGTTATGCGTACAAGTCCCAGCCTCGTATTGCTTCGGTCTCGTTATGCGTACAAGTCCCAGCCGCGTATTGCTTCGAGCTCGTTATGTGTACAAGCCCCAGCCGCGTATTGCTTCGGTCTCGTCGAGCGTACAAGTTCCAGCCGCGTATTGCATCGCTCTCGTCGAGCGTCCAAGTCCCAGCCGCGTATTGCTTTGGTCTCCTAATGCGTGCAAGTTCCAGCAGCGTATTGCTTCGGTCTCTTCGAGCGTACAAGTCCCAGCCGCGTATTGCTTCGCTCTCGTTATGCGTACAAGCCCCAGCCTCGTATTGCTTCGGTCTCGTGGAGCGTACAAATTCCAGCCGCGGATAGCTTCGGTCCCGTCAAGCGTACAAGTTGCAGCCGAATAATGCCTTGGACTTGTTATGCGTGCAAGTCCCAGCCGCGTATTGCTTCGGTCCCGTCAAGCGTACAAGTTGCAGCCGGATAATGCCTCGGACTTGTTATGCGTGCAAGTTCCAGCCGCGTATTGCTTCGGGCTCGTTATGCGTACAAGTCCCAGCCGCGTATTGCTTCGGTCTTGTCGAGCGGACAAGTTCCAGCCGCGTATTGCTTTGGTCTCTTCGAGCGTACAAGTCCCAGGCGCATATAGCTGCGGTTTCGTTATGCGTACAAGTCCCAGCCGCGGATAGCTGCTGTCTCGTTATGCGTACAAGTCCCAGCCTCGTATTGCTTCGGTCTCGTTATGCGTACAAGTCCCAGCCGCGTATTGCTTTGGTCTCCTAATGCTTACAAGTTCCAGCCGCGTATTTCTTCGGTGTTGTCGAGCGTACAAATCCCAGCATCGTATTGCTTCGGTCTCGTCGAGCGTACAAGTTCCAGCCGCGTATTGCTTCGGTCTCGTTATGCATACAAGTACCAGCCGCGTATTGCTTCGGTCCCGTCAAGCGTACAGGTTGCAGCCGGATAATGCCTCGGTCTCGTTATGCGTACAAGTCCCAGCCGCGTATTGCTTCAGTCTCGTCCAGCGTACAAGTTCCAGCCGAGTATTGCTTCGGTCCCGTCAAGCGTACAAGTTGCAGTCGGATAATGCCTCGGTCTTGTTATGCGTGCAAGTTCCAGCCGCGTATTGCTTCGGTCTCGTTATGCGTACAAGTCCCAGCCGCGTATTGCTTCGGTCTCGTCGAGCGTACAAGTTCCAGCCGCGTATTGCTTCGCTCTCGTCGAGCGTACAAGTCCCAGCCGCGTATTGCTTCGGTCTCGTCGAGCGTACAAGTTCCAGCCGCGTATTGCTTCGCTCTCGTCGAGCGTACAAGTCCCAGCCGCGTATTGCTTTGGTCTCCTAATGCGTGCAAGCTCCAGCCGCGTATTTCTTCGGTGTCGTCGAGCGTACAAGTCCCAGCCGCGTATTGCTTCGGTCTCGTCGAGCGTACAAGTTCCAGCCGCGTATTACTTCGGTCTCGTGGATCGTACAAGTTCCAGCCGCGTATTGCTTTGGTCTCCTAATGCGTACAAGTTCCAGCCGCGTATTGCTTCGGTGTTGACGAGCGTACAAGTCCCAGGCGCGGATAGCTGCTGTCTCGTTATGCGTACCAGTCCCAGCCTCCTATTGCTTCGGTCTCGTTATGCGTACAAGTCCCAGCCGCGTATTGCTTCGGTCTCGTTATGTGTGCAAGCACCAGCCGCGTATTGCTTCGGTCTCGTCGAGCGTACAAGTTCCAGCTGCGTATTGCATCGCTCTCGTCGAGCGTCCAAGTCCCAGCCGCGTATTGCTTTGGTCTCCTAATGCGTACAAGTTCCAGCCGCGTATTGCTTCGGGCTCTTCGAGCGTACAAGTCCCAGCCGCGTATTGCTTCGCTCTCGTTATGCGTACAAGTTCCAGCCTCGTATTGCTTCGGTCTCGTGGAGCATACAAGTTCCAGCCGCGGATAGCTTCGGTATCGTCGAGCGTACAAGTCCCACCCGCGTATTGATTCGGTCTCGTTATGCGTACAAGTTCCAGCCTCGTACTCCTTTGGTCTCGTTATGCGTGCAAGTTCCAGCCGCGTATTACTTCGGTCACGTCAAGCGTACTAGTTCCAGCCGGATGTTGCTTCGGTCTCGTCGAGCGTACAAGTTCCGGCAGCGTATTGCTTCGGTCCCGTCAAGCGTACAAGTTGCAGTCGGATAATGCCTCGGTCTTGTTATGCGTGCAAGTTCCAGCCGCGTATTGCTTCGGTCTCGTTATGCGTACAAGACCCAGCCGCGTATTGCTTCGGTCTCGTCGAGCGTACAAGTTCCAGCCGCGTATTGCTTCGCTCTCGTCGAGCGTACGAGTCCCAGCCGCGTATTGCTTTGGTCTCCTAATGCGTACAAGTTCCAGCCGCGTATTTCTTCGGTGTCGTCGAGTGTACAAGTCCCAGCCGCGTATTGCTTCGATCTCGTCGAGCGTACAAGTTCCAGCCGCGTATTGCTTCGGTCTCGTGGAGCGTACAAGTTCCAGCCGCGGATTGCTTCGGTCTCGTCGAGCGTACAAGTTCCAGCCGCGTATTGCTTCGGTGTCGACGAGCGTACAAGTCCCAGGCGCGGATAGCTGCTGTCTCGTTATGCGTACAAGTCCCAGCCTCGTATTGCTTCGGTCTCGTTATGCGTACAAGTCCCAGCCGCGTATTGCTTCGGTCTCGTTATGTGTACAAGCCCCAGCCGCGTATTGCTTTGGTCTCGTCGAGCGTAAAAGTTCCAGCCGCGTATTGCTTCGCTCTCGTTATGCGTACAAGTCCCAGCCGCGTATTGATTCGGTCTCGTTATGCGTACAAGTTCCAGCCTCGTATTCCTTTGGTCTCGTTATGCGTGCAAGTTCCAGCCGCGTATTACTTCGGTCACGTCAAGCGTACTAGTTCCAGCCGGATGTTGCTTCGGTCTCGTCGAGCGTACAAGTTCCGGAAGCGTATTGCTTCGGTCTCGTGGAGCGTACAAGTCCCAGCCGCGTATTGCTTCGGTCTCGTCCAGCGTACAAGTTCCAGCCGAGTATTGCTTCGGTCCCGTCAAGCGTGCAAGTTCCAGCCGCGTATTGCTTCGGTCTCGTCGAGCGTACAATTTCCGGCAGCGTATTGCTACGGTCTCGTGGAGCGTACAAGTCCCAGCCGCGTATTGCTTCGGTCTCGTCGAGCGTACAAGTTCCAGCCGCGTATTGCTTTGGTCTCCTAATGCGTACAAGTTCCAGCCGCGTATTGCTTCGGTCTTTTCGAGCGTACAAGTCCCAGCCGCGTATTGCTTCGCTCTCGTTATGCGTACAAGTCCCAGCCGGGTATTGCTTCGATCTCGTTATGCGTACAAGTTCCAGCCGCGTGTTGCTTCAGTCTCGTTATGCGTGCAAGTTCCAGCCGCGGAATGCTTCGGTCTCGTTATTCGTACAAGTTCCAGCCACGTATTGCTGCGGTCTCGTCGAGCACACAAGTTCCAGCCGCGAATTGCTTCGGTCTCATTGAGCGTACAAGTTCCAGCCGCGTATTGCTTCGGTCACGTCGAGCGTACAAGTCCCAGGCGCGGGTATCTGCTCTCTCGTTATTTGTACAAGTCCCAGCCGGGAATTGCTTCGGTCTCGTTATGCCTACAAGTCCCAGCCGCGTATTGCTTCGGTCTCGTCGAGCGTACAAGATCCAGCCGCGTATTGCTTCGGTCTCCTGGAGCGTACATGTTCCAGCCGCGTATTGCTTCGGTGTCGACGAGCGTACAAGTCCCAGGCGCGGATAGTTGCTGTCTCGTTGTGCGTACAAGTCCCAGCCTCCTATTGCTTCGGTCTCGTTATGCGTACAAGTCCCAGCCGCGTATTGCTTCGGTCTCGTTATGTGTGCAAGCCCCAGCCGCGTATTGCTTCGGTCTCGTCGAGCGTACAAGTTCCAGCCGCGTATTGCTTCGCTCTCGTTATGCGTACAAGTCCCAGCCGCGCATCGCTTCGGTCTCGTTATGCGTACAAGTCCCAGCCGCGTATTGATTCGGTCTCGTTATGCGTACAAGTTCCAGCCTCGTATTCCTTTGGTCTCGTTATGCGTGCAAGTTCCAGCCGCGTATTACTTCGGTCACGTCAAGCGTACTAGTTCCAGCCGGATGTTGCTTCGGTCTCGTCGAGCGTACAAGTTCCGGCAGCGTATTGCTTCGGTCTCGTGGAGCGTACAAGTCCCAGCCGCGTATTGCTTCGGTCTCGTCCAGCGTACAAGTCCCAGCCGCGTATTGCTTCGGTCTCGTTATGTGTGCAAGCCCCAGCCGCGTATTGCTTCGGTCTCGTCGAGCGTACAAGTTCCAGCCGCGTATTGCTTCGCACTCGTTATGCGTACAAGTCCCAGCCGCGTATCGCTTCGGTCTCGTTATGCGTACAAGTCCCAGCCGCGTATTGATTCGGTCTCGTTATGCGTACAAGTTCCAGCCTCGTATTCCTTTGGTCTCGTTATGCGTGCAAGTTCCAGCCGCGTATTACTTCGGTCACGTCAAGCGTACTAGTTCCAGCCGGATGTTGCTTCGGTCTCGTCGAGCGTACAAGTTCCGGCAGCGTATTGCTTCGGTCTCGTGGAGCGTACAAGTCCCAGCCGCGTATTGCTTCGCTCTCGTCGAGCGTACAAGTCCCAGCCGCGTATTGCTTTGGTCTCCTAATGCGTACAAGTTCCAGCCACGTATTGCTTCGGTCTCTTCGAGCGTACAAGTCCCAGCCGCGTATTGCTTCGCTCTCGTTATGCGTACAAGTTCCAGCCTCGTATTGCTTCGGTCGCGTGGAGCGTACAAGTTCCAGCCGCGTATTGCTTCAGTCTCGTCGAGCGTACAAGTCCCAGGCGCATATAGCTGCGGTCTCGTTATGCGTGCAAGTCCCAGCCTTGTGTTGCTTCGGTCTCGTTATGTGTACAAGCCCCAGCCGCTTATTGCTTCGGTCTCGTTATGTGTACAAGTCCCAGCCGCCTATTGCATCGGTCTCGTCGAGCGTTCAAGTTCCAGCCGCGTATTGCTTCGGTCTCGTCCAGCGTACAAGCTCCAGCCGAGTATTGCTTCGGTCCCGTCAAGCGTACAAGTTGCAGCCGGATAATGCCTCGGTCTTGTTATGCGTGCAAGTTCCAGCCGCGTATTGCTTCGGTCTCGTTATGCGTACAAGTCCCAGCCGCGTATTGCTTCGGTCTCGTCCAGCGTACAAGTTCCAGCCGAGTATTGCTTTGGTCTCGTTATTCGTACAAGTCCCAGCCGAGTATTCCATCGGTCTCGTCGAGCGTACCAGCTCCAGCAGCGTATTGCTTCGGTCTCGTCGAGCGTACAAGTTCCAGCCGCGTATTGCTTCGGTCTCGTCGAGCGTACAAGTCACAGGCGCGGATAAGTGCTGTCTCGTTATGCGTACAAGTCCAAGCCGCGTATTGCTTCGGTCTCGTCCAGCGTACATGTTCCAGCCGAGTATTGCTTCGGTTCCGTCAAGCGTACAAGTTGCAGCCGGATAATGCCTCGGTCTTGTTATGCGTGCAAGTTCCAGCCGCGTATTGCTTCGGCCTCGTTATGCGTACAACTCCCAGCCGCGTATTGATTCGGTCTCGTCGAGCGTAAAAGTTCCAGCCGCGTATTGCTTTGGTCTCCTAATGCGTACAAGTTCCAGCCGCGTATTTCTTCGGTGTCGTCGAGCGTACAAGTCCCAGGCGCGTATAGCTTCGGTCCCGTTATGCGTACAAGTCCCAGCCGCGTATTGCTTCGGTCTCGTTATGCGTACAAGTCCCAGCTGCGTATTGCTTCGGTCTCGTCGAGCGTACAAGTTCCAGCCGCGTATTGCTTCGCTCTCGTCGAGCGTACAAGTCCCAGCCGCGCATTGCTTCGCTCTCGTCGAGCGTACAAGTCCCAGCCGCGTATTGCTTCGGTCTTGTCGAGCGTACAAGTTCCAGCCGCGTATTGCTTCGCTCTCGTCGAGCGTACAAGTCCCAGCCGCGTATTGCTTTGGTCTCCTAATGCGTACAAGTTCCAGCCGCGTATTGCTTCGGTCTCTTCGTGCGTACAAGTCCCAGCCGCGTATTGCTTCGCTCTCGTTATGCGTACAAGTTTCAGCCGCGTATTGCTTCGGTCTCGTGGAGCGTACAAGTTCCAGCAGCGGATAGCTTCCGTCTCGTCGAGCGTACAAGTTCCAGCCGCGTATTGATTCGGTCTCGTTATGCGTACAAGTTCCAGCCACGTATTGCTTCGGTCTCGTTATGCGTACAAGTCCCAGCCGCGTATTGATTCGGTCTCGTTATGCGTACAAGTTCCAGCCGCGTAATGCTTCGGTCTCGTTATGCGTACAAGTTCCAGCCACGTATTGCTTCGGTCTCGTCGAGCGTACAAGTTCCAGCCGCGTATTGCTTCGCTCTCGTCGAGCGTACAAGTCCCAGCCGCGTATTGCTTTGGTCTCCTAATGCGTACAAGTTCCAACGGCGTATTTCTTCGGTGTCGTCGAGCGTACAAGTCCCAGCCGCGAATTGCTTCGGTCTCGTCGAGCGTCCAAGTTCCAGCCGCGTATTGCTTCAGTCTCGTCGCGTACAAGTTGCAGCCGGATAATGCCTCGGACCTGTTATGCGTGCAAGTTCCAGCCGCGTATTGCTTCGGCCTCGTTATGCGTACAAGTCCCAGCCGCGTATTGCTTCGGTCTCGTCGAGCGGACAAGTTCCAGCCGCGTATTGCGTTGGTCTCCTAATGCGTACAAGTTCCAGCCGCGTATTTCTTCGGTGTCGTCGGGCGTACAAGTCCCAGCCGCGTATTGCTTTGGTCTCGATATGCGTACAAGTTCCAGCCGCGTATTGCTTCGCTCTCGTCGAGCGTACAAGTCCCAGCCTCGTATTGCTTCGGCCTCGTTATGCGTACAAGTTCCAGCCGCGTATTGCTACGGTCTCTTCGAGCGTACAGGTCCCAGCCGCGTACTGCTTCGCTCTCGTTATGCGTACAAGTCCCAGCCGGGTATTGCTTCGATCTCGTTATGCGTACAAGTTCCAGCCGCGTCTTGCTTCAGTCTCGTTATGCGTGCAAGTTCCAGCCGCGTAATGCTTCGGTCTCGTTATTCGTACAAGTTCCAGTCACGTATTGCTGCGGTATCGTCGAGCACACAAGTTCCATCCGCGTATTGCTTCGGTCTCGTCGAGCGTACAAGTTCCAGCCGCGTATTGCTTCGGTCTCGTCGAGCGTACAAGTCCCAGGCGCGGATAGCTGCTGTCTCGTTATGCGTACAAGTCCCACCCGGGAATTGCTTCGGTCTCGTTATGCGTACAAGTCCCAGCCGCGTATTGCTTCGGTCTCGTCGAGCGTACAAGTTCCCGCCGCGTATTGCTTCGCTCTCGTCGAGCGTACATGTCCCAGGCGCATATAGCTGCGGTCTCGTTATGCGTACAAGTCCCAGCCGAGTATTCCTTCGGTCTCGTTATGCGTACAAGTCCCAGCCGCGTATTGCTTCGGTCTCGTCGAGCGTACAAGATCCAGCCGCGTATTGATTCGGTCTCGTTATGCGTACAAGTTCCAGCCACGTATTGCTGCGGTCTCGTCGAGCGTACAAGTTCCAGCCTCGTATTCCATTGGTCTCGTTATGCGTACAAGTCCCAGGCGCGTATTGCTTCGGTCTCGTTATGCGTACAAGTCCCAGCCGCGTATTGCTTCGGTCTCGTCGAGCGTACAAGATCCAGCCGCGTATTGCTTCGGTCTCCTGGAGCGTACATGTTCCAGCCGCGTATTGCTTCGGTGTCGACGAGCGTACAAGTCCCAGGCGCGGATAGTTGCTGTCTCGTTGTGCGTACAAGTCCCAGCCTCCTATTGCTTCGGTCTCGTTATGCGTACAAGTCCCAGCCGCGTATTGCTTCGGTCTCGTTATGTGTGCAAGCCCCAGCCGCGTATTGCTTCGGTCTCGTCGAGCGTACAAGTTCCAGCCGCGTATTGCTTCGCTCTCGTTATGCGTACAAGTCCCAGCCGCGTATCGCTTCGGTCTCGTTATGCGTACAAGTCCCAGCCGCGTATTGATTCGGTCTCGTTATGCGTACAAGTTCCAGCGTCGTATTCCTTTGGTCTCGTTATGCGTGCAAGTTCCAGCCGCGTATTACTTCGGTCACGTCAAGCGTACTAGTTCCAGCCGGATGTTGCTTCGGTCTCGTCGAGCGTACAAGTTCCGGAAGCGTATTGCTTCGGTCTCGTGGAGCGTACAAGTCCCAGCCGCGTATTGCTTCGGTCTCGTCCAGCGTACAAGTTCCAGCCGAGTATTGCTTCGGTCCCGTCAAGCGTGCAAGTTCCAGCCGCGTATTGCTTCGGTCTCGTCGAGCGTACAATTTCCGGCAGCGTATTGCTTCGGTCTCGTGGAGCGTACAAGTCCCAGCCGCGTATTGCTTCGGTCTCGTCGAGCGTACAAGTTCCAGCCGCGTATTGCTTCGCTCTCGTCGAGCGTACAAGTCCCAGCCGCGTATTGCTTTGGTCTCCTAATGCGTACAAGTTCCAGCCGCGTATTGCTTCGGTCTCTTCGAGCGTACAAGTCCCAGCCGCGTATTGCTTCGCTCTCGTTATGCGTACAAGTCCCAGCCGGGTATTGCTTCGATCTCGTTATGCGTACAAGTTCCAGCCGCGTGTTGCTTCAGTCTCGTTATGCGTGCAAGTTCCAGCCGCGGAATGCTTCGGTCTCGTTATTCGTACAAGTTCCAGCCACGTATTGCTGCGGTCTCGTCGAGCACACAAGTTCCAGCCGCGAATTGCTTCGGTCACGTCGAGCGTACAAGTCCCAGGCGCGGGTAGCTGCTCTCTCGTTATTTGTACAAGTCCCAGCCGGGAATTGCTTCGGTCTCGTTATGCGTACAAGTCCCAGCCGCGTATTGCTTCGGTCTCGTCGAGCGTACAAGTTCCAGCCGCGTATTGCTTCGGTCTCGTTATGCGTACAAGTCCCAGCCGCGTATTGCTTCGGTATCGTCCAGCGTACAAGTTCCAGCCGAGTATTGCTTTGGTCTCGTTATGCGTACAAGTCCCAGCCGAGTATTCCTTCGGTCTCGTTATGGGTACAAGTCCCAGCCGCGTATTGCTTCGGTCTCGTCGAGCGTACAAGATCCAGCCGCGTATTGATTCGGTCCCGTCAAGCGTACAAGTTGCAGCCGGATAATGCCTCGGACTTGTTATGCGTGCAAGTTCCAGCCGCGTATTGCTTCGCTCTCGTTATGCGTACAAGTCCCAGCCGCGTATCGCTTCGGTCTCGTTATGCGTACAAGTCCCAGCCGCGTATTGATTCGGTCTCGTTATGCGTACAAGTTCCAGCCTCGAATTCCTTTGGTCTCGTTATGCGTGCAAGTTCCAGCCGCGTATTACTTCGGTCACGTCAAGCGTACTAGTTCCAGCCGGATGTTGCTTCGGTCTCGTCGAGCGTACAAGTTGCGGCAGCGTATTGCTTCGGTCTCGTCGAGCGTACAAGTCCCAGGCGCGGGTAGCTGCTGTCTCGTTATTCGTACAAGTCCCAGCCGGGAATTGCTTCGGTCTCGTTATGCGTACAAGTCCCAGCCGCGTATTGCTTCGGTCTCGTCGAGCGTACAAGTTCCAGCCGCGTATTGCTTCGCTCACGTCGAGCGTACAAGTCCCAGCCGGGTATTGCTTTGGTCTCCTAATGCGTACAAGCTCCACCCGCGTATTTCTTCGGTGTCGTCGAGCGTACATGTTCCAGCCGTGTATTGCTTCGCTCTCGTCGAGCGTACAAGTACCAGCCGCGTATTGCTTCGGTCTCGTTATGCGTACAAGTCCCAGCCGCGTATTGCTTCGGTCTCGTTATTCGTACAAGTTTCAGCCACGTATTGCTGCGGTCTCGTCGAGTACACAAGTTCCAGCCGCGTGTTGCGTCAGTCTCGTTATGCGTGCAAGTTCCAGCCGCGTAATGCTTCGGTCTCGTTATGCGTACAAGTCCCAGCCGCGTATTGCTTCGGTCTCGTCGAGCGTACAAGTACCAGCCGCGTATTGCTTCGCTCTCGTCGAGCGTACAAGTCCCAGCCGCGTATTGCTTCGGTCTCGTTATGCGTACAAGTCCCAGCCGCGTATTGCTTCGGTCTCGTCGAGCGTACAAGTCCCAGCCGCGTATTGCTTCGGTCCCGTTATGCGTACAAGTCCCAGCCGCGTATTGCTTCGGTCCCGTTATGCGTATAAGTAACAGCCTCGTATAGCTTCGGTCTCGTCGAGCGTACAAGTTCCAGCCGCGTATTGCTTCGCTCTCGTCGAGCGTACAAGTCCCAGCCGCGTATTGCTTTGGTCTCCTAATGCGTACAATTTCCAGCCGCGTAGTTCTTCGGTGTCGTCGAGCGTACAAGTCCCAGCCGCGTATTGCATCGGTCTCGTCGAGCGAACAAGTTCCAGAAGCGCGTTGCTTCGTCCTCGTCGAGCGAACAAGTTCCAGCCGCGTATTGCATCGGTCTCGTGGAGGGTACAAGTTCCAGCCGTGGATTGCTTCGGTCTCGTCGAGCGCACAAGTTCCAGCTGCGAATTGCTTCGGTCTCGTCGAGCGAACAAGTTCCAGAAGCGCGTTGCTTCGTCCTCGCCGAGCGAACAAGTTCCAGCAGCGTATTGCTTCGGTCTCGTTATGCGTGCAAGTTCGAGCCGCGTATTGCTTCGGTCTCGTCTAGCGTACTAGTTCCAGCCGCGAATTGCTTCGGTCTCGTCGAGCGAACAAGTTCCAGCAGCGTATTGCTTCGGTCTCGTCGAGCGAACAAATTCCAGCAGCGTATTGCTTCGGTCTCGTTATGCGTGCAAGTTCCAGCCGCGTATTGCTTCGGTCTCGTCAAGCGTACAAGCTCCAGCCAGGTATTGCTTCGGTCTCGTCGAGCGAACAAGTTCCAGCAGCGTATTGCTTCAGTCTCGTTATGCGTGCATGTTCCAGCCGCGTATTGCTTCGGTCTCGTCGAGCGTACAAGTTCCAGCCGCGGATTGCTTCGGTCTCGTTATGCGTACAAGTCCCAGCCGCGTATTGCTTCGGTCTCGTTATTCGTACAAGTTTCAGCCACGTATTGCTGCGGTCTCGTCGAGTACACAAGTTCCAGCCGCGAGTTGCTTCGGTGTCGACGAGCGTACAAGCCCCAGCCGCGTATTGCTTCGGTCTCGTTATGCGTACAAGTACCAGCCGCGTATTGCTTCGGTCCCGTCAAGCGTTCAAGTTGCAGCCGGATAATGCCTCGGTCTTGTTATGCGTGCAAGTTCCAGCCGCGTATTGCTTCGGCCTCGTTATGCGTACAAGTCCCAGCCGCGTATTGCTTCGGTCTCGTTATGCGTGCAAGTTCCAGGAACGTATTGCTTCGGTCTCGTCGAGCGTACAAGACCCAGTCGCGTATTGCTTCGGTCTCGTTATGCGTGCAAGCCCCAACCGTGTATTGCTTCGGTCTCGTTATGCGTGCAAGTTCCAGCCGCGTATTGCTTCGGTCTCGCCGAGCGTACAAGCTCAAGCCGGGTATTGCTTCAGTCTCGTCCAGCGTGCATGTTCCAGCCGCGTATTGCTTCGGTCTCGTCGAGCGTACAAGTTCCAGCCGCGTATTGCTTCGGTCTCGTCGAGCGAACAAGTTCCAGCAGAGCGTTGCTTCGGTCTCGTTATGCGTGCAAGTTCCAGCCGCGTATTGCTTCGGTCTCGTCGAGCGTACAAGTTCCAGCCGCGTTTTGCTTCGGTCTCGTCGAGCGAACAAGTTCCAGCAGCGTATTGCTTCGGTCTCGTTATGCGTGCAAGTTCCAGCCGCGTATTGCTTCGGTCTCGTCAAGCGTACAAGCTCCAGCCAGGTATTGCTTCGGTATCGTCGAGCGAAAAAGTTCCAGCAGCGTATTGCTTCGGTCTCGTTATGCGTGCATGTTCCAGCCGCGTATTGCTTCGGTCTCGTCGAGCGTACAAGTTCCAGCCGCGTATTGCTTCGGTCTCGTCGAGCGTACAAGTCCCAGCCGCGTATTGCTTCGGTCTCGTTATGCGTGCAAGTTCCAGCCGCGTATTGCTTCGGTCTCGTCGAGCGTACAAGGTCCAGAAGCGCGCTGCTTCGGCCTCGTTATGCGTACAAGTTCCAGCCGTGTATTGCTTCGGTCTCGTCAAGCGTACAAGCTCCAGCCAGGTATTGCTTCGGTCTCGTCGAGCGAACAAGTTAAAGCAGCGCGTTGCTTCGGACTCGTTGTGCGTGCAAGTTCCAGCCGCGTACTGCTTCGGTCTCGTCGAGCGAACAAGTTCCAGCAGCGTATTGCTTCGGTCTCGTCGAGCGAACAAGTTCCAGCAGCGTATTGCTTCGGTCTCGTTATGCGTGCAAGTTCCAGCCGCGTATTGCTTCGGTCTCGTCAAGCGTACAAGCTCCAGCCAGGTATTGCTTCGGTCTCGTCGAGCGAACAAGTTCCAGCAGCGTATTGCTTCGGTCTCGTTATGCGTGCAAGTTCCAGCCGCGTACTGCTTCAGTCTCTTCGATCGAACAAGTTCCAGCCGCGTATTGCTTCGGTCTCGTCGAGCGTACAAGTTCCAGCCGCGTTTTGCTTCGGTCTCGTCGAGCGAACAAGTTCCAGAAGCGCGTTGCTTCGGCCTCGTTATGCGTACAAGTTCCAGCAGCGTATTGCTTCGGTCTCGTTATGCGTGCAAGTTCCAGCCGCGTATTGCTTCGGTCTCGTCGAGCGCACAAGTTCCAGCTGCGAATTGCTTCGGTCTCGTCGAGCGAACAAGTTCCAGAAGCGCGTTGCTTCGTCCTCGTCGAGCGAACAAGTTCCAGCAGCGTATTGCTTCGGTCTCGTTATGCGTGCAAGTTCCAGCCGCGTATTGCTTCGGTCTCGTCAAGCGTACAAGCTCCAGCCAGGTATTGCTTCGGTCTCGTCGAGCGAAAAAGTTCCAGCAGCGTATTGCTTCGGTCTCGTTATGCGTGCATGTTCCAGCCGCGTATTGCTTCGGTCTCGTCGAGCGTACAAGTTCCAGCCGCGTATTGCTTCGGTCTCGTCGAGCGTACAAGTCCCAGCCGCGTATTGCTTCGGTCTCGTTATGCGTGCAAGTTCCAGCCGCGTATTGCTTCGGTCTCGTCGAGCGTACAAGGTCCAGAAGCGCGCTGCTTCGGCCTCGTTATGCGTACAAGTTCCAGCCGTGTATTGCTTCGGTCTCGTCAAGCGTACAAGCTCCAGCCAGGTATTGCTTCGGTCTCGTCGAGCGAACAAGTTAAAGCAGCGCGTTGCTTCGGACTCGTTGTGCGTGCAAGTTCCAGCCGCGTACTGCTTCGGTCTCGTCGAGCGAACAAGTTCCAGCAGCGTATTGCTTCGGTCTCGTCGAGCGAACAAGTTCCAGCAGCGTATTGCTTCGGTCTCGTTATGCGTGCAAGTTCCAGCCGCGTATTGCTTCGGTCTCGTCAAGCGTACAAGCTCCAGCCAGGTATTGCTTCGGTCTCGTCGAGCGAACAAGTTCCAGCAGCGTATTGCTTCGGTCTCGTTATGCGTGCAAGTTCCAGCCGCGTACTGCTTCAGTCTCTTCGAGCGAACAAGTTCCAGCCGCGTATTGCTTCGGTCTCGTCGAGCGTACAAGTTCCAGCCGCGTTTTGCTTCGGTCTCGTCGAGCGAACAAGTTCCAGAAGCGCGTTGCTTCGGCCTCGTTATGCGTACAAGTTCCAGCAGCGTATTGCTTCGGTCTCGTTATGCGTGCAAGTTCCAGCCGCGTATTGCTTCGGTCTCGTCGAGCGCACAAGTTCCAGCTGCGAATTGCTTCGGTCTCGTCGAGCGAACAAGTTCCAGAAGCGCGTTGCTTCGTCCTCGTCGAGCGAACAAGTTCCAGCAGCGTATTGCTTCGGTCTCGTTATGCGTGCAAGTTCGAGCCGCGTATTGCTTCGGTCTCGTCTAGCGTACTAGTTCCAGCCGCGAATTGCTTCGGTCTCGTCGAGCGAACAAGTTCCAGCAGCGTATTGCTTCGGTCTCGTTATGCGTGCAAGTTCCAGCCGCGTACTGCTTCGGTCTCGTCGAGCGAACACGTTCCAGCAGCGTATCACTTCGGACTCGTCGAGCGTACAGGTTCCAGCCGCGTATTGCTTCGGTCTCATCGAGCGAACAAGTTCCAGCAGCGCGTTGCTTCGGTCTCGTTATGCGTACAATTTCCAGCCGCGTGTTGCTTCGGTCTCGTCGAGCGTACAAGCTCCAGCCGCGAATTGCTTAGGTCTCGTCGAGCGTGCAAGTTCCAGCCGCGTATTGCTTCGGTCTCGCCAAGCGTACAAGCTCCAGCCAGGTATTGCTTCGGTCTCGTCGAGCGAAAAAGTTCCAGCAGCGTATTGCTTCGGTCTCGTTATGCGTGCATGTTCCAGCCGCGTATTGCTTCGGTCTCGTCGAGCGTACAAGTTCCAGCCGCGTATTGCTTCGGTCTCGTCGAGCGTACAAGGTCCAGAAGCGCGCTGCTTCGGCCTCGTTATGCGTACAAGTTCCAGCCGTGTATTGCTTCGGTCTCGTCAAGCGTACAAGCTCCAGCCAGGTATTGCTTCGGTCTCGTCGAGCGAACAGGTTAACGCAGCGCGTTGCTTCGGACTCGTTGTGCGTGCAAGTTCCAGCCGCGTACTGCTTCGGTCTCGTCGAGCGAACAAGTTCCAGCAGCGTATTGCTTCGGTCTCGTCGAGCGAACAAATTCCAGCAGCGTATTGCTTCGGTCTCGTTATGCGTGCAAGTTCCAGCCGCGTATTGCTTCGGTCTCGTCAAGCGTACAAGCTCCAGCCAGGTATTGCTTCGGTCTCGTCGAGCGAACAAGTTCCAGCAGCGTATTGCTTCAGTCTCGTTATGCGTGCAAGTTCCAGCCGCGTACTGCTTCGGTCTCGTCGAGCGAACAAGTTCCAGCCGCGTATTGCTTCGGTCTCGTCGAGCGAACAAGTTCCAGCAGCGTATTGCTTCGGTCTCGTTATGCGTGCAAGTTCCAGCCGCGTACTGCTTCGGTCTCGTCGAGCGAACAAGTTCCAGCAGCGTATCGCTTCGGACTCGTCGAGCGTACAGGTTCCAGCCGCGTATTGCTTCGGTCTCATCGAGCGAACAAGTTCCAGCAGCGCGTTGCTTCGGTCTCGTTATGCGTACAATTTCCAGCCGCGTGTTGCTTCGGTCTCGTCGAGTTTACAAGCTCCAGCCGGGTATTGCTTCAGTCTCGTCGAGCGTACAGGTACCAGCCGCGTATTGCTTCGGTCTCGTTATGCGTGCAAGTTCCAGGAACGTATTGCTTCGGTCTCGTCGAGCGTACAAGACCCAGTCGCGTATTGCTTCGGTCTCGTTATGCGTACAATTCCCAACCGTGTATTGCTTCGGTCTCGTTATGCGTACAAGTTCCAGCGGCGTATTGCTTCGGACTCATCGAGCGAACAAGTTCCAGCAGCGCGTTGCTTCGGTCTCGCTATGCGTACAATTTCCAGACGTGTATTGGTTCGGACTCGTCGAGCGTACAAGGTCCAGCCGCGTATTGTTTCGGTCTCGTCGAGCGTACAAGTTCCAGCCGCGTTTTGCTTCGGTCTCGTCGAGCGAACAAGTTCCAGAAGCGCGTTGCTTCGGCCTCGTTATGCGTACAAGTTCCAGCAGCGTATTGCTTCGGTCTCGTTATGCGTGCAAGTTCCAGCCGCGTATTGCTTCGGTCTCGTCGAGCGCACAAGTTCCAGCTGCGAATTGCTTCGGTCTCGTCGAGCGAACAAGTTCCAGAAGCGCGTTGCTTCGGCCTCGTCGAGCGAACAAGTTCCAGCAGCGTATTGCTCCGGTCTCGTTATGCGTGCAAGTTCGAGCCGCGTATTGCTTCGGTCTCGTCGAGCGTACTAGTTCCAGCCGCGAATTGCTTCGGTCTCGTCGAGCGAACAAGTTCCAGCAGCGTATTGCTTCGGTCTCGTTATGCGTGCAAGTTCCAGCCGCGTACTGCTTCGGTCTCGTCGAGCGAACAAGTTCCAGCAGCGTATCACTTCGGACTCGTCGAGCGTACAGGTTCCAGCCGCGTATTGCTTCGGTCTCATCGAGCGAACAAGTTCCAGCAGCGCGTTGCTTCGGTCTCGTTATGCGTACAATTTCCAGCCGCGTGTTGCTTCGGTCTCGTCGAGCGTACAAGCTCCAGCCGCGAATTGCTTAGGTCTCGTCGAGCGTGCAAGTTCCAGCCGCGTATTGCTTCGGTCTCGTCAAGCGTACAAGCTCCAGCCAGGTATTGCTTCGGTCTCGTCGAGCGAAAAAGTTCCAGCAGCGTATTGCTTCGGTCTCGTTATGCGTGCATGTTCCAGCCGCGTATTGCTTCGGTCTCGTCGAGCGTACAAGTTCCAGCCGCGTATTGCTTCGGTCTCGTCGAGCGTACAAGTCCCAGCCGCGTATTGCTTCGGTCTCGTTATGCGTGCAAGTTCCAGCCGCGTATTGCTTCGGTCTCGTCGAGCGTACAAGGTCCAGAAGCGCGCTGCTTCGGCCTCGTTATGCGTACAAGTTCCAGCCGTGTATTGCTTCGGTCTCGTCAAGCGTACAAGCTCCAGCCAGGTATTGCTTCGGTCTCGTCGAGCGAACAAGTTAAAGCAGCGCGTTGCTTCGGACTCGTTGTGCGTGCAAGTTCCAGCCGCGTACTGCTTCGGTCTCGTCGAGCGAACAAGTTCCAGCAGCGTATTGCTTCGGTCTCGTCGAGCGAACAAATTCCAGCAGCGTATTGCTTCGGTCTCGTTATGCGTGCAAGTTCCAGCCGCGTATTGCTTCGGTCTCGTCAAGCGTACAAGCTCCAGCCAGGTATTGCTTCGGTCTCGTCGAGCGAACAAGTTCCAGCAGCGTATTGCTTCAGTCTCGTTATGCGTGCATGTTCCAGCCGCGTATTGCTTCGGTCTCGTCGAGCGTACAAGTTCCAGCCGCGGATTGCTTCGGTCTCGTTATGCGTACAAGTCCCAGCCGCGTATTGCTTCGGTCTCGTTATTCGTACAAGTTTCAGCCACGTATTGCTGCGGTCTCGTCGAGTACACAAGTTCCAGCCGCGAGTTGCTTCGGTGTCGACGAGCGTACAAGCCCCAGCCGCGTATTGCTTCGGTCTCGTTATGCGTACAAGTACCAGCCGCGTATTGCTTCGGTCCCGTCAAGCGTTCAAGTTGCAGCCGGATAATGCCTCGGTCTTGTTATGCGTGCAAGTTCCAGCCGCGTATTGCTTCGGCCTCGTTATGCGTACAAGTCCCAGCCGCGTATTGCTTCGGTCTCGTTATGCGTGCAAGTTCCAGGAACGTATTGCTTCGGTCTCGTCGAGCGTACAAGACCCAGTCGCGTACTGCTTCGGTCTCGTCGAGCGAACAAGTTCCAGCCGCGTATTGCTTCGGTCTCGTCGAGCGAACAAGTTCCAGCAGCGTATTGCTTCGGTCTCGTTATGCGTGCAAGTTCCAGCCGCGTACTGCTTCGGTCTCGTCGAGCGAACAAGTTCCAGCAGCGTATCGCTTCGGACTCGTCGAGCGTACAGGTTCCAGCCGCGTATTGCTTCGGTCTCATCGAGCGAACAAGTTCCAGCAGCGCGTTGCTTCGGTCTCGTTATGCGTACAATTTCCAGCCGCGTGTTGCTTCGGTCTCGTCGAGTTTACAAGCTCCAGCCGGGTATTGCTTCAGTCTCGTCGAGCGTACAGGTACCAGCCGCGTATTGCTTCGGTCTCGTTATGCGTGCAAGTTCCAGGAACGTATTGCTTCGGTCTCGTCGAGCGTACAAGACCCAGTCGCGTATTGCTTCGGTCTCGTTATGCGTACAATTCCCAACCGTGTATTGCTTCGGTCTCGTTATGCGTACAAGTTCCAGCGGCGTATTGCTTCGGACTCATCGAGCGAACAAGTTCCAGCAGCGCGTTGCTTCGGTCTCGCTATGCGTACAATTTCCAGACGTGTATTGGTTCGGACTCGTCGAGCGTACAAGGTCCAGCCGCGTATTGTTTCGGTCTCGTCGAGCGTACAAGTTCCAGCCGCGTTTTGCTTCGGTCTCGTCGAGCGAACAAGTTCCAGAAGCGCGTTGCTTCGGCCTCGTTATGCGTACAAGTTCCAGCAGCGTATTGCTTCGGTCTCGTTATGCGTGCAAGTTCCAGCCGCGTATTGCTTCGGTCTCGTCGAGCGCACAAGTTCCAGCTGCGAATTGCTTCGGTCTCGTCGAGCGAACAAGTTCCAGAAGCGCGTTGCTTCGGCCTCGTCGAGCGAACAAGTTCCAGCAGCGTATTGCTCCGGTCTCGTTATGCGTGCAAGTTCGAGCCGCGTATTGCTTCGGTCTCGTCGAGCGTACTAGTTCCAGCCGCGAATTGCTTCGGTCTCGTCGAGCGAACAAGTTCCAGCAGCGTATTGCTTCGGTCTCGTTATGCGTGCAAGTTCCAGCCGCGTACTGCTTCGGTCTCGTCGAGCGAACAAGTTCCAGCAGCGTATCACTTCGGACTCGTCGAGCGTACAGGTTCCAGCCGCGTATTGCTTCGGTCTCATCGAGCGAACAAGTTCCAGCAGCGCGTTGCTTCGGTCTCGTTATGCGTACAATTTCCAGCCGCGTGTTGCTTCGGTCTCGTCGAGCGTACAAGCTCCAGCCGCGAATTGCTTAGGTCTCGTCGAGCGTGCAAGTTCCAGCCGCGTATTGCTTCGGTCTCGTCAAGCGTACAAGCTCCAGCCAGGTATTGCTTCGGTCTCGTCGAGCGAAAAAGTTCCAGCAGCGTATTGCTTCGGTCTCGTTATGCGTGCATGTTCCAGCCGCGTATTGCTTCGGTCTCGTCGAGCGTACAAGTTCCAGCCGCGTATTGCTTCGGTCTCGTCGAGCGTACAAGTCCCAGCCGCGTATTGCTTCGGTCTCGTTATGCGTGCAAGTTCCAGCCGCGTATTGCTTCGGTCTCGTCGAGCGTACAAGGTCCAGAAGCGCGCTGCTTCGGCCTCGTTATGCGTACAAGTTCCAGCCGTGTATTGCTTCGGTCTCGTCAAGCGTACAAGCTCCAGCCAGGTATTGCTTCGGTCTCGTCGAGCGAACAAGTTAAAGCAGCGCGTTGCTTCGGACTCGTTGTGCGTGCAAGTTCCAGCCGCGTACTGCTTCGGTCTCGTCGAGCGAACAAGTTCCAGCAGCGTATTGCTTCGGTCTCGTCGAGCGAACAAATTCCAGCAGCGTATTGCTTCGGTCTCGTTATGCGTGCAAGTTCCAGCCGCGTATTGCTTCGGTCTCGTCAAGCGTACAAGCTCCAGCCAGGTATTGCTTCGGTCTCGTCGAGCGAACAAGTTCCAGCAGCGTATTGCTTCAGTCTCGTTATGCGTGCATGTTCCAGCCGCGTATTGCTTCGGTCTCGTCGAGCGTACAAGTTCCAGCCGCGGATTGCTTCGGTCTCGTTATGCGTACAAGTCCCAGCCGCGTATTGCTTCGGTCTCGTTATTCGTACAAGTTTCAGCCACGTATTGCTGCGGTCTCGTCGAGTACACAAGTTCCAGCCGCGAGTTGCTTCGGTGTCGACGAGCGTACAAGCCCCAGCCGCGTATTGCTTCGGTCTCGTTATGCGTACAAGTACCAGCCGCGTATTGCTTCGGTCCCGTCAAGCGTTCAAGTTGCAGCCGGATAATGCCTCGGTCTTGTTATGCGTGCAAGTTCCAGCCGCGTATTGCTTCGGCCTCGTTATGCGTACAAGTCCCAGCCGCGTATTGCTTCGGTCTCGTTATGCGTGCAAGTTCCAGGAACGTATTGCTTCGGTCTCGTCGAGCGTACAAGACCCAGTCGCGTATTGCTTCGGTCTCGTTAGGCGTGCAAGCCCCAACCGTGGATTGCTTCGGTCTCGTTATGCGTGCAAGTTCCAGCCGCGTATTGCTTCGGTCTCGCCGAGCGTACAAGCTCAAGCCGGGTATTGCTTCAGTCTCGTCGAGCGTGCAGGTCCCAGCCGCGTATTGCTTCGGTCTCGTTATGCGTACAAGTCCCAAACGTGTATTGCTTCGGTCTCGCTATGCGTACAAGTCCCAGCCGCGTCTTGCTTCGGTCTCGTTATGCGTGCAAGTTCCAGCCGCGTATTGCTTCGGTCTCGTTATGCGTACAAGTCCCAAACGTGTATTGCTTCGGTCTCGTTATGCGTGCAAGCCCCAACCGTGTATTGCTTCGGTCTCGTTATGCGTACAAGTCCCAAACGTGTATTGCTTCGGTCTCGCTATGCGTACAAGTTCCAGCCGCGTATTGCTTCGGTCTCGTCGAGCGTACAAGTTCCAGCCGCGTATTGCGTCGGTCTCGTCGAGCGTACAAGCTCCAGCCGGGTATTGCTTCAGTCTCGTCCAGCGTGCATGTTCCAGCCGCGTATTGCTTCGGTCTCGTCGAGCGTACAAGTTCCAGCCGCGTATTGCTTCGGTCTCGTCGAGCGAACAAGTTCCAGCAGAGCGTTGCTTCGGTCTCGTTATGCGTGCAAGTTCCAGCCGCGTATTGCTTCGGTCTCGTCGAGCGTACAAGTTCCAGCCGCGTTTTGCTTCGGTCTCGTCGAGCGAACAAGTTCCAGCAGCGTATTGCTTCGGTCTCGTTATGCGTGCAAGTTCCAGCCGCGTATTGCTTCGGTCTCGTCAAGCGTACAAGCTCCAGCCAGGTATTGCTTCGGTCTCGTCGAGCGAAAAAGTTCCAGCAGCGTATTGCTTCGGTCTCGTTATGCGTGCATGTTCCAGCCGCGTATTGCTTCGGTCTCGTCGAGCGTACAAGTTCCAGCCGCGTATTGCTTCGGTCTCGTCGAGCGTACAAGTCCCAGCCGCGTATTGCTTCGGTCTCGTTATGCGTGCAAGTTCCAGCCGCGTATTGCTTCGGTCTCGTTATGCGTACAAGTCCCAGCCGCGTATTGCTTCGGTCTCGTTATTCGTACAAGTTTCAGCCACGTATTGCTGCGGTCTCGTCGAGTACACAAGTTCCAGCCGCGAGTTGCTTCGGTGTCGACGAGCGTACAAGCCCCAGCCGCGTATTGCTTCGGTCTCGTTATGCGTACAAGTACCAGCCGCGTATTGCTTCGGTCCCGTCAAGCGTTCAAGTTGCAGCCGGATAATGCCTCGGTCTTGTTATGCGTGCAAGTTCCAGCCGCGTATTGCTTCGGCCTCGTTATGCGTACAAGTCCCAGCCGCGTATTGCTTCGGTCTCGTTATGCGTGCAAGTTCCAGGAACGTATTGCTTCGGTCTCGTCGAGCGTACAAGACCCAGTCGCGTATTGCTTCGGTCTCGTTATGCGTGCAAGCCCCAACCGTGTATTGCTTCGGTCTCGTTATGCGTGCAAGTTCCAGCCGCGTATTGCTTCGGTCTCGCCGAGCGTACAAGCTCAAGCCGGGTATTGCTTCAGTCTCGTCGAGCGTGCAGGTCCCAGCCGCGTATTGCTTCGGTCTCGTTATGCGTACAAGTCCCAAACGTGTATTGCTTCGGTCTCGCTATGCGTACAAGTCCCAGCCGCGTCTTGCTTCGGTCTCGTTATGCGTGCAAGTTCCAGCCGCGTATTGCTTCGGTCTCGTTATGCGTACAAGTCCCAAACGTGTATTGCTTCAGTCTCGTTATGCGTGCAAGCCCCAACCGTGTATTGCTTCGGTCTCGTTATGCGTACAAGTCCCAAACGTGTATTGCTTCGGTCTCGCTATGCGTACAAGTTCCAGCCGCGTATTGCTTCGGTCTCGTCGAGCGTACAAGTTCCAGCCGCGTATTGCGTCGGTCTCGTCGAGCGTACAAGCTCCAGCCGGGTATTGCTTCAGTCTCGTCCAGCGTGCATGTTCCAGCCGCGTATTGCTTCGGTCTCGTCGAGCGTACAAGTTCCAGCCGCGTATTGCTTCGGTCTCGTCGAGCGAACAAGTTCCAGCAGAGCGTTGCTTCGGTCTCGTTATGCGTGCAAGTTCCAGCCGCGTATTGCTTCGGTCTCGTCGAGCGCACAAGTTCCAGCCGCGTATTGCTTCGGTCTCGTCGAGCGTACAAGTTCCAGCCGCGTTTTGCTTGGGT
Source organism: Stelis phaeoptera (assembly GCA_943735885.1). Lineage (NCBI taxonomy): Eukaryota > Metazoa > Arthropoda > Insecta > Hymenoptera > Megachilidae > Stelis > Stelis phaeoptera. The sequence goes on from CALSEM010000021.1 coordinate 1,073,476, forward strand.
CTCGTCGAGCGTACAAGTTCCAGCCGCGTATTGCTTCGGTCTCGTCGAGCGAACAAGTTCCAGCAGAGCGTTGCTTCGGTCTCGTTATGCGTGCAAGTTCCAGCCGCGTATTGCTTCGGTCTCGTCGAGCGTACAAGTTCCAGCCGCGTTTTGCTTCGGTCTCGTCGAGCGAACAAGGTCCAGAAGCGCGCTGCTTCGGCCTCGTTATGCGTACAATTTCCAGCCGCGTGTTGCTTCGGTCTCGTCGAGCGTACAAGCTCCAGCCGCGAATTGCTTAGGTCTCGTCGAGCGAACAAGTTCCAGCAGCGTATTGCTTCGGTCTCGTTATGCGTGCAAGTTCCAGCCGCGTATTGCTTCGGTCTCGTCAAGCGTACAAGCTCCAGCCAGGTATTGCTTCGGTCTCGTCGAGCGAAAAAGTTCCAGCAGCGTATTGCTTCGGTCTCGTCGAGCGAACAAGTTCCAGCAGCGTATTGCTTCGGTCTCGTTATGCGTGCAAGTTCCAGCCGCGTATTGCTTCGGTCTCGTCAAGCGTACAAGCTCCAGCCAGGTATTGCTTCGGTCTCGTCGAGCGAACAAGTTCCAGCAGCGTATTGCTTCGGTCTCGTTATGCGTGCAAGTTCCAGCCGCGTACTGCTTCGGTCTCGTCGAGCGAACAAGTTCCAGCCGCGTATTGCTTCGGTCTCGTCGAGCGTACAAGTTCCAGCCGCGTTTTGCTTCGGTCTCGTCGAGCGAACAAGTTCCAGAAGCGCGTTGCTTCGGCCTCGTTATGCGTACAAGTTCCAGCAGCGTATTGCTTCGGTCTCGTTATGCGTGCAAGTTCCAGCCGCGTATTGCTTCGGTCTCGTCGAGCGCACAAGTTCCAGCTGCGAATTGCTTCGGTCTCGTCGAGCGAACAAGTTCCAGAAGCGCGTTGCTTCGTCCTCGTCGAGCGAACAAGTTCCAGCAGCGTATTGCTTCGGTCTCGTTATGCGTACAAGTTCGAGCCGCGTATTGCTTCGGTCTCGTCTAGCGTACTAGTTCCAGCCGCGAATTGCTTCGGTCTCGTCGAGCGAACAAGTTCCAGCAGCGTATCGCTTCGGTCTCGCTATGCGTGCAAGTTCCAGCCGCGTATTGCTTCGGTCTCGTCGAGCGAACAAGTTCCAGCAGAGCGTTGCTTCGGTCTCGTTATGCGTGCAAGTTCCAGCCGCGTATTGCTTCGGTCTCGTTATGCGTGCAAGTTCCAGGAACGTATTGCTTCGGTCTCGTCGAGCGTACAAGACCCAGTCGCGTATTGCTTCGTTCTCGCTATGCGTACAAGTTCCAGCCGCGTATTGCTTCGGTCTCGTCGAGCGAACAAGTTCCAGCCGCGTATTGCGTCGGTCTCGTCGAGCGTACAAGTTCCAGCCGCGAATTGCTGCGGTCTCGTGGAGCGATCAAGTTCCAGCAGCGTATTGCTTCGGTCTCGTTATGCCTGCAAGTTCCAGCCGCGTATTGCTTCGGTCTCGTTATGCGTACAAGTTCCCGCCGCGAATTGCTTCGGTCTCGTCAAGCGTACAAGCTCCAGGCGGGTATTGCTTCAGTCTCGTCGAGCGTACAGGTACCAGCCGCGTATTGCTTCGGTCTCGTTATGCGTGCAAGTTCCAGGAACGTATTGCTTCGGTCTCGTCGAGCGTACAAGACCCAGTCGCGTATTGCTTCGGTCTCGCTATGCGTACAAGTTCCAGCCGCGTATTGCTTCGGTCTCGTCGAGCGTACAAGTTCCAGCCGCGTATTGCGTCGGTCTCATCGAGCGTACAAGTTCCAGCAGCGTATTGCTTCGGTCTCGTTATGCGTGCAAGTTCCAGCCGCGTACTGCTTCGGTCTCGTCGAGCGAACAAGTTCCAGCAGCGTAGCGCTTCGGACTCGTCGAGCGTACAGGTTCCAGCCGCGTATTGCTTCGGTCTCATCGAGCGAACAAGTTCCAGCAGCGCGTTGCTTCGGTCTCGTTATGCGTACAATTTCCAGCCGCGTGTTGCTTCGGTCTCGTCGAGCGAACAAGTTCCAGCAGCGTATTGCTTCGGTCTCGTTATGCGTGCAAGTTCCAGCCGCGTATTGCTTTGGTCTCGTCAAGCGTACAAGCTCCAGCCAGGTATTGCTTCGGTCTCGTCGAGCAAACAAGTTAAAGCAGCGCGTTGCTTCGGACTCGTTGTGCGTACAAGTTCCAGCCGCGTACTGCTTCGGTCTCGTCGAGCGTACAAGTTCCAGCCGCGTATTGCTTCGGTCTCGTCGAGCGTACAGGACCCAGTCGCGTATTGCTTTGGTCTCGTTATGCGTACAAGTCCCAACCGTGTATTGCTTCGGTCTCGTTATGCGTACAAGTCCCAGCCGCGTATTGCTTTGGTCTCGTTGTGCGTACAAGTCCCAGCCGCGCATCGCTTCGGACTCGTTATGCGTACAAGTCCCAAACGTGTATTGCTTCGGTCTCGCTATGCGTACAAGTTCCAGCCGCGTATTGCTTCGGTCTCGTCGAGCGTACAAGTTCCAGCCGCGTATTGCGTCGGTCTCGTCGAGCGTACAAGCTCCAGCCTGGTATTGCTTCAGTCTCGTCCAGCGTACAGGTTCCAGCCGCGTATTGCTTCGGTCTCGTCGAGCGTACAAGTTCCAGCCGCGAATTGCTGCGGTCTCGTGGAGCGATCAAGTTCCAGCAGCGTATTGCATCGGTCTCGTTATGCCTGCAAGTTCCAGCCGCGTATTCGTTCTCGTTATGCGTACAAGTTCCCGCCGCGAATTGCTTCGGTCTCGTCAAGCGTACAAGCTCCAGCCGGGTATTGCTTCAGTCTCGTCGAGCGTACAGGTACCAGCCGCGTATTGCTTCGGTCTCGTTATGCGTGCAAGTTCCAGGAACGTATTGCTTCGGTCTCGTCGAGCGTACAAGACCCAGTCGCGTATTGCTTCGGTCTCGTTATGCGTGCAAGCCCCAACCGTGTATGCTTCGGTCTCGTTATGCGTACAAGTTCCAGCGGCGTATTGCTTCGGTCTCGTCGTGCGAACAAGTTCCAGCAACGCGTTGCTTCGGTCTCGTTATGCGTACAATTTCCAGCCGCGTGTTGCTTCGGTCTCGTCGAGCGTACAAGCTCCAGCCGGGTATTGCTTCAGTCTCGTCCAGCGGACAGGTTCCAGCTGCGTATTGCTTCGGTCTCGTCGTGCGAACAAGTTCCAGCAACGCGTTGCTTCGGTCTCGTTATGCGTACAATTTCCAGCCGCGTGTTGCTTCGGTCTCGTCGAGCGTACAAGCTCCAGCCGGGTATTGCTTCAGTCTCGTCCAGCGTACAGGTTCCAGCCGCGTATTGCTTCGGTCTCGTCGAGCGAACAAGTTATAGCAGCGCGTTGCTTCGGACTCGTAATGCGTGCAATTCCCAGCCGCGTATTGCTTCGGTCTCGTCCAGCGAACAAGTTCCAGCCGCGTATTGCTTCGGACTCGTCGAGCGTACAAGGTCCAGCCGCGTATTGTTTCGGTCTCGTCGAGCGAACAAGTTCCAGCAGCGCGTTGCTTCGTCCTCGTCGAGCGAACAAGTTCCAGCTGCGTATTGCTTCGGTCTCGTTATGCGTGCAAGTTCGAGCCGCGTATTGCTTCGGTCTCGTTATGCGTGCCAGTTCCAGACGCGTATTGCTTCGGTCTCGTCGAGCGTACAAGTCCCAGCCGCGTATTGCTTCGGTCTCGTTATGCGTGCAAGTTCCAGCCGCGTACTGCTTCGGTCTCGTCGAGCGAACAAGTTCCAGCAGCGTATCGCTTCGGACTCGTCGAGCGTACGGGTTCCAGCCGCGTATTGCTTCGGTCTCATCGAGCGAACAAGTTCCAGCAGCGCGTTGCTTCGGTCTCGTTATGCGTACAATTTCCAGCCGCGTGTTGCTTCGGTCTCGTCGAGTTTACAAGCTCCAGCCGGGTATTGCTTCAGTCTCGTCCAGCGTACACGTTCCAGCCGCGTATTGCTTCGGTCTCGTCGGGCGTACAAGTTCCAGCCGCGAATTGCTTCGGTCTCGTCGAGCGAAAAAGTTCCAGCCGCGTATTGCTTCGGTCTCGTTATGCGTGCAAGTTCCTGCCGCGTATTGCTCCGGTCTCGTTATGCGTACAAGTCCCAGCCGCGTATTGCTTCGGTCTCGTTATGCGTGCAAGTTCCAGCCGCGTATTGCTTCGGTCTCGTCGAGCGTACAAGTCCCAGCCGCGTATTGCTTCGGTCTCGTCGAGCGTACAGGACCCAGTCGCGTATTGCTTCGGACTCGTTATGCGTACAAGTCCCAGCCGCGTATTGCTTTGGTCTCGTTACGCGTACAAGTCCTAGCCGCGTATAGCTTCGGTCTCGTCGGGCGTACATGTTCCAGCCGCGTATTTCTTCGGTCTCGTCGGGCGTACAAGTCCCAGCCGCGTGTTGCTTCGGTCTCGTCAAGCGTACAAGTTCCAGCAGCATGTGGGTTCGGTCTCGTTGAGCGTACAAGTTCCAGTCGCGTATTGCTTCGGGCTCGATGTGCGTACAAGTTCCACCCGCGTGTTACTTCGGTCTCGTTGACCGTACAAGTCCTAGCCGCGTATTGCTTCGGTCTCATTATGGGTGCAAGTTCCAGCCGCGTATTGCTTCGGTCTCGTCAAAGGTACAAGTTCCAGCCGGGTATTGCTTCGGGCTCGTCGAGTGTACAAGTTCCAGCCGCGTGTTGCTTCGGTCTCGTTATGCGTACTAGTCCCAGCCGCGTATTGCTTCGGTCTCGTTGTGCGTGCAAGTTCCAGCCGCGTATTGCTTCGGTCTCGTCAAGCGTACAAGTTGCAGACGGGTATTGCTTCAGTCTCGTCGAGCGTACAAGATCCAGCCACGTATTACTTCGGTCCCGTTATGCGTGCAAGTTCCAGCCGCGTATTGCTTCGGTCTCGTCGAGCGTACAAGTCCCAGACGCGTATTGCTTCGGTCTCGTAATGCGTGCAAGTTCCAGCCGGGTATTGCTCCAGTCTCGTCGAGCGTAGAAGTTCCAGCCGCGTATTGCTTCGGTATCGTTATGCGTGCAAGTTCCAGCCGCGTGTTGCTTCGGTCTCGTTATGCGTACAAGTCCCAGCCGCGTATTGCTTTGGTCTCGTTACGCGTACAAGTTCCAGCCGCGTATTGCTTTGGTCTCGTCATGCGTGCAAGTTCCAGCCGCGTATTTCTTCGGTCTCGACGAGCGCACACGTCCCAGCTGCGTATTGCTTTGGTCTCGTTACGCGTACAAGTATTAGTCGCGTATTGCTTCGGTCTCATTATGAGTGCAAGTTCCAGCCGCGAGTTGCTTCGGTCTCGTTATGCGTACAAGTCCCAGCCGCGTATTGCTTTGGTCTCGTTACGCGTACAAGTCCTTGCCGCGTATTGCTTTGGTCTCGTTACGCGTACAAGTATTAGTCGCGTATTGCTTCGGTCTCGTTATGCGTGCAAGTTCGAGCCGCGTATTGCTTCGGTCTCGTCGAGCGTACTAGTTCCAGCCGCGAATTGCTTCGGTCTCGTCGAGCGAACAAGTTCCAGCAGCGTATTGCTTCGGTCTCGTCGAGCGTTCAAGTTGCAGCCGCATATTCCTTCGGTCTCGTTATGCGTACAAGTCCCAGCCGCGATAGCATCGGTCTTGTTATGCATACAAGTCCCAGCCGCGAGTGCTTCGGTCTTGTTATGCGTACATGTACCAGCCGCGTATAGCTTCGGTCACGTTATGCGTACAAGTTCCAGCAGCGTATTGCTTCGGTCTTGTCGAGCATACAAGTTTCAGCCCAGTATTGCTTCGGTTTCGTCCAGCGTACAAGTTCCAGCAGCGTGTTGCTTCGGTCTCGTGGAGCGTACAAGTCCCAGCCGCGTATTGCTTCGGTCTTGTTATACGTACAAGTTCCAGGTGCGTATTGCTTCGGTCTCGTTATGCGTACAAGTTTCAGCAGCGTGTTGCTTCGGTCTCGTAGAGCGCACAAGTTCCAGCCACGTATTGCTTCGGTTTCGTTATTCATGCACGTTCCAGCCGCGTATTGCTTCGTTCACTTGAAGCGTACAGGTTCCAGCCGCGTATTGCTTCGGTCTCGTCGAGCGTACAAGTTCCAGTCGCGTATTGCTTCGGGCTCGTTGTGCGTACAAGTTCCAGCCGCGTATCGATTCGGTCTCGTCGAGCGTACAAGTTCCAACCGCGTATTGCTTTGGTCTCGTCAAGCGTACAAGCTCCAGCCAGGTATTGCTTCGGTCTCGTCGAGCGAAAAAGTTCCAGCAGCGTATTGCTTCGGTCTCGTTATGCGTGCATGTTCCAGCCGCGTATTGCTTCGGTCTCGTCGAGCGTACAAGTTCCAGCCGCGTATTGCTTCGGTCTCGTCGAGCGTACAAGTCCCAGCCGCGTATTGCTTCGGTCTCGTTATGCGTGCAAGTTCCAGCCGCGTATTGCTTCGGTCTCGTCAAGCGTGCAAGTTCCAGCCGCGTATTGCTTCGGTTTCGTTTAGCGTATAGGTTCCACGCACGTATTACTTCGGTCTCGTTTAGCGTACAAGTTCCAGCCGCGTATTGCTTCGGTCTCGTTACGCGAACAACTTCCAGGCGCGTATTGCTTCGGTCACTTTAAGGGTACAAGTTCCTGCGGCGTATTGCTTCGGTCTCGTCGAGGGTACAGGTTCCAGCCGCGTATTGCTTCGGTCTCGTTATGCGTACAATATCCAGCCGCGTATTGCTTCGGTCTCGTTACGCGAACATGTTCCAGCCTCGTATTTCATCGGTCTCTTCGAGCGTACAAGTCCCAGCCCCGTATTGCTTTGGTCTCGTTATGCGTACAAGTTCTAACCGCTTGTTGCTTCGGTCTCGTTATGCGTGCAAGTTCCAGCCGCGTATTGCTTCGGTCTCGTCAAGCGTGCAAGTTCCAGCCGCGTATTGCTTCGGTTTCGTTTAGCGTATAGGTTCCACGCACGTATTACTTCGGTCTCGTTTAGCGTACAAGTTCCAGCCGCGTATTGCTTCGGTCTCGTTATGCGTGCAAGTTCCAGCCGCGTATTGCTTCGGTCTCGTCAAGCGTACAAGCTCCAGCCAGGTATTGCTTCGGTCTCGTCGAGCGAAAAAGTTCCAGCAGCGTATTGCTTCGGTCTCGTTATGCGTGCATGTTCCAGCCGCGTATTGCTTCGGTCTCGTCGAGCGTACAAGTTCCAGCCGCGTATTGCTTCGGTCTCGTCGAGCGTACAAGTCCCAGCCGCGTATTGCTTCGGTCTCGTTATGCGTGCAAGTTCCAGCCGCGTATTGCTTCGGTCTCGTCGAGCGTACAAGGTCCAGAAGCGCGCTGCTTCGGCCTCGTTATGCGTACAATTTCCAGCCGCGCGTTGCTTCGGTCTCGTCGAGCGAACAAGTTCCAGCAGCGTATCGCTTCGGACTCGTCGAGCGTACGGGTTCCAGCCGCGTATTGCTTCGGTCTCATCGAGCGAACAAGTTCCAGCAGCGCGTTGCTTCGGTCTCGTTATGCGTACAATTTCCAGCCGCGTGTTGCTTCGGTCTCGTCGAGTTTACAAGCTCCAGCCGGGTATTGCTTCAGTCTCGTCCAGCGTACACGTTCCAGCCGCGTATTGCTTCGGTCTCGTCGGGCGTACAAGTTCCAGCCGCGAATTGCTTCGGTCTCGTCGAGCGAAAAAGTTCCAGCCGCGTATTGCTTCGGTCTCGTTATGCGTGCAAGTTCCTGCCGCGTATTGCTCCGGTCTCGTTATGCGTACAAGTCCCAGCCGCGTATTGCTTCGGTCTCGTTATGCGTGCAAGTTCCAGCCGCGTATTGCTTCGGTCTCGTCGAGCGTACAAGTCCCAGCCGCGTATTGCTTCGGTCTCGTCGAGCGTACAGGACCCAGTCGCGTATTGCTTCGGACTCGTTATGCGTACAAGTCCCAGCCGCGTATTGCTTTGGTCTCGTTACGCGTACAAGTCCTAGCCGCGTATAGCTTCGGTCTCGTCGGGCGTACATGTTCCAGCCGCGTATTTCTTCGGTCTCGTCGGGCGTACAAGTCCCAGCCGCGTGTTGCTTCGGTCTCGTCAAGCGTACAAGTTCCAGCAGCATGTGGGTTCGGTCTCGTTGAGCGTACAAGTTCCAGTCGCGTATTGCTTCGGGCTCGATGTGCGTACAAGTTCCACCCGCGTGTTACTTCGGTCTCGTTGACCGTACAAGTCCTAGCCGCGTATTGCTTCGGTCTCATTATGGGTGCAAGTTCCAGCCGCGTATTGCTTCGGTCTCGTCAAAGGTACAAGTTCCAGCCGGGTATTGCTTCGGGCTCGTCGAGTGTACAAGTTCCAGCCGCGTGTTGCTTCGGTCTCGTTATGCGTACTAGTCCCAGCCGCGTATTGCTTCGGTCTCGTTGTGCGTGCAAGTTCCAGCCGCGTATTGCTTCGGTCTCGTCAAGCGTACAAGTTGCAGACGGGTATTGCTTCAGTCTCGTCGAGCGTACAAGATCCAGCCACGTATTACTTCGGTCCCGTTATGCGTGCAAGTTCCAGCCGCGTATTGCTTCGGTCTCGTCGAGCGTACAAGTCCCAGACGCGTATTGCTTCGGTCTCGTAATGCGTGCAAGTTCCAGCCGGGTATTGCTCCAGTCTCGTCGAGCGTAGAAGTTCCAGCCGCGTATTGCTTCGGTATCGTTATGCGTGCAAGTTCCAGCCGCGTGTTGCTTCGGTCTCGTTATGCGTACAAGTCCCAGCCGCGTATTGCTTTGGTCTCGTTACGCGTACAAGTTCCAGCCGCGTATTGCTTTGGTCTCGTCATGCGTGCAAGTTCCAGCCGCGTATTTCTTCGGTCTCGACGAGCGCACACGTCCCAGCTGCGTATTGCTTTGGTCTCGTTACGCGTACAAGTATTAGTCGCGTATTGCTTCGGTCTCATTATGAGTGCAAGTTCCAGCCGCGAGTTGCTTCGGTCTCGTTATGCGTACAAGTCCCAGCCGCGTATTGCTTTGGTCTCGTTACGCGTACAAGTCCTTGCCGCGTATTGCTTTGGTCTCGTTACGCGTACAAGTATTAGTCGCGTATTGCTTCGGTCTCGTTATGCGTGCAAGTTCGAGCCGCGTATTGCTTCGGTCTCGTCGAGCGTACTAGTTCCAGCCGCGAATTGCTTCGGTCTCGTCGAGCGAACAAGTTCCAGCAGCGTATTGCTTCGGTCTCGTCGAGCGTTCAAGTTGCAGCCGCATATTCCTTCGGTCTCGTTATGCGTACAAGTCCCAGCCGCGATAGCATCGGTCTTGTTATGCATACAAGTCCCAGCCGCGAGTGCTTCGGTCTTGTTATGCGTACATGTACCAGCCGCGTATAGCTTCGGTCACGTTATGCGTACAAGTTCCAGCAGCGTATTGCGTCGGTCTTGTCGAGCATACAAGTTTCAGCCCAGTATTGCTTCGGTTTCGTCCAGCGTACAAGTTCCAGCAGCGTGTTGCTTCGGTCTCGTGGAGCGTACAAGTCCCAGCCGCGTATTGCTTCGGTCTTGTTATACGTACAAGTTCCAGGTGCGTATTGCTTCGGTCTCGTTATGCGTACAAGTTTCAGCAGCGTGTTGCTTCGGTCTCGTAGAGCGCACAAGTTCCAGCCACGTATTGCTTCGGTTTCGTTATTCATGCACGTTCCAGCCGCGTATTGCTTCGTTCACTTGAAGCGTACAGGTTCCAGCCGCGTATTGCTTCGGTCTCGTCGAGCGTACAAGTTCCAGTCGCGTATTGCTTCGGGCTCGTTGTGCGTACAAGTTCCAGCCGCGTATCGATTCGGTCTCGTCGAGCGTACAAGTTCCAACCGCGTATTGCTTTGGTCTCGTTATGCGAACAAGTTCTAGCCGCGTATTGCGTCGGTCTCGTTACGCGAACAACTTCCAGGCGCGTATTGCTTCGGTCACTTTAAGGGTACAAGTTCCTGCGGCGTATTGCTTCGGTCTCGTCGAGGGTACAGGTTCCAGCCGCGTATTGCTTCGGTCTCGTTATGCGTACAATATCCAGCCGCGTATTGCTTCGGTCTCGTTACGCGAACATGTTCCAGCCTCGTATTTCATCGGTCTCTTCGAGCGTACAAGTCCCAGCCCCGTATTGCTTTGGTCTCGTTATGCGTAGTTCTAACCGCTTGTTGCTTCGGTCTCGTTATGCGTGCAAGTTCCAGCCGCGTATTGCTTCGGTCTCGTCAAGCGTGCAAGTTCCAGCCGCGTATTGCTTCGGTTTCGTTTAGCGTATAGGTTCCACGCACGTATTACTTCGGTCTCGTTTAGCGTACAAGTTCCAGCCGCGTATTGCTTCGGTCTCGTTATGCGTGCAAGTTCCAGCCGCGTATTGCTTCGGTCTCGTCAAGCGTACAAGCTCCAGCCAGGTATTGCTTCGGTCTCGTCGAGCGAAAAAGTTCCAGCAGCGTATTGCTTCGGTCTCGTTATGCGTGCATGTTCCAGCCGCGTATTGCTTCGGTCTCGTCGAGCGTACAAGTTCCAGCCGCGTATTGCTTCGGTCTCGTCGAGCGTACAAGTCCCAGCCGCGTATTGCTTCGGTCTCGTTATGCGTGCAAGTTCCAGCCGCGTATTGCTTCGGTCTCGTCGAGCGTACAAGGTCCAGAAGCGCGCTGCTTCGGCCTCGTTATGCGTACAATTTCCAGCCGCGCGTTGCTTCGGTCTCGTCTAGCGAACAAGTTCCAGCAGAGCGTTGCTTCGGTCTCGTCCAGCGTGCAAGTTCCAGCCGCGTATTGCTTCGGTCTCGTCCAGCGAACAAGTTCCAGCCGCGTATTGCTTCGGACTCGTCGAGCGTACAAGGTCCAGCCGCGTATTGTTTCGGTCTCGTCGAGCGAACAAGTTCCAGCAGCGCGTTGCTTCGGCCTCGTCGAGCGAACAAGTTCCAGCTGCGTATTGCTTCGGTCTCGTTATGCGTGCAAGTTCGAGCCGCGTATTGCTTCGGTCTCGTCGAGCGTACTAGTTCCAGCCGCGAATTGCTTCGGTCTCGTCGAGCGAACAAGTTCCAGCAGCGTATTGCTTCGGTCTCGTCGAGCGTTCAAGTTGCAGCCGCATATTCCTTCGGTCTCGTTATGCGTACAAGTCCCAGCCGCGATAGCATCGGTCTTGTTATGCGTACAAGTCCCAGCCGCGAGTGCTTCGGTCTTGTTATGCGTACATGTACCAGCCGCGTATAGCTTCGGTCACGTTATGCGTACAAGTTCCAGCAGCGTATTGCTTCGGTCTTGTCGAGCATACAAGTTTCAGCCCCGTATTGCTTCGGTTTCGTCCAGCGTACAAGTTCCAGCAGCGTGTTGCTTCGGTCTCGTGGAGCGTACAAGTCCCAGCCGCGTATTGCTTCGGTCTTGTTATACGTACAAGTTCCAGTTGCGTATTGCTTCGGTCTCGTTATGCGTGCAAGTTTCAGCAGCGTGTTGCTTCGGTCTCGTAGAGCGCACAAGTTCCAGCCACGTATTGCTTCGGTTTCGTTATTCATGCACGTTCCAGCCGCGTATTGCTTCGTTCACTTGAAGCGTACAGGTTCCAGCCGCGTATTGCTTCGGTCTCGTCGAGCGTACAAGTTCCAGTCGCGTGTTGCTTCGGGCTCGTTGTGCGTACAAGTTCCAGCCGCGTATTGCTTCGGTATAGTTACGCGTACAAGTCCCAGCTGCGTATTGCTTCGGCCTCGTCGAGCGTACAAGTTCAACCCGCGTATCGATTCGGTCTCGTCGAGCGTACAAGTTCCAACCGCGTATTGCTTTGGTCTCGTTATGCGAACAAGTTCTAGCCGCGTATTGCGTCGGTCTCGTTACGCGAACAACTTCCAGGCGCGTATTGCTTCGGTCACTTTAAGGGTACAAGTTCCTGCGGCGTATTGCTTCGGTCTCGTCGAGGGTACAGGTTCCAGCCGCGTATTGCTTCGGTCTCGTTATGCGTACAATATCCAGCCGCGTATTGCTTCGGTCTCGTTACGCGAACATGTTCCAGCCTCGTATTTCTTCGGTCTCTTCGAGCGTACAAGTCCCAGCCCCGTATTGCTTTGGTCTCGTTATGCGTGCATGTTCCAGCCGCGTATTGTTTCGGTCTCGTCGAGCGAACAAGTTCCAGCAGCGCGTTGCTTCGGCCTCGTCGAGCGAACAAGTTCCAGCTGCGTATTGCTTCGGTCTCGTTATGCGTGCAAGTTCGGGCCGCGTATTGCTTCGGTCTCGTCGAGCGTACTAGTTCCAGCCGCGAATTGCTTCGGTCTCGTCGAGCGAACAAGTTCCAGCAGCGTATTGCTTCGGTCTCGTCGAGCGAAAAAGTTCCAGCAGCGTATTGCTTCGGTCTCGTTATGCGTGCATGTTCCAGCCGCGTATTGCTCCGGTCTCGTTATGCGTGCAAGTTCCAGCCGCGTATTGCTTCGGTCTCGTCGAGCGTACAAGTCCCAGCCGCGTATTGCTTCGGTCTCGTCGAGCGTACAGGACCCAGTCGCGTATTGCTTCGGTCTCGTTATGCGTACAAGTCCCAACCGTGTATTGCTTGGGTCTCGTTATGCGTGCAAGTTCCAGCCGCGTACTGCTTCGGTCTCGTCGAGCGAACAAGTTCCAGCATCGTATCGCTTCGGACTCGTCGAGCGTACAGGTTCCAGCCGCGTATTGCTTCGGTCTCATCGAGCGAACAAGTTCCAGCAGCGCGTTGCTTCGGTCTCGTTATGCGTACAATTTCCAGCCGCGTGTTGCTTCGGTCTCGTCGAGTTTACAAGCTCCAGCCGGGTATTGCTTCAGTCTCGTCCAGCGTACACGTTCCAGCCGCGTATTGTTTCGGTCTCGTCGAGCGAACAAGTTCCAGCAGCGCGTTGCTTCGGCCTCGTCGAGCGAACAAGTTCCAGCTGCGTATTGCTTCGGTCTCGTTATGCGTGCAAGTTCGAGCCGCGTATTGCTTCGGTCTCGTCGAGCGTACTAGTTCCAGCCGCGAATTGCTTCGGTCTCGTCGAGCGAACAAGTTCCAGCAGCGTATTGCTTCGGTCTCGTCGAGCGTTCAAGTTGCAGCCGCATATTCCTTCGGTCTCGTTATGCGTACAAGTCCCAGCCGCGATAGCATCGGTCTTGTTATGCGTACAAGTCCCAGCCGCGAGTGCTTCGGTCTTGTTATGCGTACATGTACCAGCCGCGTATAGCTTCGGTCACGTTATGCGTACAAGTTCCAGCAGCGTATTGCTTCGGTCTTGTCGAGCATACAAGTTTCAGCAGCGTGTTGCTTCGGTCTCGTGGAGCGTACAAGTCCCAGCCGCGTATTGCTTCGGTCTTGTTATACGTACAAGTTCCAGGTGCGTATTGCTTCGGTCTCGTTATGCGTACAAGTTTCAGCAGCGTGTTGCTTCGGTCTCGTAGAGCGCACAAGTTCCAGCCACGTATTGCTTCGGTTTCGTTATTCATGCACGTTCCAGCCGCGTATTGCTTCGTTCACTTGAAGCGTACAGGTTCCAGCCGCGTATTGCTTCGGTCTCGTCGAGCGTACAAGTTCCAGTCGCGTATTGCTTCGGGCTCGTTGTGCGTACAAGTTCCAGCCGCGTATCGATTCGGTCTCGTCGAGCGTACAAGTTCCAACCGCGTATTGCTTTGGTCTCGTTATGCGAACAAGTTCTAGCCGCGTATTGCGTCGGTCTCGTTACGCGAACAACTTCCAGGCGCGTATTGCTTCGGTCACTTTAAGGGTACAAGTTCCTGCGGCGTATTGCTTCGGTCTCGTCGAGGGTACAGGTTCCAGCCGCGTATTGCTTCGGTCTCGTTATGCGTACAATATCCAGCCGCGTATTGCTTCGGTCTCGTTACGCGAACATGTTCCAGCCTCGTATTTCTTCGGTCTCTTTGAGCGTACAAGTCCCAGCCCCGTATTGCTTTGGACTCGTTATGCGTACAAGTTCTAACCGCTTGTTGCTTCGGTCTCGTTATGCGTGCAAGTTCCAGCCGCGTATTGCTTCGGTCTCGTCAAGCGTGCAAGTTCCAGCCGCGTATTGCTTCGGTTTCGTTTAGCGTATAGGTTCCACGCACGTATTACTTCGGTCTCGTTTAGCGTACAAGTTCCAGCCGCGTATTGCTTCGGTCTCGTTATGCGTGCAAGTTCCAGCCGCGTATTGCTTCGGTCTCGTCAAGCGTACAAGCTCCAGCCAGGTATTGCTTCGGTCTCGTCGAGCGAAAAAGTTCCAGCAGCGTATTGCTTCGGTCTCGTTATGCGTGCATGTTCCAGCCGCGTATTGCTTCGGTCTCGTCGAGCGTACAAGTTCCAGCCGCGTATTGCTTCGGTCTCGTCGAGCGTACAAGTCCCAGCCGCGTATTGCTTCGGTCTCGTTATGCGTGCAAGTTCCAGCCGCGTATTGCTTCGGTCTCGTCGAGCGTACAAGGTCCAGAAGCGCGCTGCTTCGGCCTCGTTATGCGTACAATTTCCAGCCGCGCGTTGCTTCGGTCTCGTCGAGCGAACAAGTTCCAGCAGAGCGTTGCTTCGGTCTCGTCCAGCGTGCAAGTTCCAGCCGCGTATTGCTTCGGTCTCGTCCAGCGAACAAGTTCCAGCCGCGTATTGCTTCGGACTCGTCGAGCGTACAAGGTCCAGCCGCGTATTGTTTCGGTCTCGTCGAGCGAACAAGTTCCAGCAGCGCGTTGCTTCGGCCTCGTCGAGCGAACAAGTTCCAGCTGCGTATTGCTTCGGTCTCGTTATGCGTGCAAGTTCGAGCCGCGTATTGCTTCGGTCTCGTCGAGCGTACTAGTTCCAGCCGCGAATTGCTTCGGTCTCGTCGAGCGAACAAGTTCCAGCAGCGTATTGCTTCGGTCTCGTCGAGCGTTCAAGTTGCAGCCGCATATTCCTTCGGTCTCGTTATGCGTACAAGTCCCAGCCGCGATAGCATCGGTCTTGTTATGCGTACAAGTCCCAGCCGCGAGTGCTTCGGTCTTGTTATGCGTACATGTACCAGCCGCGTATAGCTTCGGTCACGTTATGATTACAAGTTCCAGCAGCGTATTGCTTCGGTCTTGTCGAGCATACAAGTTTCAGCCCCGTATTGCTTCGGTTTCGTCCAGCGTACAAGTTCCAGCAGCGTGTTGCTTCGGTCTCGTGGAGCGTACAAGTCCCAGCCGCGTATTGCTTCGGTCTTGTTATACGTACAAGTTCCAGTTGCGTATTGCTTCGGTCTCGTTATGCGTGCAAGTTTCAGCAGCGTGTTGCTTCGGTCTCGTAGAGCGCACAAGTTCCAGCCACGTATTGCTTCGGTTTCGTTATTCATGCACGTTCCAGCCGCGTATTGCTTCGTTCACTTGAAGCGTACAGGTTCCAGCCGCGTATTGCTTCGGTCTCGTCGAGCGTACAAGTTCCAGTCGCGTGTTGCTTCGGGCTCGTTGTGCGTACAAGTTCCAGCCGCGTATTGCTTCGGTATAGTTACGCGTACAAGTCCCAGCTGCGTATTGCTTCGGCCTCGTCGAGCGTACAAGTTCAACCCGCGTATCGATTCGGTCTCGTCGAGCGTACAAGTTCCAACCGCGTATTGCTTTGGTCTCGTTATGCGAACAAGTTCTAGCCGCGTATTGCGTCGGTCTCGTTACGCGAACAACTTCCAGGCGCGTATTGCTTCGGTCACTTTAAGGGTACAAGTTCCTGCGGCGTATTGCTTCGGTCTCGTCGAGGGTACAGGTTCCAGCCGCGTATTGCTTCGGTCTCGTTATGCGTACAATATCCAGCCGCGTATTGCTTCGGTCTCGTTACGCGAACATGTTCCAGCCTCGTATTTCTTCGGTCTCTTCGAGCGTACAAGTCCCAGCCCCGTATTGCTTTGGTCTCGTTATGCGTACAAGTTCTAACCGCTTGTTGCTTCGGTCTCGTTATGCGTGCAAGTTCCAGCCGCGTATTGCTTCGGTCTCGTCAAGCGTGCAAGTTCCAGCCGCGTATTGCTTCGGTTTCGTTTAGCGTATAGGTTCCACGCACGTATTACTTCGGTCTCGTTTAGCGTACAAGTTCCAGCCGCGTATTGCTTCGGTCTCGTTATGCGTGCAAGTTCCAGCCGCGTATTGCTTCGGTCTCGTCAAGCGTACAAGCTCCAGCCAGGTATTGCTTCGGTCTCGTCGAGCGAAAAAGTTCCAGCAGCGTATTGCTTAGGTCTCGTTATGCGTGCATGTTCCAGCCGCGTATTGCTTCGGTCTCGTCGAGCGTACAAGTTCCAGCCGCGTATTGCTTCGGTCTCGTCGAGCGTACAAGTCCCAGCCGCGTATTGCTTCGGTCTCGTTATGCGTGCAAGTTCCAGCCGCGTATTGCTTCGGTCTCGTCGAGCGTACAAGGTCCAAAAGCGCGCTGCTTCGGCCTCGTTATGCGTACAATTTCCAGCCGCGCGTTGCTTCGGTCTCGTCGAGCGAACAAGTTCCAGCAGAGCGTTGCTTCGGTCTCGTCCAGCGTGCAAGTTCCAGCCGCGTATTGCTTCGGTCTCGTCCAGCGAACAAGTTCCAGCCGCGTATTGCTTCGGACTCGTCGAGCGTACAAGGTCCAGCCGCGTATTGTTTCGGTCTCGTCGAGCGAACAAGTTCCAGCAGCGCGTTGCTTCGGCCTCGTCGAGCGAACAAGTTCCAGCTGCGTATTGCTTCGGTCTCGTTATGCGTGCAAGTTCGAGCCGCGTATTGCTTCGGTCTCGTCGAGCGTACTAGTTCCAGCCGCGAATTGCTTCGGTCTCGTCGAGCGAACAAGTTCCAGCAGCGTATTGCTTCGGTCTCGTCGAGCGTTCAAGCTGCAGCCGCATATTCCTTCGGTCTCGTTATGCGTACAAGTCCCAGCCGCGATAGCATCGGTCTTGTTATGCGTACAAGTCCCAGCCGCGAGTGCTTCGGTCTTGTTATGCGTACATGTACCAGCCGCGTATAGCTTCGGTCACGTAATGCGTACAAGTTCCAGCAGCGTATTGCTTCGGTCTTGTCGAGCATACAAGTTTCAGCCCCGTATTGCTTCGGTTTCGTCCAGCGTACAAGTTCCAGCAGCGTGTTGCTTCGGTCTCGTGGAGCGTACAAGTCCCAGCCGCGTATTGCTTCGGTCTTGTTATACGTACAAGTTCCAGTTGCGTATTGCTTCGGTCTCGTTATGCGTGCAAGTTTCAGCAGCGTGTTGCTTCGGTCTCGTAGAGCGCACAAGTTCCAGCCACGTATTGCTTCGGTTTCGTTATTCATGCACGTTCCAGCCGCGTATTGCTTCGTTCACTTGAAGCGTACAGGTTCCAGCCGCGTATTGCTTCGGTCTCGTCGAGCGTACAAGTTCCAGTCGCGTGTTGCTTCGGGCTCGTTGTGCGTACAAGTTCCAGCCGCGTATTGCTTCGGTATAGTTACGCGTACAAGTCCCAGCTGCGTATTGCTTCGGCCTCGTCGAGCGTACAAGTTCAACCCGCGTATCGATTCGGTCTCGTCGAGCGTACAAGTTCCAACCGCGTATTGCTTTGGTCTCGTTATGCGAACAAGTTCTAGCCGCGTATTGCGTCGGTCTCGTTACGCGAACAACTTCCAGGCGCGTATTGCTTCGGTCACTTTAAGGGTACAAGTTCCTGCGGCGTATTGCTTCGGTCTCGTCGAGGGTACAGGTTCCAGCCGCGTATTGCTTCGGTCTCGTTATGCGTACAATATCCAGCCGCGTATTGCTTCGGTCTCGTTACGCGAACATGTTCCAGCCTCGTATTTCTTCGGTCTCTTCGAGCGTACAAGTCCCAGCCCCGTATTGCTTTGGTCTCGTTATGCGTACAAGTTCTAACCGCTTGTTGCTTCGGTCTCGTTATGCGTGCAAGTTCCAGCCGCGTATTGCTTCGGTCTCGTCAAGCGTGCAAGTTCCAGCCGCGTATTGCTTCGGTTTCGTTTAGCGTATAGGTTCCACGCACGTATTACTTCGGTCTCGTTTAGCGTACAAGTTCCAGCCGCGTATTGCTTCGGTCTCGTTATGCGTGCAAGTTCCAGCCGCGTATTGCTTCGGTCTCGTCAAGCGTACAAGCTCCAGCCAGGTATTGCTTCGGTCTCGTCGAGCGAAAAAGTTCCAGCAGCGTATTGCTTAGGTCTCGTTATGCGTGCATGTTCCAGCCGCGTATTGCTTCGGTCTCGTCGAGCGTACAAGTTCCAGCCGCGTATTGCTTCGGTCTCGTCGAGCGTACAAGTCCCAGCCGCGTATTGCTTCGGTCTCGTTATGCGTGCAAGTTCCAGCCGCGTATTGCTTCGGTCTCGTCGAGCGTACAAGGTCCAAAAGCGCGCTGCTTCGGCCTCGTTATGCGTACAATTTCCAGCCGCGCGTTGCTTCGGTCTCGTCGAGCGAACAAGTTCCAGCAGAGCGTTGCTTCGGTCTCGTCCAGCGTGCAAGTTCCAGCCGCGTATTGCTTCGGTCTCGTCCAGCGAACAAGTTCCAGCCGCGTA
This sequence comes from Stelis phaeoptera, assembly GCA_943735885.1. NCBI lineage: Eukaryota > Metazoa > Arthropoda > Insecta > Hymenoptera > Megachilidae > Stelis > Stelis phaeoptera. The sequence continues at coordinate 1,091,766 of CALSEM010000021.1, forward strand.
TTGCTTCGGACTCGTCGAGCGTACAAGGTCCAGCCGCGTATTGTTTCGGTCTCGTCGAGCGAACAAGTTCCAGCAGCGCGTTGCTTCGGCCTCGTCGAGCGAACAAGTTCCAGCTGCGTATTGCTTCGGTCTCGTTATGCGTGCAAGTTCGAGCCGCGTATTGCTTCGGTCTCGTCGAGCGTACTAGTTCCAGCCGCGAATTGCTTCGGTCTCGTCGAGCGAACAAGTTCCAGCAGCGTATTGCTTCGGTCTCGTCGAGCGTTCAAGCTGCAGCCGCATATTCCTTCGGTCTCGTTATGCGTACAAGTCCCAGCCGCGATAGCATCGGTCTTGTTATGCGTACAAGTCCCAGCCGCGAGTGCTTCGGTCTTGTTATGCGTACATGTACCAGCCGCGTATAGCTTCGGTCACGTAATGCGTACAAGTTCCAGCAGCGTATTGCTTCGGTCTTGTCGAGCATACAAGTTTCAGCCCCGTATTGCTTCGGTTTCGTCCAGCGTACAAGTTCCAGCAGCGTGTTGCTTCGGTCTCGTGGAGCGTACAAGTCCCAGCCGCGTATTGCTTCGGTCTTGTTATACGTACAAGTTCCAGTTGCGTATTGCTTCGGTCTCGTTATGCGTGCAAGTTTCAGCAGCGTGTTGCTTCGGTCTCGTAGAGCGCACAAGTTCCAGCCACGTATTGCTTCGGTTTCGTTATTCATGCACGTTCCAGCCGCGTATTGCTTCGTTCACTTGAAGCGTACAGGTTCCAGCCGCGTATTGCTTCGGTCTCGTCGAGCGTACAAGTTCCAGTCGCGTGTTGCTTCGGGCTCGTTGTGCGTACAAGTTCCAGCCGCGTATTGCTTCGGTATAGTTACGCGTACAAGTCCCAGCTGCGTATTGCTTCGGCCTCGTCGAGCGTACAAGTTCAACCCGCGTATCGATTCGGTCTCGTCGAGCGTACAAGTTCCAACCGCGTATTGCTTTGGTCTCGTTATGCGAACAAGTTCTAGCCGCGTATTGCGTCGGTCTCGTTACGCGAACAACTTCCAGGCGCGTATTGCTTCGGTCACTTTAAGGGTACAAGTTCCTGCGGCGTATTGCTTCGGTCTCGTCGAGGGTACAGGTTCCAGCCGCGTATTGCTTCGGTCTCGTTATGCGTACAATATCCAGCCGCGAATTGCTTCGGTCTCGTTACGCGAACATGTTCCAGCCTCGTATTTCTTCGGTCTCTTCGAGCGTACAAGTCCCAGCCCCGTATTGCTTTGGTCTCGTTATGCGTACAAGTTCTAACCGCTTGTTGCTTCGGTCTCGTTATGCGTGCAAGTTCCAGCCGCGTATTGCTTCGGTCTCGTCAAGCGTGCAAGTTCCAGCCGCGTATTGCTTCGGTTTCGTTTAGCGTATAGGTTCCACGCACGTATTACTTCGATCTCGTTTAGCGTACAAGTTCCAGCCGCGTATTGCTTCGGTCTCGTTATGCGTGCAAGTTCCAGCCGCGTATTGCTTCGGTCTCGTCAAGCGTACAAGCTCCAGCCAGGTATTGCTTCGGTCTCGTCGAGCGAAAAAGTTCCAGCAGCGTATTGCTTCGGTCTCGTTATGCGTGCATGTTCCAGCCGCGTATTGCTTCGGTCTCGTCGAGCGTACAAGTTCCAGCCGCGTATTGCTTCGGTCTCGTCGAGCGTACAAGTCCCAGCCGCGTATTGCTTCGGTCTCGTTATGCGTGCAAGTTCCAGCCGCGTATTGCTTCGGTCTCGTCCAGCGAACAAGTTCCAGCCGCGTATTGCTTCGGACTCGTCGAGCGTACAAGGTCCAGCCGCGTATTGTTTCGGTCTCGTCGAGCGAACAAGTTCCAGCAGCGCGTTGCTTCGGCCTCGTCGAGCGAACAAGTTCCAGCAGCGTATTGCTTCGGTCTCGTCGAGCGAAAAAGTTCCAGCAGCGTATTGCTTCGGTCTCGTTATGCGTGCATGTTCCAGCCGCGTATTGCTCCGGTCTCGTTATGCGTGCAAGTTCCAGCCGCGTATTGCTTCGGTCTCGTCGAGCGTACAAGTCCCAGCCGCGTATTGCTTCGGTCTCGTCGAGCGTACAGGACCCAGTCGCGTATTGCTTCGGTCTCGTTATGCGTACAAGTCCCAACCGTGTATTGCTTGGGTCTCGTTATGCGTGCAAGTTCCAGCCGCGTACTGCTTCGGTCTCGTCGAGCGAACAAGTTCCAGCAGCGTATCGCTTCGGACTCGTCGAGCGTACAGGTTCCAGCCGCGTATTGCTTCGGTCCCATCGAGCGCACAAGTTCCAGCCGTTCCAAGCTCCAACGTGCGTATCGTGCACCGAATCGCTCCTTTTGTAACGAAACGTGCGTTTCGCGCACCGAATCGCCGCTATTGCTCCGTTTTGGCTAGAAACGTGCGTTTCGCGCACCGAATCGCCGCTTTTGCTCCGTTTTGGCAAAAAACGTGCGTTTCGTGCACCCAATCGCTGCTTTTGCACAGTTTTGACGCCAAATGTGCGTTTCGTGCTCCAAAACGTCACTTTAGCAACGAAACGTGCGTTTCGCGCTCCGAATCGCCGCTTTTGCTCCGTCTTGGTAAGAAACGTGCGTCCCGTGCATCAAAACGCCGATTTAGCAACGAAACGTGAATTTCGCGCAGCAAATCGCCGCTTATTCTCCATTTTGGCTAGAAACGTGCGTTTCGTGCACCAAAACGCTGCTTTTGCAACGAAACATGCGTTTCGCGCACCGAATAGCCGCTTTTGCTCCGTTTTGACAAAAAACGTGCGTTTCGCGCACCAAATCGCCGCTTTTGCAACGAAACGTGCGTTTCGCGCACCGAATCGCCGCTTATTCTCCGTTTTAGCTAGAAACGTGAGTTTCGTGCACCAAATCGCTGCTTTTGCAACGAAACGTGCGTTTCGCGCACTGAATCGCCGCTTTTGCAACGAAACGTGCGTTTCGCGCCCCGAATCGCCGCTTTTGCTCCGTTTTGGATAGAAACGTGCGTTTCGTGCACCAAAACGCTGCTTTTGCAACGAAACGCACATTTCGGGGACAAAACGCTGCTTTCATGCACAGAATCGCCGCTTTTGCTCAGTTTTGGCGCAAAGCGTGCGTTTCGTGCTCAGAGTCGCCACTTTTGCTCATTATTGGCACAAAATGTGCGTTTCGTGCACAGAATCGCCGCATTTGCTCAGTTTTGGCACAAAAAGTGCGTTTCACGCACCGAATTGCTCCTTTTGGCACAAAACGGGCGTTTCGCTCACAGAATCGCCGCATTTGCTCAGTTTTGGCACAAAACGTCCGTTTCGGGGACAGAATCGCCGCTTTTGCTCAGTTTTGTCACAAGGCGTGCGTTTTACGCACTGAATTGCTCCTGTTGGCACAAAAACGTGAGTTTCGTGCACAGAACCGCCGCTTTTGCTCAGTTTTGGCGCAAAGCGTGCGTTTCGTGCTCAGAGTCGCCACTTTTGCTCATTATTGGCACAAAATGTGCGTTTCGCTCACAGAATCGCCGCTTTTGCTCAGTTTTGGCGCAAAACGTGCGTTTCGTGCACAGAATCGCCGCTTTTGCTCAGATTTGGTACAAAACATGAGTTTCGTGCACAGAATCGCCGCTTTTGCTCAGTTTGGGCGCAAAACGTGCGTTTCGTGCACAGAATCTCCGCTTTTTCTCAGGTTTGGCACAAAATGTGCGTTTCGTGCTCAGAATCGCCGCTTTTGTTCAGTTTTGGCGCAAAAGGTGCGTTTCGTGCACAGAATCGCCGCTTTTGCTCAGTTTTGGCGCAAAACGTGCGTTTCGTGCACAGAATCGCCGCTTTTGCTCAGATTTGGTACAAAACGTGGGTTTCGTGCACAGAATCGCCGCTTTTGCTCAGTTTTGGCACAAAACGTGTTCTTCGTGCAAAGAATCGCCGCTTTTGCTCAGATGTGGTACAAAACGTGCGTTTCGTGCACAGAATCGCCGCTTTTGCTCAGTTTGGGCACAAAACGTGCGTTTCGTGCTCAGAGTCGCCGCCTTTGCTCATTATTGACACAAAACGTGCGTTTCGTGCACAGACCGCCGCTTTATCTCAGTTTTGGCACAAAACGTGCGTTTCGTCCACAGAATCGCCGCTTTTTCTCAGTTTTGGCACAAAACGTGCGTTTCGTGCGCAGAATCGCCGCTTTTGCTCATTATTGACACAAACCGTGCGTTTCGCGCGCAGAATCGCCGCTTTTTTCAGTTTTGGCACAAAACCCGTGTTTCGTGCACAGAATCGCCGCTTTTGCTCTGTTTGGGCACAAAACGTGCGTTTCGTTCTCAGAGTCGCCGCTTTTGCTCATTATTGACACAAAACGTGCGTTTCGTGCACAGACCGCCGCTTTATCTCAGTATTGGCACAAAACGTGCGTTTCGTGCTCAGAATCGCCACTTTTTCTCAGTTTTGGCACAAAACGTGCGTTTCGTGCTCAGAGTCGCCGCTTTTGCACATTATTGACACAAAACGTGCGTTTCGTGCACAGAGTCGCCGCTTCTTCTCACTTTTGGCACAAAACGTGCGTTTCGTGCGCAGAATCGCCGCCTTTTCTCAGTTTTAGCACAAAACCCGTGTTCCGTGCACAGAATTGCCGCTTTTGCTCAGTTTTGGCTCAAAACGTTCGTTTCACGTACCGAATTTCACGCACCTTTTGGCACAAAACGTGCTTTTCGTGCACAGAATCGCCGCATTTGCTCAGGTTTGGCACAAAACGTGCGTTTCGTGCTCAGAATCGGAGCTTTTGCTCATTATTGACACAACACGTGCGTTTCGTGCACAGAATCGCTGCTTTTTCTCAGTTTTGGCACAAAACGTGCGTTTCGTGCGCAGAATCGCCGCTTTTGCTCATTATTGACACAAATCGTGCGTTTCGTGCACAGAACCGCCGCATTATCTCAGTTTTATCACATAACGTGCGTTTCGTGCACAGAATCGCCGCTTTTGCTCAGTTTTGGCACAAAACGTGCGCTTCACGCACCGAATTGCCCCTTTTGACACAAATCGTGCGTTTCGTGCACAAAATCGCCGCTCCTGCTCATTTTCGGCACAAAACGTGTGTTTCGTCCACAGAATCTCCGCTTTTGCTCAGTCTTGGCACACAACGTCCGTTTCGTGCACAGAACCGCCGCTTTTGCTCGGATTGGGCGCAAAACGTGGGTTTCGTGCACAGAATCGCCGCTTTTTCTCAGGTTTGGCACAAAATGTGTGTTTCGTGCACAGAATCGCGCTTTTGCTCAGTCTTGGCACAAAACGTGAGTTTCGTGCACAGAATCGCCGCTTCTGCTCATTTTCGGCACAAAACGTGTGTTTCGTCCACAGAATCGCCGCTATTTCTCAGTTTTGGCACAAAACGTGCGTTTCGTGCGCAGAATCGCCGCTTTTGCACATTATTGACACAAATCGTGCGTTTCGTGCACAGAACCGCCGCTTTATCTCACTTTTGGCACAAAACGTGCGTTTCGTGCACAGAATCGCCGCTTTTGCTCACTATTGGCACAAACCGTGCGTTTCGCGCGCAGAATCGCCGCATTATCTCAGTTTTATCACATAACGTGGGTTTCGTGCACAGAATCGCCGCTTTTTCTCAGGTTTGGCACAAAACGTGCGTTTCGTGCACAGAATCGCCGCTTTTGCTCACTTTTGGCACAAAACGTGTTTCGTGCACAGAATCGCCGCTTTTTCTCAGTTATGGCACAAAACGTGCGCTTCACGCACCGAATTGTCCCTTTTGGCACAAAACGGGCGATTTGTGCACAGAATCGCCGCTTTTGCTCGGTTTTGGCACAAAACGTTCGTTTCATGCACAGAATCGCCGCATTTGCTCAGTTTTGGCACAAATGTGTGTTTCGTGCTCAGAATCGCCCCTTTTGCTCAGTTTCGGCACAAACGTGTGCTCCGTGCTCAGAATCGCCGCGTTTGCTCTGTTTTTGCACAAAACTTGCGTTTCGTGCGCAGAATCGCCGCTTTTTCCAGTTTTGGCACAAAACCCGTGTTTCGTGCACAGAATCGCCGCTTTTTCTCAGTTTTGGAACAAAACGTGCGTTTCGTACTCAGAGTCGCCGCTTTTGCTCATTATTGGCACAAACCGTGCGTTTCGCGCGCAGAATCGCCGCTTTTTCCAGTTTTGGCACAAAACCCGTGTTTCGTGCACAGAATCGCCGCTTTTGCTCAGTTTTGGCACAAAACGTGCGTTTCGTGCTCAGAATCGCCACTTTTTCTGAGTTTTAGGACAAAACGTGCGTTTCGTGCACAGAATCGCCGATTTTGCTCAGTTTTGGCACAAAACGTGCGTTTCGTGAACAGAATCGCCGCTTTTGCTCAGTTTTGGCACAAAACGTGCGTTTCGTGCACAGAATCGCCGCTTTTTCTCAGTTTTGGCACAAAACGTGCGCTTCACGCACCGAATTGTCCCTTTTGGCACAAAACGGGCGATTTGTGCACAGAATCGCCGCTTTTGCTCGGTTTTGGCACAAAACGTGCGTTTCGTGCACAGACCGCCGCTTTATCTCAGTTTTGGCACAAAACGTGCGTTTCGTGCACAGAATCGCCGCTTTTGCTCAGTTTTGGCACAAAACGTGCGTTTCGTGCACAGAATCGCCGCTTTTGCTCAGTTTTGGCACAGAACGTGCGTTTCGTGCACAGAATCGCCGCTTCTGCCCAGTTTTGGCGCAAAACGTGCGTTTCGTCCTCAGAATCGCGGCTTCTGCTCAGTTTGGGCACAAAACGTGCGTTTCGTGCACAAAATCGCCGCTTCTGCTCATTTTCGGCACAAAACGTGTGTTTCGGCCACAGAATCTCCGCTTTTGCTCAGTCTTGGCACACAACGTCCGTTTCGTGCACAGAATCGCCGCTTTTGCTCAGCTTTGGCACAAAGGGTGCGTTTTACGCACTGAATTGCTCCTGTTGGCACAAAACGTGAGTTTCGTGCACAGAACCGCCGCTTTTGCTCAGATTTGGTACAAAACGTGAGGTTCGTGCACAGAATCGCAGCTTTTGCCCAGTTTTGGCGCAAAACGTGCGTTTCGTGCACAGAATCGCCGCTTTTGCGCAGTTTTGCCACAAAACGGGCGTTTCGTGCTCAGAATCGCCGCATTTGCTCGTTATTGGCACAAAACGTGCATGTCGTGCACAGAATCGCGCTTTGGCTCAGTTTTGGCACAAAACGTGAGTTTCGTCCACAGAATCTCCGCTTTTGCTCAGTTTTGGCACAAAACGTGTTCTTCGTGCACAGAATCGCCGCTTTTGTTCAGATTTGGTATAAAACATGAGTTTCGTGCACAGAACCGCCGCTTTTGCTCGGATTGGGCGCAAAACGTGGGTTTCGTGCACAGAATCGCCGCTTTTTCTCAGGTTTGGCACAAAATGTGTGTTTCGTGCACAGAATCGCGCTTTTGCTCAGTCTTGGCACAAAACGTGTTTCGTGCACAGAATCGCCGCTTTTGCTCAGTTTGGCACAAAACGTGCGTTTCGTGCACAGAATCGCCGCTTTTGCTCAGTTTTGGCACAAAACGTGCGTTTCGTGCACAGAATCGCCGCTTTTGCTCACTTTTGGCACAAAACGTGTTTCGTGCACAGAATCGCCGCTTTGCTCAGTTTGGCACAAAACGTGCGTTTCGTTCACAGAATCGCCGCTTTTGCTCAGTTTTGGCACGAAACGTGCGCTTCACGCACCGAACTACCCCTTCTGGCACAAAACGGGCGTTTCGTTCACAGAATCGCCGCTTTTGCTCAGTTTTATCACAAAACGTGCGTTTCGTGCACAGAATTGCCGCTTCTGCTTATTTTTTTCAGAAAACGTGTGTTTCGTCCACAGAATCTCCGCTTCTGCGCAGTTTCTTCACAAAACGTGTTCTTCGTGCACAGAATCGCCGCTTTTGCTCAGTTTTGGCACAAAACGTGAGTTTCGTGCACAGAATCGCCGCGTTTGCTCAGTTTTGGCACAAAACGTGCGCTTCGTGCACAGAATCGCCTTATTTGCTCCGTCTTGCAACAAAACGTGAGTTTCGTGCAGAGATTCGCCGCTTTTGCTCAGTTTTGGCTCAAAATGTGCGTTTCGTTCACAAAAACGCCGCTTTTGCTCAGTTTTGGTTCAAAATGTGCGTTTCGTGCACAGAATCGCCGCTTCTGCTCATTTTTGGCACAAAACGTAAGTTTCATCCACAGAATCTCCGCTTTTGCTCGTTATTGGCACAAAACGTGCGTGTCGTGCACAGAATCGCGCTTTTGCTCAGTCCTGGCACGAAACGTGCGTTTCGTGCACAGAATCGCCGCTTCTGCTCATTTCTGGCACAAAACGTGTGTTTCGTCCAGAGAATCTCCGCTTTTGCTCAGTCTTGGCACAAAACGTCCGTTTCGTGCACAGAATCGCCGCTTTTGCTCAGATTTGGTACAAAATGTGAGTTTCGTGCACAGAATCGCCGCTTTTGCTCATTTTTGGCGCAAAACGTGCGTTTCGTGCACAGAATCGCCGCTTTTGCGCAGTTTTGGCACAAAACGGGCGTTTCGTGCTCAGAATCGCCGCATTTGCTCGTTATTGGCACAAACCATGCGTTTCGCGCCCAGAATCGCCGCTTTTTCCAGTTTTGGCACAAAACCCGTATTTCGTGCACAGAATCGCCGCTTTTGCTCAGTTTTGGCACAAAACGTGCGTTTTGTGCGCAGAATCGCCGCTTTTTCCAGTTTTGGCACAAAACCCGTGTTTCGTGCACAGAATCGCCGCTTTTTCTCAGTTTTGGCACAAAACGTGCGTTTCGTACTCAGAGTCGCCGCTTTTGCTCATTATTGGCACAAACCGTGCGTTTCGCGCGCAGAATCGCCGCTTTTTCCAGTTTTGGCACAAAACCCGTGTTTCGTGCACAGAATCGCCGCTTTTGCTCAGTTTGGGCACAAAACCCGTGTTTCGTGCACAGAATCGCCGCTTTTGCTCAGTTTGGGCACAAAACGTGCGTTTCGTGCTCAGAGTCGCCGATTTTGCTCATTATTGACACAAAACGTGCGTTTCGTGCACAGACCGCCGCTTTATCTCAGTTTTGGAACAAAACGTGCGTTTCGTGCACAGAATCGCCGCTTTTTCTCAGTTTTGGCACAAAACGCGCGCTTCACGCACCGAATTGTCCCTTTTTTAACCGACTTCGAAAAAGGAGGTTACTCAATTCGACATGTATATATATATATATTTTTTTTTTTTTTTATGTATGTGCCCCGATTACGCCGAGATGGATGGACCAATCGGAACCAAACCTTTTGCATCTTGTAGGGTATGACTCCCAGTTGGTCCCGTAAAAAAAAAATTTTGCATTTCAACACCGCTTGACACCTTTTTATTGCAAAAAAGCGTACGATTTCGTCCGCGTTGTGTATGGTCATCGATTACTCCAAGATGGATGAACCAATCGGAACGAAACCTTTAGCATCTTATAGAGTATGACCAACAGTTGGTCCCGTAAAAAAACCCGGTTCGGATTTCTACATTTTTTCCGCTTTTATCGCAAAAAACGTGCTATTTCACGTATATTCGGCCTGATATCGATGAAGCCTAGTATTACATTTTGCGGCCGGAGATGTTTCCACGATGATCCCATTTGCAACATTCCCTGCACTCCTCTTCACTACCCTGCCCTTCCCTGCCCTTCTCTTCCCATCCCTTAGTTGAACTTTTCGAGGAATGCTCCACTAAAAAATGTGAAATAAAAAAATTTTTGGAAAAAAAAATACAACCGACTTCGGAATGCACTAAAAAGGACGAAATAATTTAAATTTATATTTCGAAGACGGCGCAAAATTAAAAATTTTCTACATTGGAAATTGTCAAAATTCTTTAATCCTTTTACATATTTTCACATTAATAACATCCTTCATTTACACAATTTTTAATTTTGCGCCGTCTACGAAATATAAATTTAAATTATTTCGTCCTTTTTAGTGCATTCCGAAGTCGGTTGTATTTTTTTTTCCAAAAATTTTTTGGCACAAAACGGGCGATTTGTGCACAGAATCGCCGCTTTTGCTCGGTTTTGGCACAAACCGTTCGTTTCATGCACAGAATCGCCGCATTTGCTCAGTTTCGTCACAAATGTGTGTTTCGTGCTCAGAATCGCCCCTTTTGCTCAGTTTCGGCACAAATGTGTGCTCCGTGCTCAGAATCGCCGCGTTTGCTCTGTTTTTGCACAAAACGTGCGTTTCGTGCGCAGACCGCCGCTTTATCTCAGTTTTGGCACAAAACGTGCGTTTCGTGCACAGAATCGCCGCTTTTGCTCAGTTCTGGCACAAAACGTGAGTTTCGTGCACAGAATCGCCGCTTTTGCTCAGTTTTGGAACAAAACGTGCGTTTCGTGCACAGAATCGCCGCTTTTTCTCAGTTTTGGCACAAAACGTGCATTTCACGCACCGAATTGCTCCTTTTCTCACAAACCGTGCGTTTCGTGCGCAGAATCGCCGCTTTTTCCAGTTTTGGCACAAAACCCGTGTTTCGTGCACAGAACCGCCGCTTTTGCTCAGTTTTCGCACAAAACGTGCGTTTCGTGCACAGAATCGCCGCTTCTGCTCAGTTTTGGCACAAAACGTGCGTTTCGTGCACAGAATCGCCGCTTTTGCTCATTATTGGCACAAACCGTGCGTTTCGTGCGCAGAATCGCGGCTTTTGCTCAGTTTTGGCACAAAACGTGCGTTTCGTGCGCAAAATCGCCGCATTTGCTCAGTTTTGGTACAAAACGTGCGTTTCGTGCACAGAATCGCCGCCTTATCTCAGTTTTGGCACAAAACGTGCGTTTCGTGCACAGAATCGCCGCTTTTGCTCAGTTTTGGCACAAAACGTGAGCTTCACGCACCGGATTACCCCTTTTGGCACAAAACGGGCGTTTCACTCACAGAATCGCCGCTTTTGCTCAGTTTAGGCACAAAACGTGCATTTCACGCACCGAATTGCTCCTTTTGGCACAAACCGTGCGTTTCGTCCGCAGAATCGCCGCTTTTTCCAGTTACGGCACAAAACCTGTGTTTCGTGCACAGAATCGCCGCTTTTGCTCAGTTTTGGCACAAAACGTGCGTTTCGTGCACAGAATCGCCGCTTCTGCTCAGTTTTGGCACAAAACGTGCGTTTCGTGCACAGAACCGCCGCTTTTGCTCAGTTTTGGCACAAAACGTGCGTTTCGTGCACAGAATCGCCGCTTCTGCTCAGTTTTGGCACAAAACCTGCGTTTCGTGCACAGAATCGCCGCTTTTGCTCATTATTGACACAAAACGTGCGTTTCGTGCACAGAATCGCCGCTTTTACTCAGTTTTGGCACAAAACGTGCGCTTCACGCAACGAATTGCCCCTTTTGGCACAACACGGGCGTTTCGTTCACAGAATCGCCGCTTTTGCTCAGTTTTGGCACAAAACGTGCGCTTCACGCACCGAATTGCTCCTTTTGGCACAAAACGTGCGTTTCGTGCTCAGAGTCGCCGCTTTTGCACATTATTGACACAAAACGTGCGTTTCGTTCACAGAATCGCCGCTTTGGCTCAGTTATGACACAAAACCCGTGTTTCGTGCACAGAATCGCCGCTTTTGCTCAGTTTTGGCACAAACGTGCGTTTCGTGCTCAGAGTCGCAGCTTTTGCACATTATTGACACAAAACGTGCGTTTCGTGCACAGAATCGACGCTTTTTTCAGTTTTGGCACAAAACGTGCGTTTCACGAACCGAATTGCTCCTTCTTTCACAAAACGTGCGTTTCGTGCACAGAATCGCCGCTATTGCTCAGTTTTGGCACAAAACGTGCGCTTCACACACCGAATTGCCCCTTTTGGCACAAAACGGGCGTTTCGTGCACAGAATCGCCGCTTTTTTCAGTTTTGGCACAAAACGTGCGTTTCGTGCGCAGAATCGCCGCCGTTTCTCAGTTTTGGCACAAACCCCGTGTTCCGTGCACAGAATCGCCGCTTTTGCTCAGTTTTGGCACAAATGTGTGTTTCGTGCTCAGAATCGCCGCTTTTGCTCAGTTTTGTCACAAAACGTTCGTTCCACGCCCCGAATTGCTCCTTCCGGCACAAAACGTGCGTTTCGTGCTCAGAATCGTAGCTTCTGCTCAGTTTTGGCACAAAACGTGCGTTTCGTGCACAGTATCGCCGCTTTTGCTCATTATTGGCACAAAAGGTGCGTTTCGTGCACAGAATCGCCGCATTTGCTCAGCTTTGGCACAAAACGTGCGTTTCACGCCCCGAATTGCTCCTTCTGGCACAAAACGTGCGTTTCGTGCTCAGAATCGCCCCTTCTGCTCAGTTTTGGCACAAAACGTGAGTTTCGTGCACATTATCTCCGCTTTTGCTCATTATTGTCACAAAATGTGCGTTTCGTGCACAGTATCGCCGCTTTTGCTCGGTTTAGGCACAAAACGTGCGTTTCACGCACCGAATTGCTCCTTTTGGCTCAAAACCTGCGGTTGGTACACAGAATCGCCGCTTTTGCTCAGTTTTGGCACAAAACGTGCGCTTCGTGCGCAGAATCGCCGCTTTTTCCAGTTTTGGCACAAAACCCGTGTTTCGTACACAGAATCGCCGCTTTTGCTCAGTTTTGGCACAAAACGTGCGTTTCGTGCAAAGTATCGCCGCTTTTGCTCATTATCGGCACAAAACGTGCATTTCACGCACCGAATTGCTCCTTTTGGCACAAACCGTGCGATTCGTGCGCAGAATCGCCGCTTTTTCCAGTTTTGGCACAAAACCCGTGTTTCGGGCACAGAATCGCCGCATTTGCTCAGCTTTTGCACTAAACGTGCGTTTCGTGCGCAGAATCGCCGCTTTTTCCAGTTTTGGCACAAAACCCGTGTTTCGTGCACAGAATCGCCGCTTTTGCTCAGTTTTGGCACGAAACGTGCGTTTCGTCCTCAGAGTCGCCGCTTTTGCTCATTATTGACACAAAACGGGCGTGTCGTGCACAGAATCGCCGCTTTATCTCAGTTTTGGCACAAAACGTGCGCTTCACACACCGAATCGCTCCTTTTGGCACAAAACGTGTGTTTCGTGCTCAGAGTCGCCGCTTTTGCACATTATTGACACAAAACGTGCGTTTCGTGCACAGAATCGCCGCTTTTTCTCAGTTTTGGCACAAAACGTGCGTTTCGTGCGCAGAATCGCCGCTTTTTTCAGTTTTGGCACAAAACGTGCGTTTCGTGCGCAGAATCGCCGCTTTTGCTCAGTTTTGGCACAAAGCGTGCGTTTCGTGCACAGAATCGCCGCTTTTGCTCAGTTTTGGCACAAAAAGTGCGTTTCGTGCACTGAATCGCCGCTTTTGCTCAGTTTTGGCATAAAACGTGCGTTTCGTGCGCTGAATCGCCGCTTTTGCTCAGTTTTAGCACAAAACGCGCGTTTCGTGAACAGAATCGTCGCTATTGCCTAGTTTTGGCACAAAACGTGGATTTCGAGCATAGAATCGCCGCTTTTGCTCAGTTTTCGCACAAAACGTGCATTTCGAGCATAGAATGGCCGTTTTTGCACAGTTTTGGCATAATACGTGCGTTTCGTGCAGAGAATCGCCGCTTCTGCTCAGTTTTGGCACAAAACGTCCGTTTCGTGCTCAGAATCGCCGCTTTTGCTCAGTTTTGGCACAAATCAGGTGTTTCGTGCGCAGAATCGCCGCTTTTGCTCAGTTTTGCAACAAAAGGTGCGCTTCGTGCACAGAATCGCCGTTTTTGCTCAGTTTTGCAACAAAACGTGCGTTTCGTGCACAGAATCGCCGCTTTTGCTCAGTTTTGGCACAAAACGAGCGTTTCGTGCATAGAATCGCCGCTTTTGATCAGTTTTGGCACAAAACCCGTGTTTCGTGCACAGAATCGCCGCTTTTGCTCAGTTTTGGCACAAAACGTGCGTTTCGTGCACAGAATCGCCGCTTTTGCTCAGTTTTGGCACAAAACGTTCGTTTCGTGCACAGAATCGCCGCATTTGCTCAGTTTTGGTACAAAACGTGCGTTTCACGCCCCGAATTGCTCCTTCTGGCACAAAACGTGCGTTTCGTACTCAGAATCGCCGCATTTGCTCAGATTTGGCACAAAACGTGCGTTTCGTGCGCTGAATCGCCGCTTTTGCTCAGTTTTAGCACAAAACGCGCGTTTCGAGCATAGAATCGCCGCTTTTGCTGAGTTCTGGCACAATACGTGCGTTTCGCGCACCGAATCGCCGCTTTTGCTCAGTTTTCGCACAAAACGTGCGTTTCGTGCACAGAATCGCCGCTTTTTCTCCGTTTTGGCACAAAACGTGCGTTTCGTGCGCAGAATCGCCGCTTTTTCTCAGTTTTGGCACAATACGTGCGTTTCGCGCACCGAATCGCCGCTTTTGCTCAGTTATCGCACAAAACGTGCGTTTCGTGCGCAGAATCGCCGCTTTTTTCAGTTTTGGCACAAAACGTGCGTTTCGTGCGCAGAATCGCCGCTTTTGCTCAGTTTTGGCACAAAACGTGCGTTTCGTGCGCTGAATCGCCGCTTTTGCTCAGTTTTAGCACAAAACGCGCGTTTCGTGAACAGAATCGTCGCTATTGCCTAGTTTTGGCACAAAACGTGGATTTCGAGCATAGAATCGCCGCTTTTGCTCAGTTTTCGCACAAAACGTGCATTTCGAGCATAGAATGGCCGTTTTTGCACAGTTTTGGCATAATACGTGCGTTTCGTGCAGAGAATCGCCGCTTCTGCTCAGTTTTGGCACAAAACGTCCGTTTCGTGCTCAGAATCGCCGCTTTTGCTCAGTTTTGGCACAAATCAGGTGTTTCGTGCGCAGAATCGCCGCTTTTGCTCAGTTTTGCAACAAAAGGTGCGCTTCGTGCACAGAATCGCCGTTTTTGCTCAGTTTTGCAACAAAACGTGCGTTTCGTGCACAGAATCGCCGCTTTTGCTCAGTTTTGGCACAAAACGAGCGTTTCGTGCATAGAATCGCCGCTTTTGATCAGTTTTGGCACAAAACCCGTGTTTCGTGCACAGAATCGCCGCTTTTGCTCAGTTTTGGCACAAAACGTGCGTTTCGTGCACAGAATCGCCGCTTTTGCTCAGTTTTGGCACAAAACGTTCGTTTCGTGCACAGAATCGCCGCATTTGCTCAGTTTTGGTACAAAACGTGCGTTTCACGCCCCGAATTGCTCCTTCTGGCACAAAACGTGCGTTTCGTACTCAGAATCGCCGCATTTGCTCAGATTTGGCACAAAACGTGCGTTTCGTGCGCTGAATCGCCGCTTTTGCTCAGTTTTAGCACAAAACGCGCGTTTCGAGCATAGAATCGCCGCTTTTGCTGAGTTCTGGCACAATACGTGCGTTTCGCGCACCGAATCGCCGCTTTTGCTCAGTTTTCGCACAAAACGTGCGTTTCGTGCACAGAATCGCCGCTTTTTCTCCGTTTTGGCACAAAACGTGCGTTTCGTGCGCAGAATCGCCGCTTTTTCTCAGTTTTGGCACAATACGTGCGTTTCGCGCACCGAATCGCCGCTTTTGCTCAGTTATCGCACAAAACGTGCGTTTCGTGCACAGAATCGCCGCTTTTTCTCAGCTTTGGCACAAAACGTGCGTTTCGTGCACAGAATCTCCGCTTTTGCTCAGTTTTTTCACAAAACGTGCGTTCCACGCACCGAATTGCTCCTGTTGGCATAAAACTTGCGTTTCGTGCACAGAATCGCCGCTTTTGCTCAGTTTTGCAACAAAAGGTGCGGTTCGTGCACAGGATCGCCGTTTTTGCTCAGTTTTGCAACAAAACGTGCGTTTCGTGCACAGAATCGCCGCTTTTGCTCAGTTTTGGCACAAAACGTGCGTTTCGAGCATAGAATCGCCGCTTTTGCTGAGTTCTGGCACAATACGTGCGTTTCGTGCACAGAATCGCCGCTTTTGCTCAGTTTTGGCACAAAACGTGCGTTTCGTGCATAGAATCGCCGCTTTTGCTCAGTTTTGGCACAAAAAGTGCGTTTCGTGCACTGAATCGCCGCTTTTGCTCAGTTTTGGCACAAAACGTGCATTTCGAGCATAGAATGGCCGTTTTTGCTCAGTTTTGGCTCAATACGTGCGTTTCGTGCAGGGAATCGCCGCTTTTGCTCAGTTTTGGCGCAAATCCCGTGTTTAGTGCGCAGTATCGCCGCTTTTGCTCAGTTTTAGCACAAAACGTGCGTTTCGTGCATAGAATCGCCGCTTTTGCTCAGTTTTGCAACAAAACGTGCGTTTCGTGCACAGAATCTCCGCTTTTGCTTAGTTTTTTCACAAAACGTGCGTTCGACGCACCGAATTGCTCCTGTTGGCATAAAACTTGCGTTTCGTGCACAGAATCTCCGCTTTTGCTCAGTTTGGCAACAAAACGTGCGCTTCGTGCACAGAATCGCCGCTTTTGCTCAGTTTTTTCACAAAACGTGCGTTCGACGAACCGAATTGCTCCTGTTGGCATAAAACTTGCGTTTCGTGCACACAATCGCCGCTTTTGCTCAGTTTTGGCACAAAAAGTGCGTTTTGTGCACTGAATCGCCGCTTTTGCTCAGTTTTGGCACAAAACGTGCATTTCGAGCATAGAATGGCCGTTTTTGCTCAGTTTTGGCACAATACGTGCGTTTCGTGCAGGGAATCGCCGCTTCTGCTCAGTTTTGGCACAAAACGTGCGTTTCGTGCACAGAATCGCCGCTTTTGCTCAGTTTTGGCATAAAACGTGCGTTTCGTGCGCTGAATCGCCGCTTTTGCTCAGTTTTAGCACAAAACGCGCGTTTCGTGAACAGAATCGTCGCTATTGCCTAGTTTTGGCACAAAACGTGCATTTCGAGCATAGAATCGCCGCTTTTGCTCAGTTTTCGCACAAAACGTGCGTTTCGTGCACAGAATCTCCGCTTTTGCTCAGTTTTGCAACAAAAGGTGCGCATCGTGCACAGAATCGCCGTTTTTGCTCCGTTTTGGCACAAAACGTGCGTTTCGTGCGCAGAATCGCCGCTTTTTCTCAGTTTTGGCACAATACGTGCGTTTCGCGCACCGAATCGCCGCTTTTGCTCAGTTATCGCACAAAACGTGCGTTTCGTGCACAGAATCGCCGCTTTTTCTCAGCTTTGGCACAAAACGTGCGTTTCGTGCACAGAATCTCCGCTTTTGCTCAGTTTTTTCACAAAACGTGCGTTCCACGCACCGAATTGCTCCTGTTGGCATAAAACTTGCGTTTCGTGCACAGAATCGCCGCTTTTGCTCAGTTTTGCAACAAAAGGTGCGGTTCGTGCACAGGATCGCCGTTTTTGCTCAGTTTTGCAACAAAACGTGCGTTTCGTGCACAGAATCGCCGCTTTTGCTCAGTTTTGGCACAAAACGTGCGTTTCGAGCATAGAATCGCCGCTTTTGCTGAGTTCTGGCACAATACGTGCGTTTCGTGCACAGAATCGCCGCTTTTGCTCAGTTTTGGCACAAAACGTGCGTTTCGTGCATAGAATCGCCGCTTTTGCTCAGTTTTGGCACAAAAAGTGCGTTTCGTGCACTGAATCGCCGCTTTTGCTCAGTTTTGGCACAAAACGTGCATTTCGAGCATAGAATGGCCGTTTTTGCTCAGTTTTGGCTCAATACGTGCGTTTCGTGCAGGGAATCGCCGCTTTTGCTCAGTTTTGGCGCAAATCCCGTGTTTAGTGCGCAGTATCGCCGCTTTTGCTCAGTTTTAGCACAAAACGTGCGTTTCGTGCATA
This sequence comes from Stelis phaeoptera, assembly GCA_943735885.1. Classification (NCBI taxonomy): domain Eukaryota; kingdom Metazoa; phylum Arthropoda; class Insecta; order Hymenoptera; family Megachilidae; genus Stelis; species Stelis phaeoptera. The sequence continues at coordinate 1,109,400 of CALSEM010000021.1, forward strand.
GAATCGCCGCTTTTGCTCAGTTTTGCAACAAAACGTGCGTTTCGTGCACAGAATCTCCGCTTTTGCTTAGTTTTTTCACAAAACGTGCGTTCGACGCACCGAATTGCTCCTGTTGGCATAAAACTTGCGTTTCGTGCACAGAATCTCCGCTTTTGCTCAGTTTTGCAACAAAACGTGCGCTTCGTGCACAGAATCGCCGCTTTTGCTCAGTTTTTTCACAAAACGTGCGTTCGACGAACCGAATTGCTCCTGTTGGCATAAAACTTGCGTTTCGTGCACACAATCGCCGCTTTTGCTCAGTTTTGGCACAAAAAGTGCGTTTTGTGCACTGAATCGCCGCTTTTGCTCAGTTTTGGCACAAAACGTGCATTTCGAGCATAGAATGGCCGTTTTTGCTCAGTTTTGGCACAATACGTGCGTTTCGTGCAGGGAATCGCCGCTTCTGCTCAGTTTTGGCACAAAACGTGCGTTTCGTGCACAGAATCGCCGCTTTTGCTCAGTTTTGGCATAAAACGTGCGTTTCGTGCGCTGAATCGCCGCTTTTGCTCAGTTTTAGCACAAAACGCGCGTTTCGTGAACAGAATCGTCGCTATTGCCTAGTTTTGGCACAAAACGTGCATTTCGAGCATAGAATCGCCGCTTTTGCTCAGTTTTCGCACAAAACGTGCGTTTCGTGCACAGAATCTCCGCTTTTGCTCAGTTTTGCAACAAAAGGTGCGCATCGTGCACAGAATCGCCGTTTTTGCTCAGTTTTGGCACAAAACGAGCGTTTCGTGCATAGAATCGCCGCTTTCGCTCAGTTTTATCACAATACGTGCGTTTCGCGCACCGAATCGCCGCTTTTGCTCAGTTTTCGCACAAAACGTGCGTTTCGTGCACAGAATCGCCGCTTTTGCTCAGCTTTGGCACCAAACGTGCGTTTCGTGCACAGAATCGCCGCTTTTGCTCAGTTTTGGCATAAAACGTCCGTTTCGTGCTCAGAATCGCCGCTTTTGCTCAGTTTTGGCACAAATCAGGTGTTTCGTGCGCAGAATCGCCGCTTTTGCTCAGTTTTGCAACAAAAGGTGCGCTTCGTGCACAGAATCGCCGTTTTTGCTCAGTTTTGCAACAAAACGTGCGTTTCGTGCACAGAATCGCCGCTTTTGCTCAGTTTTGGCACAAAACGAGCGTTTCGTGCATAGAATCGCCGCTTTTGATCAGTTTTGGCACAAAACCCGTGTTTCGTGCACAGAATCGCCGCTTTTGCTCAGTTTTGGCACAAAACGTGCGTTTCGTGCACAGAATCGCCGCTTTTGCTCAGTTTTGGCACAAAACGTTCGTTTCGTGCACAGAATCGCCGCATTTGCTCAGTTTTGGTACAAAACGTGCGTTTCACGCCCCGAATTGCTCCTTCTGGCACAAAACGTGCGTTTCGTACTCAGAATCGCCGCATTTGCTCAGATTTGGCACAAAACGTGCGTTTCGTGCACAGAATCGCCGCATTTGCTCCGTTTTGGCACAAAACGTGCGTTTCGTGCATAGAATCGCCGCTTTTGCTCAGTTTTGCAACAAAACGTGCGTTTCGTGCACAGAATCTCCGCTTTTGCTTAGTTTTTTCACAAAACGTGCGTTCGACGCACCGAATTGCTCCTGTTGGCATAAAACTTGCGTTTCGTGCACAGAATCTCCGCTTTTGCTCAGTTTTGCAACAAAACGTGCGCTTCGTGCACAGAATCGCCGCTTTTGCTCAGTTTTTTCACAAAACGTGCGTTCGACGAACCGAATTGCTCCTGTTGGCATAAAACTTGCGTTTCGTGCACACAATCGCCGCTTTTGCTCAGTTTTGGCACAAAAAGTGCGTTTTGTGCACTGAATCGCCGCTTTTGCTCAGTTTTGGCACAAAACGTGCATTTCGAGCATAGAATGGCCGTTTTTGCTCAGTTTTGGCACAATACGTGCGTTTCGTGCAGGGAATCGCCGCTTCTGCTCAGTTTTGGCACAAAACGTGCGTTTCGTGCACAGAATCGCCGCTTTTGCTCAGTTTTGGCATAAAACGTGCGTTTCGTGCGCTGAATCGCCGCTTTTGCTCAGTTTTCGCACAAAACGCGCGTTTCGTGAACAGAATCTCCGGTTTTGCTCAGTTTTGCAACAAAAGGTGCGCATCGTGCACAGAATCGCCGTTTTTGCTCAGTTTTGGCACAAAACGAGCGTTTCGTGCATAGAATCGCCGCTTTCGCTCAGTTTTATCACAATACGTGCGTTTCGCGCACCGAATCGCCGCTTTTGCTCAGTTTTCGCACAAAACGTGCGTTTCGTGCACAGAATCGCCGCTTTTGCTCAGCTTTGGCACCAAACGTGCGTTTCGTGCACAGAATCGCCGCTTTTGCTCAGTTTTGGCATAAAACGTCCGTTTCGTGCTCAGAATCGCCGCTTTTGCTCAGTTTTGGCACAAATCAGGTGTTTCGTGCGCAGAATCGCCGCTTTTGCTCAGTTTTGCAACAAAAGGTGCGCTTCGTGCACAGAATCGCCGTTTTTGCTCAGTTTTGCAACAAAACGTGCGTTTCGTGCACAGAATCGCCGCTTTTGCTCAGTTTTGGCACAAAACGAGCGTTTCGTGCATAGAATCGCCGCTTTTGATCAGTTTTGGCACAAAACCCGTGTTTCGTGCACAGAATCGCCGCTTTTGCTCAGTTTTGGCACAAAACGTGCGTTTCGTGCACAGAATCGCCGCTTTTGCTCAGTTTTGGCACAAAACGTTCGTTTCGTGCACAGAATCGCCGCATTTGCTCAGTTTTGGTACAAAACGTGCGTTTCACGCCCCGAATTGCTCCTTCTGGCACAAAACGTGCGTTTCGTACTCAGAATCGCCGCATTTGCTCAGATTTGGCACAAAACGTGCGTTTCGTGCACAGAATCGCCGCATTTGCTCCGTTTTGGCACAAAACGTGCGTTTCGTGCGCTGAATCGCCGCTTTTGCTCAGTTTTAGCACAAAACGCGCGTTTCGAGCATAGAATCGCCGCTTTTGCTGAGTTCTGGCACAATACGTGCGTTTCGCGCACCGAATCGCCGCTTTTGCTCAGTTTTCGCACAAAACGTGCGTTTCGTGCACAGAATCGCCGCTTTTTCTCCGTTTTGGCACAAAACGTGCGTTTCGTGCGCAGAATCGCCGCTTTTTCTCAGTTTTGGCACAATACGTGCGTTTCGCGCACCGAATCGCCGCTTTTGCTCAGTTATCGCACAAAACGTGCGTTTCGTGCACAGAATCGCCGCTTTTTCTCAGCTTTGGCACAAAACGTGCGTTTCGTGCACAGAATCTCCGCTTTTGCTCAGTTTTTTCACAAAACGTGCGTTCCACGCACCGAATTGCTCCTGTTGGCATAAAACTTGCGTTTCGTGCACAGAATCGCCGCTTTTGCTCAGTTTTGCAACAAAAGGTGCGGTTCGTGCACAGGATCGCCGTTTTTGCTCAGTTTTGCAACAAAACGTGCGTTTCGTGCTCAGAATCGCCGCTTTTGCTCAGTTTTGGCACAAAACGTGCGTTTCGAGCATAGAATTGCCGCTTTTGCTGAGTTCTGGCACAATACGTGCGTTTCGTGCACAGAATCGCCGCTTTTGCTCAGTTTTGGCACAAAACGTGCGTTTCGTGCATAGAATCGCCGCTTTTGCTCAGTTTTGGCACAAAAAGTGCGTTTCGTGCACTGAATCGCCGCTTTTGCTCAGTTTTGGCACAAAACGTGCATTTCGAGCATAGAATGGCCGTTTTTGCTCAGTTTTGGCTCAATACGTGCGTTTCGTGCAGGGAATCGCCGCTTTTGCTCAGTTTTGGCGCAAATCCCGTGTTTAGTGCGCAGTATCGCCGCTTTTGCTCAGTTTTAGCACAAAACGTGCGTTTCGTGCATAGAATCGCCGCTTTTGCTCAGTTTTGCAACAAAACGTTCGTTTCGTGCACAGAATCGCCGCATTTGCTCAGTTTTGGTACAAAACGTGCGTTTCACGCCCCGAATTGCTCCTTCTGGCACAAAACGTGCGTTTCGTACTCAGAATCGCCGCATTTGCTCAGATTTGGCACAAAACGTGCGTTTCGTGCACAGAATCGCCGCATTTGCTCCGTTTTGGCACAAAACGTGCGTTTCGTGCGCTGAATCGCCGCTTTTGCTCAGTTTTAGCACAAAACGCGCGTTTCGAGCATAGAATCGCCGCTTTTGCTGAGTTCTGGCACAATACGTGCGTTTCGCGCACCGAATCGCCGCTTTTGCTCAGTTTTCGCACAAAACGTGCGTTTCGTGCACAGAATCGCCGCTTTTTCTCCGTTTTGGCACAAAACGTGCGTTTCGTGCGCAGAATCGCCGCTTTTTCTCAGTTTTGGCACAATACGTGCGTTTCGCGCACCGAATCGCCGCTTTTGCTCGGTTATCGCACAAAACGTGCGTTTCGTGCACAGAATCGCCGCTTTTTCTCAGCTTTGGCACAAAACGTGCGTTTCGTGCACAGAATCTCCGCTTTTGCTCAGTTTTTTCACAAAACGTGCGTTCCACGCACCGAATTGCTCCTGTTGGCATAAAACTTGCGTTTCGTGCACAGAATCGCCGCTTTTGCTCAGTTTTGCAACAAAAGGTGCGGTTCGTGCACAGGATCGCCGTTTTTGCTCAGTTTTGCAACAAAACGTGCGTTTCGTGCTCAGAATCGCCGCTTTTGCTCAGTTTTGGCACAAAACGTGCGTTTCGAGCATAGAATCGCCGCTTTTGCTGAGTTCTGGCACAATACGTGCGTTTCGTGCACAGAATCGCCGCTTTTGCTCAGTTTTGGCACAAAACGTGCGTTTCGTGCATAGAATCGCCGCTTTTGCTCAGTTTTGGCACAAAAAGTGCGTTTCGTGCACTGAATCGCCGCTTTTGCTCAGTTTTGGCACAAAACGTGCATTTCGAGCATAGAATGGCCGTTTTTGCTCAGTTTTGGCTCAATACGTGCGTTTCGTGCAGGGAATCGCCGCTTTTGCTCAGTTTTGGCGCAAATCCCGTGTTTAGTGCGCAGTATCGCCGCTTTTGCTCAGTTTTAGCACAAAACGTGCGTTTCGTGCATAGAATCGCCGCTTTTGCTCAGTTTTGCAACAAAACGTGCGTTTCGTGCACAGAATCTCCGCTTTTGCTTAGTTTTTTCACAAAACGTGCGTTCGACGCACCGAATTGCTCCTGTTGGCATAAAACTTGCGTTTCGTGCACAGAATCTCCGCTTTTGCTCAGTTTTGCAACAAAACGTGCGCTTCGTGCACAGAATCGCCGCTTTTGCTCAGTTTTTTCACAAAACGTGCGTTCGACGAACCGAATTGCTCCTGTTGGCATAAAACTTGCGTTTCGTGCACACAATCGCCGCTTTTGCTCAGTTTTGGCACAAAAAGTGCGTTTTGTGCACTGAATCGCCGCTTTTGCTCAGTTTTGGCACAAAACGTGCATTTCGAGCATAGAATGGCCGTTTTTGCTCAGTTTTGGCACAATACGTGCGTTTCGTGCAGGGAATCGCCGCTTCTGCTCAGTTTTGGCACAAAACGTGCGTTTCGTGCACAGAATCGCCGCTTTTGCTCAGTTTTGGCATAAAACGTGCGTTTCGTGCGCTGAATCACCGCTTTTGCTCAGTTTTAGCACAAAACGCGCGTTTCGTGAACAGAATCGTCGCTATTGCCTAGTTTTGGCACAAAACGTGCATTTCGAGCATAGAATCGCCGCTTTTGCTCAGTTTTCGCACAAAACGTGCGTTTCGTGCACAGAATCTCCGCTTTTGCTCAGTTTTGCAACAAAAGGTGCGCATCGTGCACAGAATCGCCGTTTTTGCTCAGTTTTGACACAAAACGAGCGTTTCGTGCATAGAATCGCCGCTTTCGCTCAGTTTTATCACAATACGTGCGTTTCGCGCACCGAATCGCCGCTTTTGCTCAGTTTTCGCACAAAACGTGCGTTTCGTGCACAGAATCGCCGCTTTTGCTCAGCTTTGGCACCAAACGTGCGTTTCGTGCACAGAATCGCCGCTTTTGCTCAGTTTTGGCATAAAACGTACGTTTCGTGCTCAGAATCGCCGCTTTTGCTCGGTTTTGGCACAAAACGTACGTTTCGTGCACAGAATCGCCGCTTTTGCTCAGTTCTGGCACATAGCGTGCGTTTCGTGCACGGTATCGCCGTTTTTGCTCAGTGTTGGCACAAAACGTGCGTTTCGTGCACAGAATCTCCGCTTTATCTCAGTTTTGGCACAAAACGTGCGTTTCACGCCCCTAATTGCTCCTTCTGGCACAAAACGTGCGCTTCGCACACAGAATCGCCGCATTTGCTCAGATTTGGCACAAAACGTGCGTTTCGTGCACAGAATCGCCGCATTTGCTCAGATTTGGCACAAAACGTGCGTTTCGTGCACAGAATCGCCGCTTTTGATCAGTTTTGGCACAAAACCCGTGTTTCGTGCACAGAATCGCCGCTTTTGCTCAGTTTTGGCACAAAACGTGCGTTTTGTGCACAGAATCGCCGCTTTTGCTCAGTTTTGGCACAAAGCGTGCGTTTCGTGCACAGAATCGCCGCTTTTGCTCAGTTTTGGCACAAAAAGTGCGTTTCGTGCACTGAATCGCCGCTTTTGCTCAGTTTTGGCATAAAACGTGCGTTTCGTGCGCTGAATCGCCGCTTTTGCTCAGTTTTAGCACAAAACACGCGTTTCGTGAACAGAATCGTCGCTATTGCCTAGTTTTGGCACAAAACGTGGATTTCGAGCATAGAATCGCCGTTTTTGCTCAGTTTTCGCACAAAACGTGCGTTTCGTGCACAGAATCGCCGCTTTTGCTCAGTTTTGGCACAAAAAGTGCGTTTCGTGCACAGAATCGCCGCTTTTGCTCAGTTTTGGCACAAAACGTGCGCCTCACACGCCGAATCGCTCCTTTTGGCACAAAACGTGCGTTTCGTGCACAGAGTCGCCGCTTTTGCACATTATTGACACAAAACGTGCGTTTCGTGCACAGAATCGCCGCTTTTTTCAGTTTTGGCACAAAACGTGCGTTTCGTGCGCAGAATCGCCGCTTTTGCTCAGTTTTGGCACAAAGCGTGCGTTTCGTGCACAGAATCGCCGCTTTTGCTCAGTTTTGGCACAAAAAGTGCGTTTCGTGCACTGAATCGCCGCTTTTGCTCAGTTTTGGCATAAAACGTGCGTTTCGTGCGCTGAATCGCCGCTTTTGCTCAGTTTTAGCACAAAACGCGCGTTTCGTGAACAGAATCGTCGCTATTGCCTAGTTTTGGCACAAAACGTGGATTTCGAGCATAGAATCGCCGCTTTTGCTCAGTGTTCGCACAAAACGTGCGTTTCGTGCACAGAACCGCCGCTTTTGCTCAGTTTTGCAACAAAACGTGCGTTTCACGCCCCGAATTGCTCCTTCTGGCACAAAACGTGCGCTTCGCACTCAGAATCGCCGCATTTGCTCAGATTTGGCACAAAACGTGCGTTTCGTGCACAGAATCGCCGCACTTGCTCAGATTTGGCACAAAACGTGCGTTTCGTGCACAGAATCGCCGCTTTTGCTCAGTTTTGGCACAAAACGTGCGTTTCGTGCACAGAACCGCCGCTTTTGCTCAGTTTTGTCACAAAACCCGTGTTTCGTCCTCAGAATCGCCGCTTTTGCTCAGTTTTGACACAAAACGTGCGTTTCGCGAACAGAATTGCTCCTTTTGGCACAAAACCCGTGTTTCGTGCACAGAGTCGCCGCTTTTGCTCAGTGTTGGCACAAAACGTGCGTTTCGTGCACAGAATCTCCGCTTTATCTCAGTTTTGGCACAAAACGTGCGCTTCGTGCACAGAATCGCCGCTTTTGCTCAGTTTTTTCACAAAACGTGCGTTCGACGCACCGAATTGCTCCTGTTGGCATAAAACTTGCGTTTCGTGCACAGAATCGCCGCTTTTGCTCAGTTTTGGCACAAAAAGTGCGTTTCGTGCACTGAATCGCCGCTTTTGCTCAGTTTTGGCATAAAACGTGCGTTTCGTGCGCTGAATCGCCGCTTTTGCTCAGTTTTAGCACAAAACACGCGTTTCGTGAACAGAATCGTCGCTATTGCCTAGTTTTGGCACAAAACGTGGATTTCGAGCATAGAATCGCCGTTTTTGCTCAGTTTTCGCACAAAACGTGCGTTTCGTGCACAGAATCGCCGCTTTTGCTCAGTTTTGGCACAAAAAGTGCGTTTCGTGCACAGAATCGCCGCTTTTGCTCAGTTTTGGCACAAAACGTGCGCCTCACACGCCGAATCGCTCCTTTTGGCACAAAACGTGCGTTTCGTGCACAGAGTCGCCGCTTTTGCACATTGTTGACACAAAACGTGCGTTTCGTGCACAGAATCGCCGCTTTTTTCAGTTTTGGCACAAAACGTGCGTTTCGTGCGCAGAATCGCCGCTTTTGCTCAGTTTTGGCACAAAGCGTGCGTTTCGTGCACAGAATCGCCGCTTTTGCTCAGTTTTGGCACAAAAAGTGCGTTTCGTGCACTGAATCGCCGCTTTTGCTCAGTTTTGGCATAAAACGTGCGTTTCGTGCGCTGAATCGCCGCTTTTGCTCAGTTTTAGCACAAAACGCGCGTTTCGTGAACAGAATCGTCGCTATTGCCTAGTTTTGGCACAAAACGTGGATTTCGAGCATAGAATCGCCGCTTTTGCTCAGTTTTCGCACAAAACGTGCGTTTCGTGCACAGAACCGCCGCTTTTGCTCAGTTTTGCAACAAAACGTGCGTTTCACGCCCCTAATTGCTCCTTCTGGCACAAAACGTGCGCTTCGCACTCAGAATCGCCGCATTTGCTCAGATTTGGCACAAAACGTGCGTTTCGTGCACAGAATCGCCGCACTTGCTCAGATTTGGCACAAAACGTGCGTTTCGTGCACAGAATCGCCGCTTTTGCTCAGTTTTGGCACAAAACGTGCGTTTCGTGCACAGAACCGCCGCTTTTGCTCAGTTTTGTCACAAAACCCGTGTTTCGTCCTCAGAATCGCCGCTTTTGCTCAGTTTTGACACAAAACGTGCGTTTCGCGAACAGAATTGCTCCTTTTGGCACAAAACCCGTGTTTCGTGCACAGAGTCGCCGCTTTTGCTCAGTGTTGGCACAAAACGTGCGTTTCGTGCACAGAATCTCCGCTTTATCTCAGTTTTGGCACAAAACGTGCGCTTCGTGCACAGAATCGCCGCTTTTGCTCAGTTTTTTCACAAAACGTGCGTTCGACGCACCGAATTGCTCCTGTTGGCATAAAACTTGCGTTTCGTGCACAGAATCGCCGCTTTTGCTCAGTTTTGGCACAAAAAGTGCGTTTCGTGCACTGAATCGCCGCTTTTGCTCAGTTTTGGCACAAAACGTGCATTTCGAGCATAGAATGGCCGTTTTTGCACAGTTTTGGCATAATACGTGCGTTTCGTGCAGAGAATCGCCGCTTCTGCTCAGTTTTGGCACAAAACGTCCGTTTCGTGCTCAGAATCGCCGCTTTTGCTCAGTTTTGGCACAAATCAGGTGTTTCGTGCGCAGAATCGTCGCTTTTGCTCAGTTTTGCAACAAAAGGTGCGCTTCGTGCACAGAATCGCCGTTTTTGCTCAGTTTTGCAACAAAACGTGCGTTTCGTGCACAGAATCGCCGCTTTTGCTCAGTTTTGGCACAAAACGAGCGTTTCGTGCATAGAATCGCCGCTTTTGATCAGTTTTGGCACAAAACCCGTGTTTCGTGCACAGAATCGCCGCTTTTGCTCAGTTTTGGCACAAAACGTGGATTTCGAGCATAGAATCGCCGCTTTTGCTCAGTTTTCGCACAAAACGTGCGTTTCGTGCACAGAACCGCCGCTTTTGCTCAGTTTTGCAACAAAACGTGCGTTTCACGCCCCGAATTGCTCCTTCTGGCACAAAACGTGCGCTTCGCACTCAGAATCGCCGCATTTGCTCAGATTTGGCACAAAACGTGCGTTTCGTGCACAGAATCGCCGCACTTGCTCAGATTTGGCACAAAACGTGCGTTTCGTGCACAGAATCGCCGCTTTTGCTCAGTTTTGGCACAAAACGTGCGTTTCGTGCACAGAACCGCCGCTTTTGCTCAGTTTTGTCACAAAACCCGTGTTTCGTCCTCAGAATCGCCGCTTTTGCTCAGTTTTGACACAAAACGTGCGTTTCGCGAACAGAATTGCTCCTTTTGGCACAAAACCCGTGTTTCGTGCACAGAGTCGCCGCTTTTGCTCAGTGTTGGCACAAAACGTGCGTTTCGTGCACAGAATCTCCGCTTTATCTCAGTTTTGGCACAAAACGTGCGCTTCGTGCACAGAATCGCCGCTTTTGCTCAGTTTTTTCACAAAACGTGCGTTCGACGCACCGAATTGCTCCTGTTGGCATAAAACTTGCGTTTCGTGCACAGAATCGCCGCTTTTGCTCAGTTTTGGCACAAAAAGTGCGTTTCGTGCACTGAATCGCCGCTTTTGCTCAGTTTTGGCACAAAACGTGCATTTCGAGCATAGAATGGCCGTTTTTGCACAGTTTTGGCATAATACGTGCGTTTCGTGCAGAGAATCGCCGCTTCTGCTCAGTTTTGGCACAAAACGTGCGTTTCGTGCTCAGAATCGCCGCTTTTGCTCAGTTTTGGCACAAATCAGGTGTTTCGTGCGCAGAATCGTCGCTTTTGCTCAGTTTTGCAACAAAAGGTGCGCTTCGTGCACAGAATCGCCGTTTTTGCTCAGTTTTGCAACAAAACGTGCGTTTCGTGCACAGAATCGCCGCTTTTGCTCAGTTTTGGCACAAAACGAGCGTTTCGTGCATAGAATCGCCGCTTTTGATCAGTTTTGGCACAAAACCCGTGTTTCGTGCACAGAATCGCCGCTTTTGCTCAGTTTTGGCACAAAACGTGGATTTCGAGCATAGAATCGCCGCTTTTGCTCAGTTTTCGCACAAAACGTGCGTTTCGTGCACAGAACCGCCGCTTTTGCTCAGTTTTGCAACAAAACGTGCGTTTCACGCCCCGAATTGCTCCTTCTGGCACAAAACGTGCGCTTCGCACTCAGAATCGCCGCATTTGCTCAGATTTGGCACAAAACGTGCGTTTCGTGCACAGAATCGCCGCACTTGCTCAGATTTGGCACAAAACGTGCGTTTCGTGCACAGAATCGCCGCTTTTGCTCAGTTTTGGCACAAAACGTGCGTTTCGTGCACAGAACCGCCGCTTTTGCTCAGTTTTGTCACAAAACCCGTGTTTCGTCCTCAGAATCGCCGCTTTTGCTCAGTTTTGACACAAAACGTGCGTTTCGCGAACAGAATTGCTCCTTTTGGCACAAAACCCGTGTTTCGTGCACAGAGTCGCCGCTTTTGCTCAGTGTTGGCACAAAACGTGCGTTTCGTGCACAGAATCTCCGCTTTATCTCAGTTTTGGCACAAAACGTGCGCTTCGTGCACAGAATCGCCGCTTTTGCTCAGTTTTTTCACAAAACGTGCGTTCGACGCACCGAATTGCTCCTGTTGGCATAAAACTTGCGTTTCGTGCACAGAATCGCCGCTTTTGCTCAGTTTTGGCACAAAAAGTGCGTTTCGTGCACTGAATCGCCGCTTTTGCTCAGTTTTGGCACAAAACGTGCATTTCGAGCATAGAATGGCCGTTTTTGCACAGTTTTGGCATAATACGTGCGTTTCGTGCAGAGAATCGCCGCTTCTGCTCAGTTTTGGCACAAAACGTCCGTTTCGTGCTCAGAATCGCCGCTTTTGCTCAGTTTTGGCACAAATCAGGTGTTTCGTGCGCAGAATCGTCGCTTTTGCTCAGTTTTGCAACAAAAGGTGCGCTTCGTGCACAGAATCGCCGTTTTTGCTCAGTTTTGCAACAAAACGTGCGTTTCGTGCACAGAATCGCCGCTTTTGCTCAGTTTTGGCACAAAACGAGCGTTTCGTGCATAGAAT